>OW679199.1:142857486-143180105 GCA_940337035.1 Agriotes lineatus | reverse complement strand
TTAATCTAGTGGCTTTAAATATATTTCTTCTGAGCACAACAATTTGATAGGAACTCGTCAACATTTATTCAGGCTAGTTCACATACACGTATGATAACATTCAGATTTGATAATAATTATACCAAAATTATTCAGAAGTGATTAAATTCTGACACATCGTTAACCGCGGTAAAATTTGGCATTTGAATTTTTATCATTATTAAACTGACAGAAACCATGCTAGTTACGCAGTATTATGGACATAAAGAAAATAATCGAGATTATGATTTACTAGTGAGTCACCCGAACTACGCTTGGGTTCGCTAATTTAAGAGAGATTTATTAATATAAATAAAAACAGGATGCATCGGCCGGGAATCGAACCCGGGCTGCCCGCGTGGCAGGAGAGCATTCTACCACTGGACCAACATGGCTTGTTTGAATAGGCGCCGCTATAATGATATATGAACATAATGAATCACCCGAGCTAACAGCACACGGACACAGCAGCTGTCGCACCGTAGCCCACGGCGACAGACGCTCCGTTCCGCTGATTAGAGGATTTAATTAAATTAAAACTTGTTCGTACTTTTTTTGAAAATAAAAGCCGGTCTGCGATCTAAATCTAAAAATGATCAAACTTTTAAGCCATCATATAACTTAATCGGTTCAGTATCTTCGGAGAAGATAGCGAACAAAGATACAAACAAAGAAAGATAGAGGGCAACGATTTTATGTTATAGGATTTTTTATATTTGAAAATTAGACCTAGCCATGTTTTATAACCTCAAAATCAAAAATTATAATTTTAATTAAAATTTTACTAGATAAAACTGTCAGATTTCTATGGCTAAGCTCTATAAGAACCATTAATATCTTATATTCTTTATTTGTTATTGACTCTATCAGTAGGTTAAGTTGTAAATATATCTATTTAATAAGTTTCGTTTTCCTTTCGAGTGGGATTATCAGATTATTTTTATTATACAACTTTTTGAGAATACGTTGGACATTGCTCTGATTTCGCAAGAAAACGTACTCGTACATAGAATTTTTCATCTTGTTGATTACGCGAAATTATGCAAATATACAACACAAAACAAGTTGTATAATGTATATGCTTGTAACTTATTTTAGTCAAGCGATTGGAGTACTTAGAAATAACTTCTGCTTTTAATTACCAGCTATACCGAGTGAATTCCTGTTTGCTTCAATTTACGTCTCGATGGGTATGTTAAATAGAAAATAGACCGACATAGCGCAAAAGTCTTTTCCCCGTAAATAAACGGATAATCTTTGGCACAGAATAATATTATGTAAACATGGCATAAACTTCAAGTCTTATGAGAAATTGAAAAGTGAAAGGGTAATACCGACATTTTTCCGGTTTGCTGGATATGAGTTCAAATATGTGTAAGTACTACGTTCATGAATACTAATACATTAATTATTAATCTCAGTATGATCTTGTTTTAAAATTTATGCTTCATAGATATGTCATATACATATTAATTATTACTTACTGTGTTTAATTTGCTAATATGACAACTGGTATGACTCATAACCTGTATTTCGAGATCGTAATTTTCTTTTAGAATTTATTAATTTGCTTTTTATGTTGTCTTGTAATGTGCCTCAGCGAGTGTTATTAGATGTACTCGCACAGGCACACTTCATGGCAAGCAGGAAAGCTGACAATGACGGTTTGTAATGGACGCGCAATTCTATGAATTATAACTAATGACGTGTTACTCTCGTAACTTTGTAGGGTATTTGGAATGGAAAACGTCAGGCACGTTTTGCGGTAATCAGAGCTAAACAGCAACCAATAGACTGAACCTACATCCTTTATAAAATGCATATGGTTGCCATTAAATTACGCAATACTAAAAACAATTATTTTTATTAGCACGGTTCTTTTTGAGTTTTCATTGGATGAGATGATTTCGGAGGTTTTCACGGCCATTGTCATAAAGTAACAAACGACTTTCGGGATTGGACCGTGTCATTATTAAGGTCGAAAAACTCAACGTTTTGCCCACTTTCGTAAGGGGCTTCATCCCTTCCCTTGTAAAAGAGTTTCTCCCCTCTGGAGTGGTTTACACGTTGAGTTACCGTGCTCGTTTGCTTTTCCTCCTGATGAAACCCATAACGAAAGTGGGCGAAACGTTGGTTATATAATAATGGCTAGTTGTGACTTCCAGGTAGGGTTTTTAACTCCTCTTTAAAATAATTAAAAGAATATTTTTCCGAAACAGTGATCAGACTAAAATTAAGTAAACGTAATATAATTTTAGTATTTAACCGGCAACAAGAACATACATTTACAGTTCTATGCAACTAAATTGAGATTAGCTATATTAAAACAAAGGGTATGCTTCATTTTGGTATTTTGGTATGTTTGCCTTGAAATATATTTTTAATTGCTACAATTTCAAAATATTACTGGTTATACGATCTGACAAAACACATAATTTCACTTGTCTGAAAGACAAAGAAAGTAATCGTAAAAAATTACATTCCGAGTTATATTTTTGACGATTTTTGTAATTTTGAATTTTAAAATTTCTTGAGTTTCTGTTTGTTAATTGACAAAATTATTTAGTATTTATATTCATACTATTATCTTTATGTGGGTAATGTTTTTATATCCTAATAGTGAATATTAAAGAAATTAATAATCAAACTTTGGGCTCCCACATTTTCAGAAATATAACACAAAGCAAATTTTTATTATTTTTCTCATATTTAGGGAGTATCCCTTAACAACGTACCATCAAGTTAATACGCCATTTTTGCAGCACCCTGTGTATACAGAGTACTCACCTTAAAAAATGAAATATTGTTTATTTTTGCTTTAACGCAGGAATCGATAAAAGTAATAATTTCCACATTAGGTTTTTACTCTTATTGCTCTTATTGAACAGATACAGGGTAAATATCGTAAAATGTATAGAGCGACCTAGCCTCTCTCTCAGCGTTGTCTAGTGGTGAAAGAGGTTTAGTCTCAACGCGTAAGTGCAAGCCTGGGAACTAGAGTTCGTATGCCAGTGACTACATTTTTAAATTTGTAAATTGAAGTAATTTGCGCGAGGGAAGTTTCGTGTAAACCCATTTAGAAATACTTCTGATATACGTCACTGTTGATCCATTCTTTCATACTAACTCAATAATTGTAAGAGTGTATAACGCGGAAATCTATTTGAAGAGAATATCCTAATTCAGTAATTTTTAAACATTTTTTTCTAAGATCATGCCAAAAGTGACAACTTTTTGCACAGTTTTTAATTAGCGTCAAAAGTTTGTTTATAACATTTTTCATTTTAGTGTGCGAATTACATTTTCATTGCATGGTGCTATTGGTAACGTACAATAAAAACATAAATCGCATCTTTTTCTGTAAATTTACATGTTAACATAAAGTAAAATATCTAATACAATGTGACAAAAAGTAAAAATTGTTGTCACGTGTAAAAAGCGTACTTAGCCTTAGAATTTAGTTGGTTTCATAAACTTGGTCGTATAAGCTCTTTTTTATTTGGAGCGTCGTAGTCGTGTAAACGTAGCTTAATTGTGGTGCAGGCATCTTTTGTTTCGGCCTTTTCGAGATACGAGGCGACTTGTGGCAGCTCGAATAGTGTGCTCTTTCCTATATGGCTTCAGCCGAGCAACATATATGTAATTTTCATGCTCAAAGTTATCCCGTTAGCTTCTGGTATTTGGAGAGATTCTTCGTAGAAGCTTCCCTTTGCTGCGAATTTTATGCCAGGAACAGGTATTTCGGTTACTTAAAGTCGACGTCTATTAAACAGATCATTGATTACAAATTGTTAGCTTTCATGGCCATAAAAAGCCCATATCACTTACCATTCGAAGCAACTTCTTTTAATAGACTTTGGTCATATTTTCATTACTATGTAATTCTGCAGGCAGGTATGAGAGCAAGTGAAAAAATACGTTATAGAGAGCTACTGATGCTTTACATCTGAAATTCTAAACACATCTTAGGTCTTCTCTATACAGCCTGCTACCAAATCCACGCACTTGGCCAATCGGTGTTTCAACTTCATAATCATAATCCTCTCCTTATAGAAATATGTACTTTGACCCTCTAACCATGAAGTTATCTCAGTTTTTAAGCTGTCATCGTCCCTGAAATGAGTTACACAAAGGTGAGCTTTCAATTTATCGAATAGAAAGAAATCCGGGGGTGCCACGAATAAAATCAGTGTAGAAGGATTTTGGCGCCCAGTTCGGTCCCTTTCTATGTCGCCACAATTCATTTGTGCAACAACGCATGGTCGTAGTAAATATATTTTTTAAATTTATTTCGTACTTAGTCAACAGCCGTTAGGCCAATTATAGGCGTCGCTGTACATTTATGGGGACTTACAACCCCACTAACGACTGTCATGCTGTTATTATGACATCCGGGACCAACTATTTCCGTGGCAGCTGTACCATGAGGCATCGGGAGAGGCAGCCTTGGAACTCCCATCCAAGTTCTGACCAGAAAGAGCGTTGCTTAACTCTACTGATCGAACGTGGACGCTTGTTCAAGCTACACCATCCGGGACCTTAGTATAGGAGAACTTCTGTTCGCAGACGTAAACGACGAGAAAACCCAAAAAAAGTGACAGCGCCACTTTGCCTGCCGATAGTTTCGTTCTGAACTTCTTTGGTGACAGGGTCATAGTAATGGATTCAACTTTCGTCTACAGTGACGATTCGGCCAAACAGTTATAACCTGCGGCAACACAAGCCAAAAGCTGACGACAAATGTTCACTCAATCCTGTTCATGCAACGGTATGAGCATTCGAGGCATCCATCACGTTAAAACCTTATTCATGTTAAATTACTCTTATTTTAGTAGATTGAATTAATCCAGATATTATAATACCAACAATATATAGCACAACCTAAGAGTTGTTTAAATACAGTTACCGCAAATGTAATAATAGATGATTAGATATTTGTCAACTTAGAAGTAATGGTCTGAATTAAACCGTAGTACTAAAATTGTGTAAAACAATGTGCATATACACTCTTGATATGTTAGTAGATTGAAGACCGTAATGAATACTTAGAACAATTGCATGACTCTCGTGTGAAAATACACTAAATAGATAAATATTATTAGTTGTAGGCATTGTAAGTTCTGCATTTCAATATGTAAATAATTTATTACTACAGAAATTGCAGCACTGCATTTTAATATCGAGTACAAGCATTATTAATAAAAAAGTAGATTGCACGCTGTGTGCCATTTGTATATTTCCTGGTACCATGATCGTATATAAAGTTTTATTGTGGGGGGAGGAAGTTAATAATTATAACCAGCTAATAAAAAGTGATTTTAAGACAATTTCAGATATTAAATTGAAAAGCAGTTTTCGAGAACGTGCTAGTTGAATTAGAGTTATTGGATACAAATATGGGATATCAGACTACATTATTTCCATTGTTTTTTATTTTATTTAATTCACACTCAGCCAACAGTCGTTAGGCCAATTATAGGCGTCGCTGTGCAGTTATGAGGACTTCCAACCCCACTAACGACTGTCATGATGTTGTATGACCCCCGGGACCAACTTTTTTCCGTGACAGCCGTACCACGAGGCGCCGAGAAATGCAGCCGTGGAACTCCCATCCAAGTTCTGACCAGAGACAGCGTTGGTTAACTCTGCTGATCGAATGTGGACGCTTGTTCAAGCTACACCAGTCGGGACCCGTTTTGATATATACAGGGTGTCCTGGTTTTTTGTAGATAGTAAATGTTATTCTTATAAAAACAATTTATATAGACATACCTTTTTTCGACTCCTTAACAAGTTATAGTATGTTACAAAAGAAATGCTAACATTTATTGGTGTAATAAAAAAACAAAAAATTTACAAAAAATGGGTGTAATAGTTCTAATGGGCATGTAAAAGAAAAATAAACACATTATAGTAAATGTTCAAAATGACCTCCACCAACGTTTGTGAATTTCTTGCAGTGCGCCACGATGGCTTCATGTACAAGGTTTAGCATTTAGACGTTGTTCTTTGACATATTAAAAGCATTTTTTAAAGCGTTCTAATAATTCGTGTCGGGTGCTTACCGGTGTTCTATACATTTCCGATTTCAGAATCCAAAAGTCTATGTAACATTTTTTGATCAGAATAACATTTACTATCTACAAAATTTTTTTTTGCGGGAAAAAGCCAGGACACCCTGTATAGCCAAGCTTAGAAGCAGTGCTATAAGCCACTACTTATTGGCCGTCATGCTTGATAGAAAGGGAGAGACTAAAACATGCAACTCAATACTTAGTTTAGTAGCAATATTTAAAAATTCTGCAAAGGGGTTTGCACGGAACTTCATCGCAAGGTTGCAACTGCGGTCACAAAATAGGTACAAATACCTTAAAGTTGCTAGTAATACTGAAACAGTAAAAGTAAACACTTAGTAATGCACATTACAGCAATTTGCAAATAAAAAAACTGCATCCGCTGGGATTCAAACTCGCGGAATCCAGCCTCAGTGACGATAGAACCGCTGTATCTATGGGCTCTACAATATACCTAATTATTACTTCTATTTAAGTAATAGTTCCTGAGATCACGGAAATATAGACAGAATGTTATATAACCCTGTATTTATTTCACCGAAAGGATATTCGGTTTCGAACCAGGTAAGGCAAGGCAGAATCCGATTACTAAGGACAAGTTCGTCGCTGTAACCGCTAGCCCACGCCAGCACAGCTGTTGAAGTCGCTTTTCGCTGTATTCTAAAGGATGTGTTGATCGCTGCACATTTCTATCTACTTTGCCATATTAACACTGTACCTGTTGGGCCTCATTTTCGTCAAGAGTAAAACTCTGAGCGATGTGCGGATTATTATCCTTATCTATTTCTGCGTTAAAGCCAAAATATACAACCTTTACATTTTATTTTTTTTAAGGTGGTCAACATGTATATATGTGACCGAAGGTATATTCGGTTTAGAGCCAGGTAGATATGTGTTCCGTATGCAAAATATCGTCTTCCTCCAACAAATAGTTTTTGATCTATACCGATAAGAGACGAACAAACCGACAGACCAAGAGGCAGACAGACAGACAAACAGAAGGACTAGACAATAACAGTTTTTCGTCATCTAAAACAGTGGTCTCCAAACTTTTTGATCGTGTACTCCCAAGCCTGTAACAATTAATAGTGCGTGCCCCTGATAGACAGGATGTTAAAAAAGGACTTTTTACCATACATTTTGTTGAGTGCTATGATTCCTTACAGTTTGTTGCTGCTTTTTTACATCCCGTAAGTATGTAAAAATGTGGATTGGCAGCCTTAAGGGTTAAGAGATAGTGTACTAACAATTCCTTGTGTATTTAGTGTTCATGATCCTGGAATTTAAAAATGCAAGCTAATATTTACTTGTTGACCATGAATTTATTTTCTAATTTTTATTACTCCCCTCGTCTAAAATACGAAGGAAGTATTCTAATCGCAAAAAAATCACCTTACGAGATCTCGTCAGATCTTCACGTTTAAGAGTCCCTAGATGCCGAAAAACAGGTTTTCTCAATTCCGCCTGTCTGCCTGTTTGTTTGTCTGTCTGTCTGTTGGCGGTATAACTTAAAAATATTTGTTGGCGGAAGTCGATATTTTGCATGCACATTATATATCTACCTGGCACGAAACCTAAAAAAATTCAGACAAATATACAGGGTGTTCTGTAAAGAATGGGCCAAACTTCAGATAGAGTTAATTTTCTACAAAAATAAGCTGATTTAACCCAACTTACCTAGTTCAAAAGTTAGTACTAACGGAGTTACAGGGTGTCAAAGTTAAAAAAATAAATAAATTTTTTTTAATATCTTTCGATCACTTCCAGCTAATTTCACGAAATTGCGAATCCAGGGGTTTTTTGGCATGAGAAATTCAAATTTATCAACGATTCGGTTGTATCCTCTAGAGAGGGACCATTAGGACACTGTTAAACCGCTCTAACTTTTTTGTGCCACGGTGTATGTGATTTTCGACTGGAAAAATCTTTTTACCTATCTTGCTGCTTAAAAAAGGTATATCTTATTGAACTCGCTAGAAACAACGGTTTACCATAAAAACGCATCCAAAGCTGATCATTAATGTAAATTATCCTAAATTAAAGTCAGATTTTTGTCGAAATTAACTATATCTAAAGTTTGGCCCATTCTTTACAGAACACCCTGTATACAGGGTAGAAGAAATAGATAAAACAATTTGCGCATAGTTCAGGCGCTCAACGAAAAATGCGTTCTATTTAAGGCAGCCGCGACGCACGAACGCGAAGAGTGCTCCGTAGCGCGTGTATTTGGGACGACTATTTAATAATATTAATACATAACGGTTAACTTTATTGAAAAATAATCCAAGTAATGTAATTCATTCTCAATTAAATTCAGCGGAATACTTCCAAAACACAACATTTTAAAATTTTTAATGCAAGCCACACTGTGTTCACACAGTTTGTTAGTGTTTAGTTTTACGTAACCTGGCGATATCACTAAGGACATAACATCGCTAAGCGATATTTAGCAACAAGGCTCTTTAGTTTTTGAGTAGGTACATTGTTTTGTGAATATTTTGCATGGTGCCCAATATTCACTGATATACTGCTGTTTTTGGTTGAAAAAAGCAAATGTCTGCAATATTATTGGCTTATATGTTATAGTGTTGAATAGTCTATAGTATCTAAATAGTTGTGATTATATATTTTTTGAAAACCTGTTCTTTTTGTTATATACTTTAACACGCCTCGGTTTATAGCTCAGCGGTAGGGTTACTTCAATGGCGTCGGTTTCGGAAGAGGAGGGTGGGCGTTACCCTCAGCTAGACACTGGATTTGATTGAAACAAAGTTTATTATATTTACACTACTAACTAACATACAGATAAGCTTATAACTAGGTAACATATATGTACAGAAAAAGAAAATGGCGGATTGGCATTCGCAGTTGGAAGCTGGTGTGGTCCTTCGGAGGCGGTGCCGGCGGCTAAAGTGGCTCCGTGTCCAAATCCCACGAAGACGGCAGGCTTTCTGTCCAGCGAAGGCGATTGGCTCTAAATCCAACGAAGGCGGTTGGCTCTGAGTCCAGTAGATGCGGCAGACAGCTAAGTCCAGTGGATGCGGCAGGCTCTATGTCCAGTAGATGCGGTAGACAGCTAAGTCCAGTGGATGCGGCAAACAGCTATGTCCAACGAAGGTGGTAGGCTCTGGAGAGGGCTGGTAGATCCTTGGAAGGCTGGAGCTGCTAGCTGGTCCTGGAACGCTGGATGCTGTTGGCTGACTCTCCTGGGTTGAGTTGCTGCTGAATTGACCCGCCGAGGCAGAGTTGTCCTGGGAGGCTGGAATGGCTGCTGGTGGTCCTGGAGGCTGTAGTGGCTGCCGGTGGACTCTCCTGGATTGAGTGATTTCGTACTGCCAGCGTCCGACTATTTGAAGGGGCCAGTCCTTTGTCAGACGCGATCTCGCAGCTCATTGGTCGAAGTAGAAGGGATGTTTTTTGCCCGTTTTTGATGTCTTTCGGATTATCGCGTTTAATTGAGCGGCGTGATCAATTATCGACTTGATTTGGGTCGCAATCAATAGTCGTTGAAATGTTGATTCTAACGACACCCAATTTGCTAGGTTTTGGTAAAGATTAATTGAAATTGGAATTTTTTAATTCCGTGTTGGGCTTAAAACTTACTTAAGCATTACTCTTATTGCGTATGTTAAGAAGTTATTCTTGCTTCGATTTGGTTGCGCGCTAATTTTATATGAATTTTGATACTATTCACGCCTTCCTGGGATGCTTCCTTCCGCTAATTATAATTTAATTTGTAATTTTGCACTCTTGCCCGCTGTACTCGGTCGTGGCCCTGATTTCTTCGTTACAAAATGCGTTTCCGCTGGGCCGCTGTGTACGCTGAATTTCGGCCGCTCCGCCCGCATGCATTCTCGACCTGCCTGGGTGATAGAGAGTTGGGGTTGATTTTATCAGGTGGCGGTTAATTTTTCCTATCGGCAGGTATCCTTATGTGGGGGTTTTGATTGGGCGCACTCTGATTTAAGAGCGTTTTAGTAATTGAACTTGGATTATTAATTTGGTAGCGCGTTCGGATTTGTTCTCAGCGGCGCCGTTTTTTTTGTCGGCTTCCGGATTTATTGGGATGTTTTATGCGCTTGCAATTTTTTTGTTTTGGGGTCTGGCGAGCCGTTGGCCCTTTATTGTCTTTGTTGTGCAGAGGTTTGCACTTGAGAATTGGTGCTCCTTTGAGCTGGCATGCCGCGATTTATTGTTTTATTTTTGTAACGGTTTTCTTTTAAATTCCTGTAGAATCGGGGCGATTTGCTGGTGAACAGATGTTTTTGTAATTTGTTCGCTGCCTGCTTGGCGATGAAAAATTACTTCGTTGTCTGTTAACCGGTTCATATTAACTTACTTAAAGAATTGAAAATCAGAAAAATTGTCGGGATCAGATATTAATAGATAATTTTTGTTGTTTTAACTACGAGTATGCCGCCTACAAATTGTCACAAACCAATTTAAATCACGGCATTGTATTTGTACAAGCGGATGCAACATAGCCAATTCCATGCTATTCAAATACTGGCTTCCCTAGTGATTATACAGTAAAATTCCATCTAGGTTTTTTAAGAGCACTACGTAGGGAGCCAACTCCCGTAATTTCAGTATTTTTTGTTATCCACACTTGAAATTAATAAGTATTTAAAATGTTGATAAGACTTTTAAATATGAAATAAAAACATCAAAGCGACCTGAGCTAACTATTGTTAAACTGACAGCATTTTACGAAATAGATATTCTAGAATTTCGGGAAATTTCGGCCGTCTTCATCTAGGTTTATCATTTCCTTGTCAAATTTAAACAGTCACTGATCAAGGTCGAATTCATATTTTTATGTAACATTTCAAAATTGACTAACACAACTTTTATAGTATTTTTAAGCTGAGTCAACAAAAATGCCCAACTTACGCCAATTAGGTCATCATGTAGAGTCCTTTAACCAAATGGAATTTGGCTGTAAAACAATGTTTGAAGGTCTCGTAAATAGCATGGGATTTCGTACGTTGCGTACGCCAATGCAGCACCCTGTATATTTTACTTGAAATGAATATACCTCAATATCTTCTATACTATTAATCATAATGATTTGAAACTCAGTAGTTTGTACAGGCCCGAAAGGGGACTTAAGCTACCCATTTGGATTATTTTCAACTCTGCATTCCAGCCTACCGTAATCAATTTTCCAAAACTTACCCTAACGATCAAGATAGGCTGAATTAGATTTCAAAGTTTTTGTTTCTTTATTTTCTATCTTGTAACCATGTTAGATATCTTTATTATTATCAATGATTTCTTTGACTTTGTCATACCTTTCACTAGCTTTTTACTGCTCGCAGTCAAATTTTCCTCGCAATGTAATTGTTTATAATTCGTGCAGAAACAATTTGATAAAATAGGATAACCGCCAAGAACACGTTCAAAACCACGAGTTTACTTTTGTGTGTAGATTTACATCCATTTAATGTGTATCTAGCACGGTAAGCGTCTCCATGGTAACTGTAGGCGATGAGTTCGTCATTTGTCTCTCATTGTAACTTCTCGCTGCCAACTTCACTGGTTCGCAATGGATGGAGTTCACACGGAGCAGTTTTGACGTAAACCCTTTGATGAATGCAGAAATGCAATGTGCAGATGATTTAAAATTGCGTTAACATTGTTTGATTGTTTGCATTGTTTTAAAAGAAATAAACAAGCTTGGGCTACATCTAAATTCAAATAGTTCAATGGCAAGACACAAAGTATTTGAATTAGTTTGTTATTGGGCTCCGGAAAAGTGCTTTTTGCTATATCAATGAATTATGTAGAAGCACGAGGATAATTTACAACGCGAATATAGTTGTTTTAGCAACACTTGTGAAATAATTTGTATAAAAGAAATAACCTTTGGCGATATCATTGCAACTTGTGAGTGCATTAATATGCGATTGCTTTCTCATGTTTTAGAATTAAATCATTTGCATATGAAACCTGCCGTTTTGCGTACTTTACACTTTCATTGATTTAAATATTTATAACTCGCAGCACATATCAACAAAAAATCTGCAGCTACTAATTGCTTTGTTTGTTTAATTAACACCTCTCAAGATAAAAACACTCCAGGGTTATGCTATTTATGGCTATAGTTTAAGTGAGGTGTTAGTTTTGCATGATACTTTTTAGGGACCCATTTTCATTTTATAGAATTCATATCGATAGCTATTTTTTAGGATGCTGGGTAATCACTAATCATCTCGATATGAATGTTATACCGGGTGGCCATAAATATCTGAGATCCCGGTAGCCATGGAATTAGCTACTTATAAATGTTGGTTAGTATTATATTTCAATTACAATAACCATTGGTACCTATATAATGTAATAAAATGCAATAAGAGGAGGGGAATGTGCCCCGGATTCTGCAGTTTAGCCTACCACTCGATTATAAAAATCTCCTGTTCTAACTCCATCACTTATTGCAATCTGTAATAATTTTTGACAGATACGAATTTTAGTTGTGATGACAATAATGACATTTAGTTTAGTTGGATTCATCACTTTAATAAAGCGGTGTTGATTCCAAAGGTAATGCGATATCAGAAATTTATGGCCACCCGGTATAATATGAGAACTTTATGTAAGGTTTGTTGTTGACTGAATATTTTGTAATATACAAGTACAAAAAAAGAAATTGTTGTTTGTGTGCTTTGATCTTTACTATTATTGCCAAGTCGATTATAATGATAACTACTAATTGCACTATAATTTTTAAGTGACAGAAGTTGGGATTACATGGTACTTTAGAGGAAAACGTTTGTTACACTTACGACAATATTTTGTGCGTCTAAGATAATATACAATATGTTTGTGGCGATATGTCTTTTGTAAAATATTATCTGATGTATGTGCTGTACAGCAAGAATGAGGTTGAGTAATACAAGATATTTATTCCCTCATAAACATAGGCTACTGTGAACTTATAGCCAAAGTATTCCTTTAACAACCTATTACTACAGAATGCAATAATAAACATTGTAGTAAACGTCGTAAACAAATGAGTAGGTAATTTCTACAATATTAACTTTTTTTTGTTGTACGATTTTTATGCAGACGAGTTAGCTCAGAAAGTCCACACATTTATTGCTATATAAGAATTTTTCGGTGTCTGAAGTGTATAACTTAATTTTATTAAGTATCGAAGTATGTAGACATCATTTAATAATTTTTCAAGAGACACACTTTTTCAGTTCAGAAATAAAGTAAAATTTTAGCTCTGTACAGTATAAACCTCTTTAAACTGAATTATTAACTTTTTTATCTTTAGTTTGTTTCTCGAAAAAAATATTGTACTTAGAACAATTGGCCCTGTATAAATCGTAAATGTGACAATACATGATTAATTCTTACGAAATCCGAATTTTAATACCAACATAAACAAAAAATGTATCATGCTAAAAATGTATGTCGAAATAGCGGCATTCTTCCATTTCTTTGTTTACCAGTTATCTTCCTATTTTTTGAAATTTGAAGGTTTAAAAAATATTATTTCCTAATAATACAATTAAAATGTGATATAATACTTAACTTTCTTACAGAATATTCAAGGGAATATTTATTTTTAATTAAAAAATGATTTTTAAAGTGAACATAAATACATTTGACATTTGAGAATCTATTTCTATTTTTTTCTAAAGTGATCCTTTTTACATTCAACTTGTTCACTTCTGGCAAACTGGTGAAGTATTGCCAAGCACCTCTCTGCTAAGTTGTTTACTGTCCGAAGATGTTGATTGATATAAGCTTTTTCCCTATTTATGACACTGCGTAATTTACCAAGTGCAGACAAACAAACAAACATATCTATTAATACCATGTCAACTAAGTTATGTATATCACGGAAACTAAGACGTTATATACATTCCAAAAGCAGTTACTATAGCCCGCAAGCATGTCACCATATTAGCAACTATATTAAATTCATGACTTTATATACGGCTCTTTGACAGGGCGTTCAAATAAAAATTACATAAATTTTAGTCATGAATAATTGAATACATTTCATTGCTTACTTAAGACTGCTCCTACGGTGTTATACAGGGTGGTCAAACACTTATTACGGGAGTCTTAAAATGAAAAAAAAAATTAAAATAAATTTGATCAAAAAGGCGTCTTCTAGAACATAACACGATTGTTTTCCTATTATTATTATAAAACAAAGCAGTCGAAGAAACCCCGTTCCCAAAGTAACGCAATGGCCGCCATATTGTTTCAGATATGGCATGGTTCAACGAAATATGAGAGTTCATTAGATACGACTTTTTTTTATTTTTTCCGTTATATGCAGTGATGGCCAAAAAGTTGGTATCAAATGGGAAAAGCTTTTAGTTTTTTGCAAAATCAAAACCCTGGCCATCGGAGACGATTGAAAAACATTAGAATTGGGCCAACCAACAGTTGCCACGTCCGTTATCTGTCAAATTTTAATTTTTTTGAAAATAGTTGCGAAAAATGCATTTACTAGCCAAGATAGAGAAAAAAATCACTAGCGAAATTTGTTTAAAATGCGATTTTCTATCTAAATACAAAATTTTGGGACAAAACAGTAATTCATTAACAGGGGTCGATTAGATTTTTTAGAAAAAATTGAAATAGATATTATCATTGAAAAATACTTTTCTTAAAAAGTCTTCACCTAAAATATTTGAATTTTAAATGACGTCTTGCTATGTAAAAAATGTTGAAAAGTATTTAAAATATTGAAACATTAAATTTTTGCCTTCTGGCCTTAAGACTGTTTAGTTAGCTAAAACTAACACACATTAAAAAAATGTAATTGAAATCGTAGTTAATTTCCCAAAAACAACACCTTTTGGATTTTGATAACTTCGAAAAACGCGATTTTCTAAGTAAAAATCATTCGGATAGGAGCTAAATAGGTTTTCAAACGAGCACTTATCAAAAATGAAAATGTTTCCCATTTGATTCCGACTTTTTGGCGGTCACGCTATGAAAAAACAACCACAAGCACAGCAGCGAACCATTCTTCTTGGTTTGCCTTTAATAATTTACTTAGTATTTAATAACGCAACCACAACTTTAACAATGCAACAACGCAAATACTAAACTTGTCAAAATGACATTTTTCTTGTTATAGAATTTCGGTTAGACCGCGTAGTCTTTGTTAATAAACACTCAGGATTCTCTGGCTTAATGTGCCTTGCACCTTGTGAACTCGAGCAAGGATCCACGCGATGGCCATACTCTTTGGTGACTCGTATCTTTGAGTACCTTAAGAACGAGAATACTTAGGCAGATTTGGCGTTGTTGCTGTTTGTGCACCTATATCACTAACGTTTTGCAAGACCTTGCGGCTTGCATAATTAGAGTGAAAGTCGCACTAAGAACTGAAGGGTAAAAAGGTTCAGCGTTATTTCAATTCCCCTAACTGGGGGCGAGCTGCTATAGGGTCCTTGCGTCCCTCTTCAGCCAAGAACAAGCATTATAGGATGGGTGAGAGAAAGGAGGGGTAGAGAATGGAAGAGAGGCCAGAAAAGGTGGAGAAGTACTGTGCCCCAGCATTCGCCTCAGAGAAGCTACTCTGTTGACTGCGGAAAAACACCTAAAAAGCTGAATCAGAGCAGACGGCCAGGGGAATAGAACCCGCGACCTCCCGAATGCTAAGCAGATGCGATAACCACTGGAATCGTAGAAAGTAGTGAGTTATTCTGGCATGCACTCTGGCGTGCTCAAATTCTAAGGTGTTCCCATTTGTAAATGTATGTTCAGCTACGGCTGATTTTGCGATGCGTTTATGTTTGCAATAGCCTTTATGTTCTTGAAGTCTCAGATCAATGGAACTTGTGCCGCAAGAACAAGGAATGTGATATATGCCAGCGGTTTTCAAACTTGGAATTTGGTCTTTTACTGATCTGAAGCCCTTACCCACAGTTTCATTGGTCGTGAACACAGTTTTGATGTTGCGTCATTTCAGGGTACATCCTATCTTATCAGTCGAGCCTTTAACGTATAAGGTAGAAATGCTAAGCCTTCCAGAGGTGGGGATTCTTCTTTAGCATTTTGTGTCATAGTCTTGTCTAGCGCATTTCGTATGGCGGTAGAGCATGGCCATCGCGTGGATCCTTGCTCGAATTCACAAGGTGCAAGGCAGATTAAGCCAGAGAATGCTGGGTGTTTAGCCACAAAGACTACGCGGTTTACGCCGAAATTCTACGTTAACAAGAATAATTCGAGCAACCGCGAAAGCCTGAAACGGTATGTAAAATGACATTACTTACTTTCTAACAGAAATAATTTAGTGAAGAAAACAATTTCTCAAATAGCCTGTCTGCCATTGCGGTACTTTGGAAAGAAAAGTGTCTTTGTTTTTTTTTTATAAAACAATGTCAACGCCATTTATGCTTTTTTTTTAGATTACACCATACCTAGTAGTTCATGTCAATCAGTAGAAAATTTTATTCTCTTTCCTAACGTGTTCTATACAAGATTTTTTTCTAATTTTTAGAAGAAACGGTTCGTTATATCTTAAAATGATGAAATTATAAACGTCTTGTCAAATAAATGTCAGTGTATTGAAGATCCAGTTGCTGCGCTTTCGCTTTTTCGCATGTCACTTGATTATTTTTCATCACCAGTTTTGAAGTATTTTCATTTCATAACCAGTTACAAAAAATGTGATGTTTCGAAACTTCAGTTGGTTTTGAAAAGTGACACTTTATATGTGAAAACTGGAAAAAGAAATTTCTAGGATTTTAGAACGAACAAAATATATTATATTGTTTCAAATTTGTTCATCGTGGTGGGAATGCTATTAATAATAAATAAAAAGAGAATTTAAAAATAATAAAATTGTGGGGAAGACGACGGTTCTTTTATTTGTTGTGTTAAGTTGGTATTTACATGAGGAAAATAGATTTGACCTGGCCTTTCTAAATTTCTGACTTGTAATAGCGAACTATCTGAATTTACTTCAGAATAATTAAGACATTTATGTAGTCAACAGATATATTGTTTAATTTACATAAGCAATGCCAGTTGTGGGGAACATTTTTTCAAGTGATAGGCGCATTTTTGTTGTACAACAAAGTATGATCATTTGTTTTTTATGCATAGGGTAAGAAATCTGGCAATATTTATCGTGGGCCGCATACACAATTAGGTAGATTACCTTTCAATAAGGTTAGTACTTAGATTTGATTGGCAATAATCGCTCGTCATGGGCCGCAAACGCGTATCAACTGTTCCCCATGTTATAAGATCTGCTATCGCAGTTGAACATTCAACAATTTTGGTAGATTACTTAGTTGGCGAGAATACTATAAGTGCAGAGTATTACGGTTCTTTTAAGAACTAGAGAGGCTACTGTCCATACCACAGAAAATGAGCTTTAACTATAAATTTTTAAACATCTTCATAGTACAACCAGAAGGCTGATTTGTTTTGAAGATTACGTCGAATTTAAAGCTGTGTAATACAAAATGGTGCAATGATGTTTCGTCTCTCGCTCCAAAAATATTGAGATGCAGTCAGTGATCGTTTTTCGATGTACTGATTTTCTTCTCCATGATAAAGCTTGTTCACTTAATCAAAGAAATACTGGATAGATTAGGATAGTTAACGTTGCCTTACCAACATTAGAGTACTGTCTTATCGCCCTGTGAGTATGGATTCCTTAAGGAGTATATGGAAGGTAAGAAATTTATGGAGGAGGTGATGGAAGCGGTGCAAATTTCTTCTATGTCTTCGTAAACTTGTTCTACCTCTTCGTCATTGTGGTTTGAAGTGGGCATATACACTTGTATTATTGTAGTATCGTTTGGTTTATCCGATAGTTTAACCATTATCACTCTTTCACTCTGAAGAATATAACCCTTAACTTTTTGTCCTATTTCTTTCTTCATAATAATTCTTACACCGGCTTGTCCGTTAACCGCAGCTGTATTTATTACTCGATATTCATCGTTCCATATGTCTCCATCTTATGGCCATCTTAGTTCACTGATTCCGAGCAAATCTATTTTGTATTGTTTCATTTCCAATTTAATATTCTCTAATTTTCCGCATTTCCATAGCGTTCGGACATTCCATGTTCCTATCCTTCTCAATTTTGCTGTACCTCTATCTTTTCTAGTTGTCCCCACCCGGAGATCCAATTGGGGGACATTTTTAACTCCGGAATTAATTACTATTGAAGACATTATACCATGTGCCGACTTACTTGGGAAGAAAACTTAGCCCTACGCGGTGGTTTCCCCTTGCCTTCCTCGTTTTGTTCGGCTTTAAATATTTTCGTGTAGTCAGAGACATTTCCTTCTCTGATCATATTATGTAGGGTTATACCGCCCATGTTCGGTCGCCAGAGCCTCGTCAGTTCTCCAGCAGGGTGCACCACTAGCAGGTGAGGTTGGCTTGGGTTACTTCAAGTTCTTATATAAAAAAAGTTATCCTATGCGTATAATATTATAAACATTTATCCTACTTACCTTTTCGTAGTATTTTTCGTATTCTTGTTACGTCTTAGATATTACACTGTTGTTTAGTCTTTTTGGTAGCTTCTGTGTATCCGGGTTTTTACTAAAGTATGATCAAAAAGTATTTTGATCTAGTATGGCCATGGAATAGTTCCTCATTTATGAATGCAACTACATTTATACTTAATATCAAAATTTGACATTTGCTGTGTGAGTTATAGTTGCATTCATAAATTAGGAAATATTCCATGGCCATACTAGATGAAAATACTTTTCGATCATACTATATTTTACTTAATGTATGTGTGCATTCTACATGTTGTTGGATTGTTTCGTTATTTTTGTATTGGTTATTGTTTTTGGTGCATCTGTTTTTCTGGCTCTATTGAAGCCTTTAAGTCCCTGTGGCTATAGGGTCAGATGATATGTTTTATTTTGAAGTGACACAATGCTAAAGCCGTTTAAAAAAATATTAGACGTATAAAATTTAATTTATAGAGCACGTCTCATCTATTAGATCAAATTTTGCCAATAGGATTTTTCAAGAGTAGGACTATCCAACTGACGAAAAGAGAATGAGAGGTTGAGAACTCAGGCCAAAATATCTAGATGACATCGTCGATGGTATTAACAGAAACGATGAACAAAAATATGTTGGTATACCATTTATGCTATGCTCATTTGTTTATTAATGCATCTTTAATGGAAATTTTAATAAGATGAGAATTTCATTCATTTTGCTTTGTTTTTTTCTATATGATTTGGAGTTTCGTTATAGAAGAAAAAGTTTATTAACTCTGTCAAAAAGAATAAGGCTTCCGATATAGACTATAGGTTCAAAGAAATAGTATCATGGTATATAAAGAAAAGTTTATACAATAGGTTTGTGTAAAAAAACGAATGGGAATTTTATTTATGTTTCAGTCATTGTTTCTGCATTAAGTTCTGATCTATATGGAGTTATTAACATAGTTTAAAAATGTTGGTTTAGAGGAACATGTGCGTATTTGTTTTAATATTTAGTAAACTACAGTAACATGCTGCACGCTAGACCAGTAAATTCGATTATATCAAAAAGACGTCTGGTATCAGCAAGATGGAGCCACGGCTTATATCCAAAGAAAGAAGGATGTAGTTAAAACATATTTATAACGCACATTAACTGTAGTTTTGATAAAAGCAGCATAGGTATATTGAAATGTTAGCTCTTCCGATTTGTTTTTATGGATATATTTGAAAGATATATTCAATCAGCCAAAATATTGGCTTATATTACCCTTGAAAACATTATAAAAGTACTAAATAGCAAACATTGTATTTTGCTTCTGCTATCAGCGCTAGTAAATAATTTTTAAGTGTATTTAATTAGGTTACTGCCTGCCTGTTAAGCTGCGTTAGAAACACTTAAATTTGTGCAATGATAACATGTGTTTCATAAATTCCCTGATGTACTTGTATAACATATTTTATCTAAACATCAGAAGATTTATTTTTGTGTTCACTCTTGAAAATGTGGAGGCTGTAACTGATTTGATAACAGAAAGTCGTCGAACTGGCATGCACAATTAGCATCAGCATTATCAGATTTATTTAAGTGCGCATTTCACATCGTGTATGTTGAATTTGGTATGAAAAAGATGCAAAGATATGTGCGCTTTGGACCAGTTGGTTGCAATTAGATCTTAGATTCATTACTTATCAGGAAACAAGTAATAGATGAAAAAATAATATTTTGAATGTTCTAGTTCCAAGGAAGGGGACACAAAAATCGGATAAAAAAATCATGGGTTCTATTTTTAGCGATAAGAAAGGCGTAATTTTGACTAACCATTTAAAACAAAGAAAAGCGATTAGTAGAAAGTATTATGTGAGTTTATGAGATAAAATCTGATGTAAAGAAGCTCCAGAAAAGATAAGAAAACTTATGATAAGGTGTATTGTCACTTATAATTACACGAGAGCTTTTTTTTGTCGAAGTAAACTTGACATTTTAATGAGAATTTCTTGCTTGGCAATTTAACGAAAAAACTGCCTCCGAAAAAATTACGAGTCCGAAGGACGAGTAATTTTTTCTGGCAGTTTTTTGAGTTGAATTGCCCAAAAGCAAGGAAACTCGAACTTCGATAAAAAAAAAGCTTGAGTGTAATTCGGTACGACAATTTAATGAATACATATTTACTTTACATATTAGGTAATTTAGAAGTCACTAAATTAACAAACAAGGCAAAAATTATTTTAGAATTAGACCATTTTAAAAGTTAGGTTCCGTTTTGTCGCTGGAAAAGTTAGGGCTAACTTTTGCCGCTGTCATAGTGACAAAAAATCCGCGGCTTATGGGATTTTTAGTGTATGTGTTACCGGAAATGTATGTAATCCGTAATTATATAGAATTCCTAGGAAATGTATATAATGCCTAAAATCGTCAGGAAATGTGTGAAATAAATTTCATTATACACATTTCCTAGGAATTTTATACATTTCCTAACCTGGAATCGGAAATGTATTAAATTAGGGATGTCATGTCGGTAGGTTAGGTTAGGTTAGGTTAGGTTAAGTTAGTAGCACTAACAAATCGTCACACTGCTAAGGAAAATCTCAGTTCATCTGTGCTTTATTTTTCATTCATTCACAAATTCTACAGTATAATGTTGATTTTCATACATTTCCTAGTACCATTTAGGAATTGCATACAATGCCTAATGCATACATTTCCTAGGAAATGTATGTATTAAAGGACCTTTGATTAATTATTTTACACATTTCCTAAATTGGCTCGGCATTATATACATTTCCTAGGAATTGTATACAATTCCTAGGTTTCGTACATTTCCTGTAACATATGCATTAAATTGTCGCAGCAAAATGCGCCTTTTCACAAGATCAGAGTTTTTCTTGAAAAAATAACGAATTGGATATTGAATTGCTGTAAAATTCCATGCTCACGAGATCTTGCATTCTTCGACTATTTTATATAATTAAAAACCCTATATCAATGTTTGTCTAATGAAGATACTATACCGACTACACCGCATACTGGTTTCAAAGTTGAGAAGTTTATTCTGGCTGGAGCCACAACTATCAGAGAGTTATATACTATTTGAAGATAGCTGAACTTAATAAAATGGTGTTAACTTATTACATAATGATATGCATTTTTCGTGTAGGTTATATTTAAATATAGATTTAGATTAGTAGTGTATAATAAAAAATACTGGAACCTTCTTTCTATGCAGTTTGTAGTACATATGGCAATCGGTAGACTATCAAAAATACTAAATATGCTCCATTAACATTAAGAATCTTCATAATATTTCACAGCAAATATGAAAATAAAGAGGAGATGATAATGCTGAAATCAGTGAGAGTGGTAATCATTTAAGAAGTTATAGAGACACGAACAGTGAAGATGAATTGCTACCTGCATCATTTTTAGTGCAACAGTCTAATGTAATTTGCACCAGAGACACCTGGCATCTTGAAGGGTTTGGAATATCTAATAGATGTTTTTCTTATAGGTACTCTTTTCAAAATATTTACTGGAGAAAATTGTGTGTTGAGACTAACAGATACAGTTTTTACTACAATTGAAGAAATAAAATACTTTCTGGGTGTCAATCTCCTCATGGGACAAAGGAAATATCCAAGTTATAGAGATTATTTGTAATCGGCGTGGATGGCTGCATCTACTCTAAATGATATAAAATGAAGCTAATATTCAACGATTATCTAAAACTTATGAATCGATTAAGCCAGCAGCTATTGATAAACGCGTCGATGCTTAAACCAACTAAACGGGGCTATAATGTATATAGAGAAAGAGTGAGCGACCCCATAGAACATAAGCTAGCAGCAAGGGGTATTAAAAATGTATTTAAAAATAGCAGGCAAGCAAGATGAAATCTATTTCGACAATTATAACTCAGTACAGTTACAATAGACTTATTGAGAGAGAATATACGAGTGAGTACATATAAATATGGAACTATCATAAATAGCACAAGCAATTTTCCCACTCATTGATGAAAATATCGACGAGCTGATTGGGATTAACACAATATACTGGTATTAAAATTTTTTGGTAGAAAACCAATTCCTGATTAACTTCCATAAACCTGAAGATGAAGAACAAGTTGAAAACATACAAACTAATGGAACTACAGAAGAAGTACCTACCCAATTTGTTTCAAATTGATGGGGTACGTAGACAAATCTAACAGGTTCATATGTTAAAATCATGCTATTAACAGGAAAGCTAGAAAGTTACATCATCGACTGCTTTCGCATTTATTGGATTTAGTAGTTGTGATTGTTTCTGTTGCTGAAAAACTTAAACTCAGTTACTGAACTGATTAGATCAGAACATAGAATCCTACATGAAAGAAAAAAGAGTGCTACAAAACCAACTAACAGATTCAAAATTAAACATTATACGTTTTGTAACGTTGGCGTACGTTTTACGGCTAATAAGAGTTCTTTCTTCCTCTTTCACAATAATTAATTGCATTACTAGTTTGGTAAATGAGTTTTTACAGTACGAGGTGGATATGTATGGATGAGGAGACAAAAGAGCCGAGTCCAGAATCTCGAAACGAGTACTGTGAAAATTTTTCCATATGTATAACTTACAACGTTTTATGTTACAGGATTAAGATGAAAGCCTAGGGGTAGGTAAAGCGCAAGCGCAACTATAAGTGGCATAAGCTCCATAGCATCTCCCTGCTCAAGATCGTTGTGAGTGGTGAAAGACCACATCTTACATGAGGTAACCCCGTTAGCGCAAAACACAACGGATATAGACCATAGAAGGTCGATAAAAAATCCATCTCGGTTAGGTTAGATACCTACGAGAGATGTAGATGATGAAATACTGCTCACAGAAGCAATATATTTTCTGGGAATGGGACAGCTAATCAGATGACGAAGTCGACACGAAATAGGAAAACAAATACGATTAGAAAACAACCAACGAGACCACGAAAGAAAAACAGCTAGAAGAACAGCTGGAACATTGAAACTAAAAACACAAAATTGATGTATACGCGTTATCACAAATGATGAAAAATGGGAAAGGAAATATGTCATACTCAGGATTCACACTGATATACAGCGGAAACACAAGTATGAAAGAGCAAAGGCAGGAGCATAGAAGATATTGAAGAGAGAGAGAGAGAGAGAGAGATAAAGGTAAAGTACTACAGATATCGATAGATAAATTACCATCACAACTCAGCGCTGCACCTCTTTGAAAGTAGAAGTGAGATCCTTAACATCAGCCAACATCGGCTTAGATCACAATTTGATTTTTGGAAATATATGTCTCTCAGTGCAATACAAAAAGTAGGCGTTTCTGGTAAATATAGAGAAGATTAACGTAGAATCACTTAGAGACGACGCAATAAAACAACTATATGAGAGTCGCTTATCTAAAAAAATAATGGAGAATAAAATGACAAAAATTGTTAAAATCTAACAGGCCCTATACAGAAAGAAAATAAACATAAACGCAAGAAGAAGCAGCAAACTTTGGTTCACGATAGAAGTAAATGCGCTATTTGAGGAGAAAAGGAAGGTTTATCTAAGATATAGAAACAATAAAACCGACGACGGATGCTTAAGATATCTGACTGTAAGAAATAAAATAAACAGCGAAATTAAAAGATCAAAAACCGAATACTGGCGAAGCTTTACTAAAAACATGAAACATGGCATTTTTGTAGCCGAGAATTTGGTGAATGATAAGAAACCAACGACAAAAATTGAACGAATATACACAAACCCAAACCATCACAAACATTGTAGAACATTTTAGAAATCTCTATAAAAAACGAATAACGAACATATAAGAAAAAGGAGAGGGAATACAAATATTGGTTCAAATAAAGGAAGTTTTGTGTCACCGAAAGCATAAAAATACTGAAAAACCGAAAATATCCTGGAATAGATATAAAATACAAAACAAACTACTAAAGTTTTATGACAAAAATCTAGAAACCCAATTGACGATATTCTTACAAAGAATAATAGATATGTTCCCAACCAATAGAAGAAAAGTATGTCTATACCAATTTTTAAGCAGGGCGATAAGAAATGTCTGAAAAATTACAGAGGCATAACACTTCTAAACTCAATCATGAAGCAGCATTGTAAAATACATAATCACTCAAAACATCGGGATGTGCAAAGAACAACATGAATTTCCCTAAAACATATCCAGCATAACATTAACACATTTTGAAACACTTTTTGCCTCTAAAAGCTAAATTTTGTGTGGCTAAATACTAAATAGCCTATATAATTTTTTCAATAACCGCCATCCACCGCCAGTGGCTCACACTGTGAAAATGTGGTATGCTTTTTTCATGTCTTTGAATATTTTTAGATAAATGATGCCAATCGTTGTAACTAGTTTTATTATTAATGGCATTCAAATAGCTATTGAATGGCTTATAGTAAAAACAAAATACAGAATTGCTAGATTTTGAATAACCGAGCCAGTCCCAAATTACATTATTTCTCAACTTTTTATAAAATACGCAGCCGAAAAAGATCGGTTTGAATCATCTGTGGGATAGAAATATTCCTTGATTTGTACTGGCCCTATTTAAAATATTGACAATGTAATATTATCTGAAATAAGCTGTGACCAAAGAGCAGGATCTGTCAATCGGCACTAAGTTGCGGTTCCGAAGTATCAGTGCTAGAATCAGAAAGTTAAGCGGGTGATACCGAAGGTGAGACTGCTGTTGAAGGTCCTAGTTCAAGAAACTTTCTAATGGAGCTCGTAATTTTTCACACGTTTTTTTTCTTTTTTCGTTTCCCTTTTCGGTGTTGGAAACCAGAAAGTCTCTTTCTTGAATTAGCCATCTGCAATCATTAAGCAACCTTTTTTGTATTTTACATAAATAACAGAAATCATTATAATTTACCGTTTATTTTACAATTGATTGGTAGGTACTATTGGTAGATACCTCTTACAAAAATCCTCAAAATAGGCTGCCTCTCCACAGTTTTCACTGGCTGTATATCCCTGGCAGGCAGACAAACTATTACTATTTTACAAATAAAAATAACAGAAGCCAATGTAACTTACATTTTATTTTACAGTTGGTTGGTACTATTTTGTTATTTTGTTATTTTGTTATTTTGGTACTCAGCCAACAGCCGTTAGGCCAATTATAGGCGTCGTACATTTTATGGGAACTTCCAACCCCACTAACGACTGTCATGATGTTACTATTGATACCGCGTACAAAAATCCTCAAAATAAGCTGCGTCTCCACAATGTTCACTAGTGGTATAGCACTAACAGGCAAACTATTACAATTTCAGGTAAAAAAACAGAAGCAAATGTAACTTACCTTTTATTTTACAGTTGGTTGGTACTATTGGTAGATACCGCGTACAACAATCTTAAAAATAGACTGTGTCTCTACAGTTTTCACTAAATATATAGCACTGCCACGCAAGCAAATATGTATACTATGTAAGAGACTAAGACAAATAAGCGCGAAGGACTTATTTACAACGTCAAGGAAGGTGTTCAAATAAATTGGGATATTACCTACCTTCATTGGGCTAAGTAAAATAAATCGGTAAATTACATACCTTTGTGGGACAAGTCAAAGATCTTAACTTTTTAAAGGATAGTAAGCGAAATGGCCTGGAAAAAACCTGCCTGCGTTGAAGCGTTCTTAAAAATCCTTTTTCGATTTGCAATTACAAATACATTTTATTATTTTATACTCGCAAGCATGAAATAGTAGCTTTTACACATTGATCACAGTACCTGTAGTCTGTCTTTTAATCGCCTATTTATTTGTACATTATTACTTATATTGAAAGGGAGTTATATTATACAGTTAAATTAAGGGCAAGGAATTTAAAAGTACACATAAAAATACAACAATAGTGTATCTGTCTCCAGGGCAATTAATAACTAAATTAATTCTACCTAAATGGAGAGCGTAAGACTCGATAAACCCCCCGCAAAGTAGAAGTTCGTATAGGGACTTACCTTGATGGACATACAGGATGGCTCACATGTGGGGGTGGCACGTCGATTGACCCGTGACTCTAGGAGCACAAAACGATAAACACGAGCGATTACACAAAACAAAAAGAAACGGGATCAGTTGACCGACCGTTTACTAACTCGTCTTAAGTTCATCTTCCTTTTCAATGTGGGCTACCGACCCAACACTTAGGGGTGGCAGGAGAGGGGACAGCAAGCCCTATAACTCGACATTCCACCAATAGTGGGTAAACTTACCGCTAGGTAGAATTACAAACTACACTAAATTTATGTACAGCTATTTACTTGTATTAAGAATTACTAATGAAATAAACTAAACTAATATTATTAAAAGCTAAATACCAAACAAATAGTAAATAGTATGTTTCTTGAAGTATCTTACCACTCAACCCTGCTTTTGAATTAAATTAATGTTACGTCCTTGCGATGGCCAGACGGTGGTATACCGGATAACAATGAGACAGGGCAGGGCCATGCTTCTATCTCATTTACTTATAAATTTATTTAGATGAAATTTGATACAACGATTCTAGACATAATTTTGGATTGAGACACAAATGTAATATAAATGGCCGATTTCCGGTTTCACCGGAAATGACACTAACTTTGATTTTTTAAACGAATCACCCGATATATTTGATATTTTTTCTGAAACCACGACTCAAATTACAATGTTGCAAAATTTGCTTAGGTATTACACAAAAATATTTTAAAAAGCAATTAGTTAATCATTTTTCAGTTTTAGATAAATATAAAGTAGTGCATGATAGATATCGTTAGATTGGTAATTAATGGTAAGATGGCCCTTAGTAAGTGCCATTTAAAAACAGTGTATGTATTGTATGTATTATCGATAACCTCATTTTACCTTGCGGTGTAGAGGCCGGTGCTTTATACGCTTGAATCTAGCGGTACAATGCTCAACTTGCCCAGGATTCGGGATACAAACTTGAAGAGCGCATTTTGTGCTTGCGCAGCAACCATTGTGTGAGATGTGTGTCATGGGGATGTGTTGACCTTGTTACTCTATCTCTAGGTCTGTGGTTGTGAGTAGAGCACAATTAATTTGGTGCCCAACTGTGAATGGTCTCACCGATCCCGATTCCAGTCGCCAAGGCTGCGGAAAAATTCCGGTCCACGCGGGATTCGAACCGAGGACTTGCTTAATGTAAGCCTAGCGCCTACCCAACTGCGCTACGTGGCTTTTATAGTATGATCAATATTATTTGTATGGCTATGGAATAGTTTCTAGTTTATGAATTCAACTGTAACTCACTTGAAACTCCAATGTCAAGTTTGACATTTATTTATAAATGTAGTTGCATTCATAAATTAGGAAGTATTCCACAGCCATACTAGATGAAAATAATTTTTGATCATACTTTACTTACAGTGATGTTTTCTTTAAAAATATGTTTGGCAAATTTTATTCTTTCATTAAGGGTTTGTTATTAACCTAATTGGAAAAACAGCTATTTTTATGAGTTCTTAGATTCAAGTAAAACATATATTCTCCAGTCTCCGACTTCTCTTGAAAAAATTAAATTTGAAAAAAAATTTTTGCTTTGAAAAAATGAAAATTTGACGAGACTATGTATGTAATTTGACTCGTCGATTCCCAAAAACATAAAATATTTATTAAAAAAGATCAAGTTGGTGCCATTTCCGATGAAACTGGAAGTCGGCCATTTTGACTATATCTATCGGGCAATCGGTATATCTAGTATATCTAGTATCTAGTATCTCCTTATAGAATTTTATCCAAATTGATCCAAAGTTATAAGCATGTCATTGTCACCCGGTATACCAGGCTGTAAACTTAATTATGCCAGATCATTTTCCTTCCCATAAAGTGAAATTAGGAGGAAAACATGTCTACGTGTTGTACGTCGATGTGACTGAGTACTATCAGCGTTGTCCGCCGTGTATGATTTATATTTCTGTGATGGGGGACATAATTAAAGGCATAAAAAATTAGAACCACAACCATTATTTTTTAATTCACTTTTAAATGTAAGGTCGTAGAAAAAGTATAGAGTATAGTGAAGACTTTTACACTCGTGTAAAAAATTGACCTTCACGCACTTGTTCCACAATATACTATTGTGTAAGAACTGCATATTGCCGTGCAAGTAAAGTTTTTGTTCTGCATTTGGCGACCCTGCCCGAATGAAGTGTGCAGTATCGAATTATAGAGTGCGAAAACAACCATTTACGCTTTGTGGTCGTCGAACTATGTTTATGTTTTGTTCAATATAAATAAACATTTTATCTCGCTACTGTATATTAGAGTAACCACACTGAGAAAAAAGTGTCGTATATAATACCAGAATTCTGTTATTGTTTACCAGCTGTCGTGGTTGTATATGCGCCAAACACTAGACATATTTCAATTTACCACGACACTACTGGTACTGTGGAACTAGTACAGTATACTACATCTTGACGTGGTAAATATAGCTACCACGGTGTCCTGGTAATTTTGTCCTCATTTTAATGTTACAACAAAACATGTTCAATATTATAAGTATAACTACGTTAAATGATCGTATTGACTTACAGGCAATATTAATTTTTACTAAACAGCATGGATTAATTTAATACCGCTTCAAGTTTATATTGACTTTTGATGTAATCTTTAATATTACCAAAAAGGATTTATCAAAATAACCACCACAAAATAATATTTATTACTAGCTAGTTAGTATGAGTAGTTAATAAAAGAATGTTATAAAAATAGACTATTTTATTGCCACAAAAGCAAAAAATAAAATAATACATAATTACATAAAATACAATAAAAATAAAGTATAAAATTACCACAAAATACTTAGAAGCTAAGAATATAAAAAAACTAAATGGTATAAAATTGCAAATATTAATATTAAACATGGCATGGTAACATAATCATACAAACATCTTTTTTATTAAAACACACGCAATTCACATACTTAAGGTAGTCGCAAGTTCAACTTCGTAACTGTCTGCGGTAGTGTTTAGAAAAGTCATTAGTTAAATTTTTTTGAAAAACAAAATAAACGTATGTATATTTACCAAAAGTGGGACCATTAACATCGTGACCTCCAATAACAGAATTGTTCCCTTTTTATAATGAATTCCACAAACATCTACCCAAGTAACAAAAACATATTTAGACGGTTCAAGTTTTATATTTGGCGGAACTTCACATTTTTTCTGCAAATGAGATTGTTCTCCCATGTTAAAGATTATCTTCAAAAATTTTATTTTGTAAAAATGTGACAGCGAGACTCAATTGATGTTTAATGGATAAACTAGACAAAATGTTTATTCTTGATTTATTAACATTATCCGAAGTTTTAAAAAATTGATGTTTCGCTTCAAACCATATGCTGGATAGCAAATCTAATGGGCTAGATTTGTTAAAAATTGTAGCATGAGTAAACATATGGAATTTGAAAGTTACATTCTTATTCGTTAAAGATACATATAAACTGCGGTGTTTTGTTATTAAATTTGATAACATATAAGAACTATCTTTTTGAATATTTTTTACTGCAGTTACCATATCAATAATTTGCTTAGACAACGGTATAGTTTCCAAAAAATATATTGTTCAGGTACAAAATCACCAATAAAAATTGGCAAATATCTTGTGAAAAACCATACCTCGGACACTGATAACCTTAATTTCTCATTTTTTAATTTATTATGATCTTTGAGGATTTATTTATATCACTGATAAAACACCGAAAAGTTAAAACTCTATCATTTAGAGTATCAATGGAAAATAGACCAATTTGTATAAGGTGCCTTAAAATTAAAATTACATCATTTTTGCAAAAGATCGTGCATGGGATCACGTAACTGAAAATAGTTCAGGTGATTCCATACATATTTTTCCTTTATTCCAGTAACTGAATGATCGTTAAGGGTTAAATCAGTGTCGTAATTATGTTTAGTTCTTATGTATTCCGGTTTTTCAAAATACGGAACATGTCATATTTTTCGGAAGTTTACAAAAACGGCAACAAAAATGACTCACAAAACTTTCACCAAATCCCAATATTTGATTTTGACCTAAGTTATCGCCAGTTAATAGTCCAAGTTGAAAATATATCTTTTTTTCTTTTCCATTAATCATTACATCAATACAAATTTCTTTGAGATATTGTAGTTCGTTGATTAAAATTTGAAAAATTCTGTCATTTCCAAATTGTTTTCTATCACTTGTTTTAAATAAAAGCCCTAAAATATATTATCAACTTTAGATATTAACTCAGGAGGCAGGCAAGGAATGGAATAATAAACTCCTCCAATTTTATTTATTCCAGAATGAGAACCGAAAGCATTGCCACGTTTAAAGTCATCAAAATAGATGAATAATGGTAAAATGAAATGATCAGGGTTGAAAAATTTTGACTTACCTTTCCACAACTCTTCTTGGATAAAACACAATGCTCATTATTGAGAAAGTGTACGTATTCCTTTGTTCGTATAAATACATCGGGTAACTGAAATAACTTTTCTAGAATTTTACGCATAGGAACAAATCGGGGCCAACCTTACTATTTACAAAAATTTGTGAGATATTTTTTTAACTAACTTATATATACTACCAATAACTACATCAACGGGTTCAATGCAGGTACCAATTTCTTTAAAAAATTGTATACATTTATATTCACTTGAAAAGAAGGATGCTGCTTTATTTTCTATGAACTTGTCAAAAATATTGCTTATTTCAGATTGAACATATTCATTAACTTCAGCAACTTTTAACTTGTTCACAATTTGAATCTCCAATTTAATTTTCCAGTAAGAATTGCTATCTGTTAAAATATGTGTTCACGGAATGTATCTATTTTTGTACAATTTAGTAATAAACAGAAGATAGTGAATTTCTTGGTAATTAAAGTTGTCATCAGAATCTTCAGCATAATCACTTAAATTAACAAAAGTGTCAGAATCTAAACAAAATCAATTTTTAGAAACAGTTTCAATATTAGATCAACTTTGGCATTATTGTTATGTTTTTTTAATAAAGTCCCAGCATTTGGGCCGATTCAGCTGGATAAGAGACGTTTAATGCGAGAAACGACTTGAAACATACGTCAAATGCCTTCAATGGGGTGTCTAGCTCAAAGATAATTTCATTAATTTTCACTGTTCATGTTGGATTTGCCAGATATCCAATTAATACCAACGTTGGCTGTTCGCTAGTCTTTAAGTCCTGTAACTTCTTTTCTCTTCTTTCTAAAGTTCCTTGTAAATTTTCATTATCCTGAAATAAATGTAAAACTACATTATGTGTTTATTTTTAAGGTGTATGCAAACCTACCTCAACGTAAATTAAAAATTTTGTCTCGATTTTTGAATACTTAAGTATTTCATTGCCAGAGCAAGTCTCCCTTTTTCTTCTACGCAGAATACTAGGAAATAACAATGGTAACACCATCAAAGCAACAATCTTTCCAATTTCGTCTAAAAGAATAAATTAAATCAAAGCTATGTTATCAAGACGCATTTATGGATTAGCATCCCGCTTTCCTGGAATATTGGTGCACTTCGAAGATTATATTGCTGGTTATATACCTACTTCAGCTGCAGATTTTTAAAAACGTGCCACTAGTCTTGGTAAATTTTACTTATTTGTCATGAACGATTGTATCTTACGAATTTGTAGTAAAAGCTACTACTACAAACTTTGTTGTACTTCCTATGTATGTAGTTAAGTTTATTATGACATACACTACCTTTTTGTAGTAGTATAATGTATCTTTTATCAAGGTAGTGATCACCGCATTTTAGATGTATTATCAACTAATTTTATATTACTACTACTAATGGTAAATTAAAAAAATATTATTTTTCTTAGTGCAGTATTCGCCTTTTATTAAGTATCATACAAATTTTTTGTATCTTTCTTGAAATTTCTGCAGAAACAGAGTACACAAGTCCTAGCTGCCGCCCCCTGAACTCCGCCGCCCGGGTGCCGTGCATCCCTTATACCCTCCACTACGGCCTGGTTACAGTACTGCAATGCACATTACTGTAACGTTCCATTTAAATCGAGGGTTACATTGTATTAAATAAATATTAATTTCATTGCGCCGTTTAACTACAATCCATGTGGGACGACCTTTTGTATAATTATTTTATTTTTTTAAATATTTTCGAATAGATTTGTGTTACTTATTTCACTCATATTCATTTAGCAAGGAAGTCCCTTAAGCTGAAGTAGCTAAAAAGTTTGAATTTGCTTCAGAGCAGTTTGAAATCAGCTTGACTTATGAAAATGAAATTACAAAAATATGTAATATTAAGTCAGAAATAAAATATTTTTCATTAAGAATTCTACTTGGTAGCTTCGTAAAACCGCCAACGACTCCGAAAGAATATCCTGCGTTTTCCGCAACGTAAGTTCGACTCCGTGTAAACGTTTTAGATAACGGAAAGTGGAGACGTCGAGTTCGCAACGACGACGGGAGCGTCGCTAAATTATAGGGCGGCCGATTTTTGAATTAGGATGAGGAGTCCCGACTCATTCATGTGGAACGACGCGAAGCTGTGAGCAGAATCACAAAATTCTTCATATTCCTTTTTAACCACAAAGTACTCGATTTTTCGAATTGCTCCGTAAGGTGCACTTAATCTTGTATGCAATCGCCCCGATTTCCTTATCGCGGCGCAAAGTAGCTCTACGTCGTTCTCATGAACACCTTTTTCTTGATTTATGGCTGCTTGGTATTCATTATGTAAAGCTTTATATGCGGTGTATATATTACCCCCATGTAAAAAATACTATTTCAGCTCTTAAGAAATCACCTCCGCTCGATTGAGGAAACGGTGGCTTTAATACTTCTCGATTTGATTATGCGATGGGCGACAACTGTAAATAGATTAGCGATTGTAAGGAAATCTGCATAACTAGATAGCAGCCAAGATTTAATTGAATCAGTGGTGATAACTTAATTATTGCGATTGACCCCGTGATCTTAGTATTTAAATGTCATCCTAATATTGTTGTCAATGCATCTCCCTAAGGTTTTGGCTCACACCGAAGATGGCCTTTTCTCTCCAACTCATTCATGAGCCCAATTAGAAGCTGAGCGTATTTAGAGCACTTTGCAGATAGTCTAAAAGTGTCCGTAGCGTTTAAGAGAAAGAGCCTTAAGAGCCATTTCAGAGCGGAGCCCAGACAATGTAATTGTATTCAATAAACGGTGAGTGAAGGTTTAATATGACTTAGCAGGTCAGTCTAATTGTTGCAGAGGTCATATCATTTATAATGTTTAATCTTTGTTTAAATGATAACGTTGTTTAAAGTGTGTGCACGTCGTCGTATCAAACAATGTCAATCAGTTAAATAAAGACACTTGCACTAAGGCTAGCAGGGGATATGCACGCGGTGGTAATAAGGAAAATTATTAATCTTACTTACTGCAAATGTTAAGGCCATATTTTGATTGTTGCTCACAGCCAAGTTACGGCATTTCCGTGTCACATTAATAATTTTATAGAGCGTTCGCACATACCTTAAAGCAGGCTCTAATGCACACTACGCCAGCAGAGGGACAAGTCAGAATTGCTGATGTTTCCTGTAACAAATGCTCTGGAAACGCCAATTTAATGTGAATGGTATTAACTTTCAAATAGAATAGCAACTCGAACAAGTGTTATGACGTGCGAGACTCACTAAATCTAGGGCATTTGCGTAGATACACAATTATTATATAAACTACTGAAGGAAAACAATAGCATTATTACACACAGTTGTAAATGCAGTTTAGTTACCGCAAAAATAAAAAATACCCAAAAGAATATAATGAGGATAACGTCATGTACTGTATTTTTTCTGCAAAAGCGACATTTGCAGTTAGTGGTATTCCTGAAATTGTCAGTAGTAGGTGTAGACTGTAGAGAATAAACGTTATTGATGCTTGTAGCTTATAAATTATAGGTTATGTTTATCGCTAATCACGCATAGAGTTTCAAACTAACAGAAACATGCACGAATCAAACAATTTTATTTACAAACTGTGTAGGTCACGTATAAACTCATATTCTATTTGTCTGTTTTTCCGCCAGAAACAATTTTTAGTTACTAAGAGAAAAAATGATAAGGATTGAACTAAATACGTTCGCTGTAAAATGCCAAAGCTCTTGTTCGCATATTTATTTAAATTTCTGTTTTTTACTAATTGTAGCCAGCAATTATAATTGAGTATTTAGTCAGAAAAAAGGAATATATAAACTGGTTTTCGGTATAATAATAATGTTTTAAAATTATAATAATGGTTTACATACTTTAGAAACTTGAAATATGGAACATGGAAGTGTTATATTACATAGCAATTAATACTGCTAAAAAACTGAGGTGGAGGGACTTCTTCACCTCATGAGTACATTATTGCAGAAATTTCACTTGGATAACCTGGATAAGTTAGAAGTTTATAAATTCCATGAGTAGGGAAACCATCAGCTACTGAAGACCTGATAATAAAAATCTCAGACCATCCTAGCTTACGAAACTGAATAAATAATTGTATAAAGGTTGAAGAAAACGACATTTATACAAACAATAAATTGATAAAGGTCCTCAAGATCAAGCTATGCTGTGGAATATTGTGAATGAAGCAACACGAGAAGGTGTACAGCAAAACAAACTATCGGAATATAGCTCAACCCCGATCAATAAAAGACATATCAAATTATAAATAGTGGAAGGGGGAAAAAAAATAACAACCTTGGGTAGCTCAATTTTTCTAAAACTCGCCCATCCTGAAGAGGTGCTGAAAACTATTAAATCATTAAAATATAGAAAGTGCAAAAAAATGCTAACGACATATGTTTATCATAGTAGATCATAAAAACTAAAAATTGTCCGTCGCCCTTTAAGTTTCTATAGTAAAACCAATCTTTAAAAAATTAGATCTGCAGGATATGGGGAATTGCCAACTAACTCACCGTTATTAAACTTTTCGAAAATAAATTAAAAATAGCTAAAACAAGAACAGCAAACTTCTTAGGTAAATGTAACATATGATCAAATATAAAATTCGGATTTTGAACAAGAAGAACCTCTCAGATGCTATTGATGTACTTTGTTAAAACCAGAAAGGAGGGATGCTTTACTGGAGAGACTTGAAGATATCGGATTTAGAGAAACAACGCTTAACTTATTGAAAAGCCATCTGGCAGTAGACAACAGTGGGTATAATGTAATAACGTAAACAGTGAATGAAAACTTGTAAAATACGGTGCTCCACAAGGCTCTGTCACTATTCTCCGTCTATGTTAATAAGTTGCTTCAACTAGAACTAAATGGATCACCTACTGCTTTTGCCAATGACACAGTCTCTTTCTACGAAGATTCATCGACAGTATGATTATTATTAATTAACTATGCAAATAACTTACCAGCTTTCAACGAATTAAAATGAAGAGGTAGTTATACAGGGTCAATAGTGCAATTTACCTGGGCGTTGTGTTGAATTCTCATATAAAATGGAACACATTAAACTGCACGATAACTTAGTATTGTATAAAGTGTCTTGCGTTAACGGTTTTTTAGGACAAAAGCAAGGCTAAACTTTGTGCTTTAATTGCAACTCTACCAGTTTATGACATAATCACGTAAGTCTCAGTGAGAAAAAACTATCTGACAGGTTTAGAAGTGGTTCAAAAGAACATTCTGACGATAGTCCTCAATCAGCCTAAATTGTAATCCAGTGATTTACTGTAGCTGCAGTACTGCACATTAGGCCATTATACTGTTGTAGAGTTGCGATGGAAATTTAACAACTAAAGTTTAGATGTGATTCCTACCACGCCTACGCACAAGATTAGAAATAAACTCCTTTTCAAAGTGCTATTAATGAATATAACAAAAATATAACGCAGGTTTGATTCTGCAAATATGCGAGTGAACAATTGAAAAAGTGACATACTTAATGTTATACTTTTGATGAACTGGTTGAAGGTAACCACTTATGAAATATAAAAGATCAGCAACGGCTTGAAGGTTGGCCTTGGATTTTTGTTGTTAAGTTGCACATAAACAGAACCATATTTTTTATTTTGTTGTACAACCTGTAGTCCAGTCATTAAAAGGAAATAAAACGGATTTGCTTACAAAAGGTCATGAAGTTTTGAAACTTGGCAGGAATGTCGAGCCATATGCCCTAACGATGGCTCTTAATTTGCGACCTCGGCAGGTCGCCGCTCGCGCAGCCATCTTGGAAAAATGGCGCCCGAAAACAGTTTTTGAGGTATAACTCCGTTCCTGTTAATCCTATGCAAAAAAGTTCTAATTATAAATTAAAGAGGATAATATTTTCTACAAAACAACACTAATAAAATTTTCTCGTCAGATTGATAGTTTTCGAGTTAGCGGGATGGGAAGTAGATCGAAAATTTCGAATTCGCGAAAAAACTGCGTTTTCACACGAATTTTTTCACTTTATCTATTTTTACCTAACAAAATTACTAGTATATCCATTACATACAATGACACGTGAGACCCCAACACCATGCACTGTTTCAATGAAAGTCCCCCAATAGGGCGGATCTACTCGACATGGACAATGCGGAAAGTTGGTCATTGGACTTGTGTTAAGGTGGAACAACGTTGTTAAAGTGACAGCATATTACGATATTTGTTATATTATGGTAAATGTCGTCATATGCTGTCATGTTTACAACGTTGGGTTACGTTTACACACATGCACAATGCCAGTTGTTTGTATCCGCCGAAGAATATTAATTTCCACGTTGGAACGCATGTAAACCGCTACCGCATGTACGTTTTCAAATCTGCACGAGATAAAGAGAGACCATACTGAGTACCAACCAAATCTTCTTTGTTCAAAGCATTCATGCCCATTGATCCACCTGAACAACAGAGCCGAAGCTTTCATTTCTGGATGGTGGATTTTTGTTGCACCGAGTGGTATGGCATCGCAACGATTCGTTCGGAACAATTTGTATACTTTATGTGGAATACGTTAAGCGGCACTAAGGATCAAACGCATGTATAGTTTTTGACGGTTATCCGGATAACTTCGATAGCATGAGCACGAAAAGCGCGGAAAGACATCGATGTTTCAGGTCGCAAACCTGCGCTGATAGCGTTTTCGATGAAGCAATGATTTCCACTGTTTCGCAAGAAAAGTTTCTGCCCACCGATTCGAACAAAAGGCGTTTAATTCCTATGTTAATGAAGAAGTTTGAAGAGCATGGTTATACAGTAAAGCAATCCGTGGAGGATGCGGATTTGCTCATAGTCCAAACAGCGCTCGATATGTTCTCTTCATATCCGTTTGTTTATGTTGTAGGGGAAGACATAGATCTATTGGTTCCGTTAACCGCAAGGGCACGAGATCATGCCAATGTTTTTTTGCGGAAACCAGCCAGAGAAAAGATTGCGGAACAGATATTTTCTGGGCAAAGCCTCAACTACAAGGATACCGTAGCGAAGAATTTTCAGTTTCTCCATGCATTCAGTGGCTGCGATACCACCTGTGCTCTGTTCAACCACGGGAAAATCAAATTTTTCAACCTCCTTCAAAAAAACGACAAGTTGGCTAATACTATTAAAATCTTTCAGCATCCAGAAACAGACGTTAATGCTCTCGCTACAGCTGCAGTGCATCGCATGAAAACGACTCATTGGATTCCCTCCAATACGAATGTTTTGTGAAGGCTCTTTCCAAAAACAAATTTAACCTTACCTCCCTGCCTCCGACAGAAGATTCTGCACGTCAGCATTGCCTACGGACATATCATCAAGTTCAGATGTGGAATGGCATTACGAAAAACCCGGAGGAATACGGTTGGCAGAAAACAAGAACAGGACTTAATGTTGTTCGCACAACACAACAGCCAGCCCCCGACATACTTCTCCAGTCAATTTCTTGCAGATGTAAAAAAGGCTGTGGGACGGCATGCGGGTGTCGGAAGATCGGGTTAAAATGTTCGGCACCCTTTTTCTATTGCAATGGTGTAGCTTGTGAAAACATTCCTGACATTGTGGAAGATTCTGACGAAGAGGACGACAATGAGGCTACAGATATTCTTGACTCCTTCCAAATGTACGAGGAGAATGAAAGAGAAGAAGAAGAGGCTGGTGACTCTAAAAAATCATTTGCGCCAAAACTATCGCAACGTGCAAAGCTGCGGAAAAGCAAGTAGGTAATCAATTCGATTGTGGATTAGGCCTACTGGGGAAACCACGTAAAAAACGCGCCGATGCACTCTACCTCATGGGTGGTGTAGAAACGAGTTGCAATATGTATTGGTTTTAATAATGTTTCTGTACAACAAACTATAGATAAGTTAATTTGTGGTTAATGTAAAAAAACTGTTGAAAATACAGTTTTTTTGCGAATTCAAAATGTTCGTTTTAGTTCTAAGCCCTTTAACTCGAAAGCTAACGATCTGACAAAAAAATATTATTAGTATTGTTTAGCAGCAAATTTTATTCTCTTTAATTTATCATCAGAACTTTTTTGCATAGGATTAACAGGAACGGAGTTAAACGCCAAAAACTGTTTTTGGGCGCCATTTTTCCAAGATGGCGGCGCGAGTGGCGACCTCCCGAGGTCGCAAACTAAGAGCCATAGTTAGGGCATATGGGTCGACATTCCTGCCAAGTTTCAAAACTTTATGACCTTTTGTAACCTAAAATATTATAATGACTGGACTACTGCTTAACTTCCAACAAATTTACTGTAATTTGACAGAACTGAATGTTGTTGCCAGATGGACTGCTTACTTGGATAGTATATGTGGAAAAATATTTAAAATCTGAAGTAGTGTAAGACCTTCCACTTACTTAATTAAAAATGTCTGTAATTACACATTTACTGAAACTGGATACATACGTAAAACTTGCTAAGTTCAATTTTTTATTCTGCTTAAATATGACAACTTTGTATTTGAAGGTGTTTTGTCATGTTTACTAACCTAAAAGCATTTGGTAACCTTGTTTTTTTACGTCAAATCAAATTAATCTCGATTGGTTAAGTTACAGTTACAGAATATTTACTGCCATAATACCACAAGTGGTATGAATATCATCGGTGATATTTTCGAATTGAAACCGAGGTGCGAATTCAACGAGTCCGAAGGACGAGTCGAATTTGCTCTTCGGTTTCAATCCTGCAACTCGAGGTGAACATTTATTTAATGAATCACAAATAAGAACAAGAAATGTAATTGAACGCAGTTATGGGGTGTGGAAAAAACGTTTTCCTGTTTTGGCTCTAGGTTTACGTTTAAAATTAGAAAGAATTGAAGCTGTAATTGTCGCTACAGCAGTTTTGCACAATATTGCCTGCGAAATGAAAGAAGCAATACCTCCCAACAATCAAGAAGAGGAAGCTGCTATAAATTTTGTTAACAATGTGCCAAGAACCCGACAAGCTGTTCGAGCTGTAGGTGGTATTAATAATAGTACCCGGTACAACTTGATTCACGATTATTTTAATAGATTAGTTTAAATAATAAGTATTTATTTCAAAAATTATAAAATAGGTTTTCTAATACCCAAAAACATAACACAGAAGTAAACTATTTTTTGCACTACTAGTCTCAGAACGCATCGTTATTGGCCTATTTTTAGGTCGTGAAGTTGATTTTCTCCACCAAGGGAGAGAAAGTAAAATAAACAATTTTCACCGTGGTAACTAATAAATTGCTAAGTTACCAAATATGACTATTTTAATTTTGACGTTTTAAAGAGCTGTATTGTCAGGTTGACAGTTAAAATATTTTCGAAATTTGTTGGGAATTTAGGTATTAAGCCGTTTGGTAGTGCAAAAAATAGTATATACACCACGGTAGCGAATCGTCTTATAACCTTCGCGCTTTAAATACTTCGCGCTGCGCGCTCAGTATCTAATATGCGCTCAGGTTATAATACTGCGCTTCGCTACCTTGATGTATAATATACTATTTTGCACTACTAGTCTCAGAACGCACCGTTATTGGTCTATTTTTAGGTCGTGAAGTTGATTTTCTCCACCAAGGGAGAGAAAGTAAAATAAACAATTTTCACCGTGGTAACTAATAAATTGCTAAGTTACCAAATATGACTATTTTAATTTTGACGTTTTAAAGAGCTGTATTGTCAGGTTGACAGTTAAAATATTTTCGAAATTTGTTGGGAATTTAGGTATTAAGCAGTTTGGTAGTGCAAAAAATAGTATATACACCACGGTAGCGAATCGTCTTATAACCTTCGCGCTTTAGATACTTCGCGCTGCGCGCTCAGTATCTAATATGCGCTCAGGTTATAATACTGCGATTCGCTACCTTGATGTATAATATACTATTATTAAGAATGTAATTAGATGTTAATAACAAGAGTACTATCATTTGGTGTTTTTTCATTAATCTTTGATCCTTGGCAACATCGACTTTTTAATTTCAATATCCAAATTTAGCAGCTCCATTTTTCTGTTATGTTCCACCTTCATATGTTCCAATTTCATGTTGTGTTCCTCTTGCAAGCATTTAATTTGCAAATTAACAAGTTCGAGCTTCCTCTTAGCTAAGTTACACCATTCAGCATTTGCAACTGTACCAGTAACCTTTCTGAACTGTTTTGGAATGCGTCCTTTGTTATTAATCGATGTGCCATGATAAACTTTAGTTGCTGCAGTAGAAACACCTGGTACTGAACCACTGGTAGTAGCATTTGGTGTAGCGGCACCACTTGATGGAATGGTAATAAATAAAGGAATGTTTGGAGCGAAACTGGATGAAATTGCTGCAACTGATGAAGTTTCCTTTGAAGAAATATTATCTTCTATTACATATTCTTGAGTTTTGGGAGTTAATGGCAGAGATCTTGGTTGTCGTAACTTATCAGCAGCATAAGTACTCCAATCACCATAATCTGACGTTTCAAGCACAGGTTCATTGCCATCAATGTTTGAGGCATTGGATATCACAGTAGAGGTAATTTGACGACTGCCTGCTACGCAATAACTCAAAATTACTTATTTGTTAAGCCAGTAGCACAATAAAATAGTACCTACCAGTTGTATCACTGTCAAATTCTGATAACCTGCCATATATTTCTTCAGAGCCGAGAAGTTCTTTCATCTCACAGTCTACAGGTGTAATGTCCATAATCTTGCGTGGGCCTCCTCCAGTGCCAAGTATGTAGCACTTTTCATCAGAAAATTTTTTCTTGGATATCTTCTTAATATTTTCATATTTTGCCCTTAATGCCGTTACATCTCTAAACACTTTACCGGATTTACAATTAAATTGCTTGGTAATTTCTTCCCATGCGGATTCTTTCTGTTTCCATACACTAGTGTCACTTTTCTTTGAGGCAATTATATCTTTGAATTGCTTGACCAAATCCAGCAACAGAATCTCCTCTTCTGCCGTGAAATTTGCACATCTTTTCTTTTTAGTGCTATTTTTAACACTTTCCTGCATGGTGAAACTTATTACACAGGAACGCAAACTGTAAACAATGGTAATGATTTTGACATTTGGAAGAACAAAAGTGATTTGTTGTTGAAAATGAAGTAGGCGCCATTCATTTTTTCAATGCCAACATAACTTAACTGACGCTTAGGTAAACTACGGATGCACTTACACTGAAAAACGCATACTTTTTAAGCTTAGATTAAAATGCCGTTTAATGTAAGAGTGTAGTTTAGTAAATCAGAAGTTTAAACTGACACTGAAAACCCCCCCCTTAGTGTACTCGTTATATACAGTGTGTTTCACTTTTCACCTTCACACCTCTGTATATTCTTTATTTCATTTTCTGATCGATTCCAAATTTTTGTTAATTATGCTGCGTTTTAAAAGGGTTATTCCAACAATTTGCAAACTATTTTAATGTTAACCAGTACCCCGCTGCAATTAAATTTAAAATTCATAGTAGGGTTTACTTTACCGAAAGTTGTTTAGGATCACAAAATAGTCAAAATTCAAATTAGGTAATAAATAATGAAGATGCAAAGTATCAAGCGAAATACAATTGATAAACATTTTGGTTGGCAAATTGTGAACAATACTAATGAACTCCTAGGTCCTTAGATTTGTCGATTGTTTCTAAGGCAAGCCACACAGTTATTTGAATTTAAAAAATTATGGTTTACTAAATTAAAAAAAAAATTCTAATCCATGACAACTTTACACACTGTTTTATTACCCAAAAAGGGACAATAAACAATTGAGAACCTTTTCCGCGATCTAAATTACATACTGGGAAAGTTCTAATAAGAAATATACAGAATGTTCCAAAAAGGGAAAACCGTCTAGAGGCATATTATTCTGGGCAAGATAGATAAATCTAAATGTATCTTTCGACAAAGTCGACCATTAAGAAATTACTAGCAAACTATTTTGCAAGTTACAAAACTTCTTTGTAGGTAACGTGTAGCAGGATCCAATAGGTAACATTTTAATTTTTAAGTTTTCTGCAAAGCTACTCACACGTGATACTGCTACATATACGTGACCATGGCCAAATACTGGTGTTGTTGCAAATACGATATATTCCCACTTTATCCACAGTTTGTTCTTGTGATTTATAAATTGTGGCAAATGATAGGCGCACAGAAAACTTTTTCCGAAGGCAAAAAGGTAGTGCAATATTAGAATGTGTTAATCTATACGCGGTAATAATACTCTTCTGCCTGGCTAGTGGCTTGTCCATTTAATACCAAATCTAAGCAGTTCTCAAATAAATGGCGTACCATTAACCTTATCTTATATATTAAACCAGTAGACACATTTGAAATTTTCAAGGAAATATGTATTCATCCTATTTTTAGTTTTTAGCAATGTGGATATATTCCACTGAAATTTAACGAATCTAGAAATTGTTACGGTATTAAAAGAACTTTACGACACCCACCCAAGGTGAGCATCGCACCACGGAATCAGTCCTGAAAAACTGGCACACTTGCCCTGAGATCGGCTAAAAATAGGCTAAAGGCCACGGCTGGAACGCTCAGGGAGTCGGGCGTGAGTCACACGATACGTTCTGGGCAAGCGTGTTACGGCATATATATATATAGGGTATGTCAAAATTATGAGGGCGCCACCAAGCCTGTCTTAACCCGACTAACCGGGTCTGGACGGTTAGACGGGAGCGAAGCACGCAAAATACTCCGACGATAGGATTACTCAAGAGTTGCAAGGTCAAATAACAATTTCGAGATTGCCTTATGCAAGGATTGTAATTAGGTGCCAATCCGACCGCGACTACGCAGCCGTCTCACCCACCTGTACGCTCAAAGCTCCCTCGTCCCGTCGCACAATAATCAGTACACTGAAGGGGGCGCTTATCTGAAACAGAACATGCACAAGTCGAAACAAAACAATAGTTCCCTTAACTAACAAATCATGTATTGCCTCACAGGTTACAATGGGGCAGCGGAGTGCGTCGCCCTATATCTATAAATAGATTATATCTAAGAAAACACCAGCTGGCGCGCGCTCTAAACCTAGCGACAGATGTTGAACAGTAATGAACAAAGTAGCACTTGTAACATAGACAGTCTGTAATTTGGAATGAATGTACAAATATGCGGGCGCGACGCCTTATGCAGCAAACAGTAATGAACAAAGTAGCACTTGTAACATAGACAGTCTGTAATTTGGAATGAATGTACAAATATGACGACAGTGCCTGTAGGCACAAGAGATGTGACGGGCTCGCTCGCGGCGTCCCAATACAGCTCGTACGAAGGGCTTAATGCTATCCGCGGGACAGGTACACTCGCGTTCACAGCGGTAATCAGTTCAAAGACACATACCTTAATATGTAGGCGGTTGGGGAGCCTGGTACAGTTGAGTTGCGACAGGCTGCAGTCTTAGGTGGCAGGTACATTCGATGTTCGACGGCTATAGTGATGAGTGGACATCCGCCATACTGGCGACGTGAGACGCGTCAGGACGCGTACAACTGGACGACGAAAAATGGGCCACTTTCGTTCTGCGGGACAGATCCTCGAAGGTCGAGATGAAGGGGCACGATCCCTTACTTACGGGAGCAGGAACTGGGCTCAAGAAGCACCCACGCTACGCCGAAAACAAATCGGAACTCCCACACAACCACCACACGAACGCTCTCTGCAACGGGCTGCGATCAACTGCCCAGAGGGAAGCGCTGCCACAGGTCACATCGGTCGCGTCCCCACGTGACTATACCTGGGCAGCCAATCGCGAGGCGATAAAATGAAACAAATTAATGCCGGCGACGATGGTAGCACGCCGCAACGGCGTGTTTTCTAGAAGATTCGGAATTCTTGCGAGCGATAACGCTCGGCTGCCAAAGCGCCATCAGAGGGGGGCTCCAACCGACGAGAAATACTGCGTTTGGGGCCAAATATGTGCAAAATCATGATTCTGGAATTAGGCGATGGAGCCAAATAAGTAACTAAAAGGATTTAGCATACGGGCACGCTGCCTTAAAGCCTAGGTGGCTATTTAAAATACCAAAATGACCTGACAAAATTCCATAGAAAATTATAAAACGTCATTATGAGATACAATTATTGTATTCACACTCAAATATTGCTTTTCATATTCAGGCAAGAGAGATATACTTTTGTTGTTGATTTCATTTTTTGGGGCTAAAGTTGAGAATTCTGAGGGCCGCTGGTAGGAATGGCTAGAAAATAGTTGAAATACGCAACATGCGCTTTACGTGAGAGCGCAGGGCGTATTTTACACAAACAAATTGAAGCAAGTACAGTGGTCCATTGCAAAAATCAGCAGGACACCCCGGGCTGACTTCGAAAGTTTACTTGTTCCACTGCTTCTGGGCCGCAAACTACGTCACTTGCACGCTACAATATTTTGTTTTTTTTCTTGAAGTTATGCAGGTTCTTGCAATTTAGGACTTTTGTGCACATATACACGGTGACGGCTTTCATTTAAAAAAAGAATTAACGAAATCGGCTCGGTGGAGGTTTCAAAATAGATGTCGAAAAAAAACGCTTCACGTTTTAAATATATAGATACCGTCGAGAAGTTCATATTCATTTTTGTGAATTTTTAAAATGCTCTATATACCTAGAAGAGAGGTCTGACAACTAAATAAAATTAATTATAAACCATCGTTTACTTGACTTGACTATGGCATAGTGTGTTATCCTACTAAAAAAGATCTGTAAAAGATTTTACACGGAACTTTCTTCGCAAGTGGAAGTTCTGAAATTAAAAATTTAAAAAATATCAAAGAAATAAAAAAGAGTTAATGTTTTAAGATGTTCGTCCTGTAGATGTTGGTTCCAAAATATGCCCTTTTTCGTCAAAAAACCTGAGCAATGTGCAAATTACTTTTATTTAACTAACTAACTAATAGTTCTCGAGTTAATAGGCAGATTTTTTAAGGTCCTCACCCTGTATAGAGTTGGTAGATTTTTTCTGGATTTTGAGCCCGATATCGTCTTCTTTCAACAAATAGTTTTTGAGCTATACTGTCCACAAACGGACAGACAGACAAACAGAATTGAGAAATTTTGTTCTTGGTCATCTAGGTACTCTTAAACATGAACATCTGAATAAATCTCGGAAGGTGTTTTTTCGCGATTACAATATTTCTTTCTTCTTTTAGAAAGGGGAAGTAAAAATAATCGTCAAGTTTTTTTGCATTAAGCATTTGCACCACAAGCGGCTGTAATATGTACTAGAATATGTTGTATTTTAAATAAATTCTTGCGATTACGCAATTGAGATCCGTAATAAAGTATAGAATCTGGAAACATCGGACCAAACCAAACTATTTTAACACCAGCTCTGGCGGTTTAACTTTTAATTTAGATGTTTCGTGAAATGCTTTTTCCTTTATTCACTCTACTGATTCAGGAACTTTTGTTTGGTTCATTTCTCCTAAATGTTACGTCTATGAAGTGTACTAATAGTTCACGAAGAAAAACTAACTCCTTAGTAACCTGCAGCATTGTTTAATAGCATTTTAATTTACAGTTGGTTCTAAAGTTTTTGTTGTAAAAGAGGACGAACGTTTTGTAATCGTAAAAAATGCCATGAAAATTTTTCAGGTCTTCACGTTTCAGGATCCCTAGATGACGAAAAACATGTTTGCTCGTCTGTCTGTAGGTCTATCTGTTCGGCTGTTGGCGTTATGGCTCAAAAACTGTTTGCTGGAGGAAGACGATATTATTTTGCATGCGGCTTATCTGTCTATCTGGCTTGAAACCTAGAGAATTTAGGTCTAATATAACAGGGTGAATACCTTAAAAAATAAAGTTAGTTTGTTTTTAGGTAGACATCGCACAATTTTCCAATTTCAAGCTTTGTAAATTTGACAAAAACTATAACCTCTATATTATACTACGTACATCCCATGATCTACATTTTAATTAAAAATCAAATTAGTAATCAACTGACTGCTGATATTTGTGACTTGGGTTGCAGATTTTGCTCCATCTTGAATGAATGAACTATAGTTCCCATACCATTCAGGAAGTTAGAGGTTTATACTGTTCAAATGTCTTTAAAAAAATTGAAGTCCGAATTAAGCGTTTGTGCTTAACGCATGTCTCAATATCAATTTTTTTTGTTTTTTTTCGACAATGTATTCATCTTTGTAAACCCTATCTAGACATAAATGTTGTCAGGGTCTGTTGTTAATATAGTAAAAGTAAGTCTTCCATTAGGAAGTAAGTATATTGGGTTCAATCCTGTTGCACCTATTTACTGCAATTTCCACTTGCAATAAATAAGTTCTAACTGCCCAGTTGGAGAATGGCACAGCTATACGTCATTTAAAAAATGTAAGGCAAGCGCCAATAAATTTGAATTTTTTTATATAATCTACAATCTTAGAAATGTGGTGAAGGTAAACGAAAGCAAATGCATATCGACTAAATTCACTCTGAGAAACAATATGTCGCGATTAGTGACTTGAAACAATATTGGTATATCTACTAATGATATTGATAAGAAAAAAATCCAGGAAAAACACATTCAAAATCAAAAGAAAGAACGCAATATTAAAACCAAAAAGATGTGGCGACCTTTTGAAAATTTTCATTACTTTCTATACATCAATGTCTGTGCCAGTATGAAGTGGTATCTACTTCTGGAGATGCGTAACATCTTCCAATGTCATATCAATGTAAAAGTTTAAAGTATAACTCTTCTTATGACAGCAAATGCTGAGTAGGAGGTACTTCATCAACAAGCGTATTCTACACAGATATCTTAAGATACCCAGGGTTAAGAACATGGTAAAAGGTCAGCAGATAAATGAACACAGTAGATAATAATTCGAAAGTTAGTGCTTAATTTTTTAAACACTATTACTGCGTTGAGCCATTTAAGAAGGATAAAATTAGAGATTTAACCTATTAGTACTTCTAGATGAGTTCTAATTTCCTATGTTATATGAATCCCCAGTTATAAATTTGCAGTTGCTAATACAAAATGTATTTTTTGTAGACATCTGTAGTCGAAATTCTAGTCGGTTTGGTGCAATGATTATGCCTTTGTGAGTATACTTCACTTTAGAGGCTGCAGACAACCGTAACTTTCATACGAGATGTGAAAAATGAAAATTTCATCTGGCGTTGTCTCATCAGCAATGGGAAGTGAGCGGTGGTCGGAATAAAGAAAGCTCCGTAGCTGCATGCATACAATCCTACATACTTCATTCCTTTTGGTAAAAACTTACTCGCACATGTACGCATGCACTTCTGGTATTTGCCGCTTGTATTTTTTGTCGCCAAGTCCAGATCGATATGTAACTGGAGCGGTTTTTTACGGTTCTACAATCCCTTTGAAGTGCCGCGTTAAAAATTGCGCGAAATTCCAAATATTACTCGCTTGTTAGTTGTCGCGATTGTCTTACCAATGTACAAGTGGAGTTCATGTGCAAGAATTCGCATTTTTATTTCGTTATGCGGCAAAAGGATGAGATGATGAATCGCTCAGCGCGCTTTTTCATTAATCATATTTTTAATTATGCCCAGGTATTTCGCAAAACGCTAAATTGACCTCCGAGATGTTACTGCATCGATGTATTTAATTAAAATGGGGATTTTTAACGGACAGCCTAATTAATCTGCACACACACTTTTATTTTCAACTCATGTTATGTGCTCTCTGATATACCGCGAATTCCAAATATGTCAATCTTTTGAATTTTAACTACACTTTTAGCGAGCGTTTTAAAAATTACATCAATATTTTTATTAGACTTGAAAAGAGCTCAGAATAGATGTCTAGATATCAATATTTTTCTGTATTATTTTTTTTTAATAAAGTGAGAACCATTAGTCCAAACGCACGTATGTACTGTAAGTATTTTAATGCTCAAATTTTAAGTAAAGATTGAATGTATACATTGCGATTGTTATATCATATACCATTAGATACATTGGTTATTAAGGAAAATGACAATTAAAAATAATATTTATTCAGCGACGAATGTTCGAACATAACCTCATATCTCCTAATCTACCAAATGAATAAAAATAGATGGCAGGGATAAAACTTACTTTAATACTGTGAAAGGAACCGTACAAAATAATTAATGGAATGTTTATTACAAAAGAAGCCGTATTCTTGGTTACACTGGTGATTTGTTAATACCGTAATAATAAAGTTAAACAATTAAAACAATTGATAAGTGAAAATTACTTTTACTATTAATTGATTTTCTGGTACCAATAACGTGGAATCGCATACCGATGGGGCCACAATTATATATAACAGCAATGAGATAACATGAACAAGAAAATAACTCGTATTGCTTGAGTAAGAAAGAGATAAACATAGTAGCAAATATTCGAGAAGGCTTGAGCTTAATTTAATTATGACATTTGTCAACTAAACATGCCTACTAAAATAACTTTTTCGTATGGCCATCTCTTTCTTACTCAAGTATTTTATTTTGTTATTCATGTTATCTCATTGCTGTTATATATCGAGAGATCCAAAAAAAACTGTTCCTCAGCGGGCTGTGGAAATTCAACGTATGAATAATATGTTGGTGACACTGTACGTCAATGTCAAATTCGACGTTATCAGGTTAGGTTTTCCGTCAGTTTTGACACAAAATGACGCAAATCCTAACCTGCTAACCTCGAATTTGACATTGACGTACAGTGTCACCAACATATTATTCATACGTTGAATTTCCACAGCCCGCTGAGGAACAGTTTTTTTTGGATCTCTCGATATAATTGTGGCCCCATCCGTATATGTTGCTAGAAAAGTAAAGGCCACAGAAGATAATAAACGACAATCTTGAAGTCATAAATGGTACGTATAACTATCGAAAAATGAGTTTTAGAGAACATTGGATGATTATAAAGGAATCATTGAACAGAATGTATGGTTAACACTTGATGAAAACAAATTCGTTAAAACTAACATAAATATGTTTAAAGCAATTTCCTTTAGGCAGAATCAATCACAATGTATGTACAAATTTTAAAATGTGTATGCATTGTTGAACGCTAATAAATACAACTCCTCTAGCCTGATTAATAGAACTGAAGCCATATTAGTTCTACTAGCTGGAAGCTGGAATACTGTAAAAAGACAATGTTTGCTTTAGAACTTATAACTATACCGCTCAAACCAATTAAAGAATATTTAAAAAAATAATATTTCAAGGCAGCTAAGACAACACCTGTTTTCATATTTCAAGTGCTATGAAATATCTTTTAAAGGTTTGCGGAAAGTTCTTTCCCCACATTTCCTTCCCCATATTTCGTACCCCACATTTCGTTCCTGGGATATTTCGTCTCCCCACATCTCGTACCCGGAAACTTCGTTCCCGAGCGAGCTCAATTATTTGTCTCCTAGATTACAGGGTGTTGAAAAACGAGGGCAGCGATCGGAATACAGTTGGAAAAATGAAAGATATTTTAATTAATTTATTTATTATAATAAACTTATAAGAACAATATACAGTATGTCCCCGGCTTGAGCTTACAAGAGGGAATTAAATTTTATTTTTAGTTTTACATAAAAATGTTGTAGGAATTATAATTCCTGCTTGGTTTGTAGAGAATATTAAGAAAATTTCAGTTTTTCAAAAACAAGTCAGCCTTGACAGTTAAGCAAAAATATTGTGTTTTCAGGTAAACTACCCTTTCTATTCCTGATACTGCAAAATATTACTAAGAAAAGTTGTCCAGAATGAGAAATTATGGCCCTATACAAAATACCAGGTAGATACTTAGATTAAACAGTTTTAATAAATACAATTTATTTTGTTCTTATAAGTTTATTATAACAAAAGAAATTAATTAAAATATCTTTATGTAAAACTAAAAATAAAATTTAATTCCCTCTTGTAAGCTCAAGCCGGGGACATACTGTATATTGTTCTTATAAGTTTATTATAATAAATAAATTAATTAAAATATCTTTCATTTTTCCACCTGTATTCCGATCGCTGCCCTCGTTTTTCAACACCCTGTAATCTAGGAGACAAATTGAGCTCGGTCGGGAACGAAGTTTCCGGATACGAGATGTGGAGAGACGAAATTTCCCGGGAACGAAATGTGGGGTACAAAATGTGTGGAACGAAATGTGGGGAACGAACTTTCCGCATCCTCTTTTAAGTGTATTGGTCAGTTTATATGCGAAATAAATGCATAGAAGTAGAAATTTTACGATTTGACTTAAACGAATAGATTTAAGTGTGTTTTTTATATAAAAAGTAAGATAAAAATCTAAGTAGTGAACCTAGAATATTTATTGCAAAATTTCTTCTTAGATATGATGAACTATAACTTCTCAAATGCCGAAAAATCAATTAAAACATTTCTGTTACGGATCTAGATTTTTCTTTTTCCCATTTTAGTTTCCGAAAACAGAATTTTGTACATTTACTACCAAAAAATTCTTCTAGAATTTTTCTCTACCAAGGAAGTGAAGATATTTCCACGTAATTTGTATTGAAATCCACTATTTCAAGTTATACAGGGTGATTTTAAAATGTTTCGCCAAACTTCGAGGTATTATTCTACACACCAAGGCAAGTAAAAAAGTCCATATAAACAGTGTCTGACAATTGCGCGTTTCCGAGTTACAAGCAATTTTTGAATTTGAGAAATCAAACCTTATTCAGAGTAGTAGATATTCGATATGTCTACCTCCCATCTCCACACAGAGGTCTCAGCGCCGCCGCAATGACTCTCTTACTCTTTCAAAAACACCTGGCATTCCTCTAACAGTTTGACAGACATCGTTAACACGCCCCTTTAACTCCTCTACTGTATTAATGGGGGTGGTGTACACGAGGCTTTTTAAATATCCCCAAAGAAAGAAGTTTAACGGATAAAGGTCTGGGGAGCGTGGTGGCCATGGAATAGGCCCACCTCGGCCTATCCACTGCTCGCCAAAGACTTGCGATACGTGCATACACCACATCCCTTGGCGTAATTGTAAAGGCACATCCTTTAAAAGGCCTGGGAGTTCATCATCAACTGTTTTTTGTTTGATTTTGATAGCAAGTATTCCAGCCACCTTAATATTTTCTAATAGTTTACGATTTATTTCCCAAATTTAAAAATTGCTTGTAACTCGAAAACGCGCGATTGTCGGACACATGTTTATTTGGACTTTTTTACTTGCCTTGATGCGTAGAATAATACCTCGAAATTTGGCGAAACATTTTAAAATCACCCTGTATATTTCGATTTATAATATATCTTTTTCTCACCCACGTTGTGAATTAAATTTATAAAATATCTATTTCTCAGTCTCACGTTGTAAGCTAACTTTGTAATATACGACCCTCTCGCGGTGTTATTACAATTAATATTAAATTAAATATACCCTTTATTATTAACAAGAAGCAGTATCACCTTACTACTTAATGAAATAAATCGAAATTGACGTATCTCATAACTCAATTTGACACTTCGAATTATGTCATGTGATTCTAGTTTTTTAATACCTCGGCTAGTCAGTTTAATAAGCAATGGGAATCCTTGCTCCCAGCTGGATGAGTAAATGTTCAACTAACAACTTTTTATTGTAGTTGAAGACTTAATTACTTTAAAATATAATAATTATTTGATTTCGTTAATCAAATACACTCTTTAGGTACTACGCAAAATTGAACGTATACTTCAGTTTGTTAGTATCACTTCAAAGTTTGATCTGACATTACAAATATTAGATAGATATTGTCAAAGTATTTTAATCAAATGTTTAAACATCCAAACTTGATTTAAATGATGCTTCTCAAATATCCTAATCCAAAAATATAAATTTCAAATTATCATGACCGAAATACGTCGAATAGTCGAATCACTATTACAATTTAGAAAATAAATTATTCTAAACTAATTTCTAAATATATAATTACAATTATGTAAATGATTTGCCCCACCAAACTTGCTATATACTTCTTAATGTTTCATAAGAAATGGGCACTAACCCTCTAATAGTATCTCTTGTACCTGAGTGTTATCTCCGCTCCTAACTGGATGCTAGTCAGCAAATACCTCCTTGGTTGTTCACGACCAAATAAAAACTCGTTGCAGCTCTTTGACCCCCTTATTATGTGGGTAGACAGTTTAATAGCATACCACAAACACACACTTTTTTACTGGTTTTGAAGTAAAATATCACTTTAAATGGCTTCAAACAATTTTGAATTCTATTTGGAATAATACTTGTGCCCCACAGTCAAACTTGATCGTAAAGAATACCATATTGCTATTACGTATCGAATATTCAATTATTATTCTTCACAATTAATAGGAATTTAACCCTTAACGTGATTATTTATCGGCGATTATAAATTCAAGTTATGTTTTTTTACTTCATATGTAAAGAACCACTCTGGTTGCCCATTACGGTTCCACCGGTTAAAACATACAACAAACTGTTACATCACAAGATACCCATTAGATATCTGGATATTATTATTAAATTAAATTTATCATTCATACGGTATGTGCATTACAGACTTCAATAACATTCGCTGGTGCAAAACATATATTTATATTTATTTTCAAAATTTACGAAGGCTTATTAAAGCCCAAACAAATATTATTTAAAAGTCGATTTTGTTAGAAAATGATTATGTAGTTATCTTAGTGGAAACGTGGTTGGTCGATAGTTTACTTGACCATGAAATTCATGATCAACAAGGGATATACAGTGATTGAAACTCTAAAACCTCCCCTGTAAAATTTATTTAATTAAATTAGCGACATGTTTCGGGCCCAGCTGGGTGCATCTTTAAGAAATTACATAACAATACGAGAAAAACCACCTTATAGTTAGTATAGAAATTTACAACGATTTCAATTACACTTACCAACGGGAAAAATCGTTGTAATTTTTCTAAGAGAACCACAGCAACAATAAGAAAGCCAATTTTATAAAGTTGTATAATGTGTTGCCTAGTACTAACTGGGATTCAATCAATCGATGCCTTAATATTGTCGTATAGCTGAAAGTTTGTACTTTGCTGTCCTTGATACGTGTGTTCTTAAAACTACGTAAAGTTATAAAAAGTCGCCTCCATGGTTTAACAAAGGATTAATAATTTTTTTTTAAAGAAAAATAATGCTCATAAGATCTTTAAGTGTAATCCTTGTCCAGTAAAGGAGACTTTTTTCATAACTAAAACGTCAATTCAAAACGATAAATGAAACTGTATATACTTTCATTAGTAATACTGAGAAAACATACAGATTACTTCTGGAATTTTTTAACAGTTAAACACGGCGGTAACAACTGTCCTTGTTGTATGTATGTCTTGTAATGGTGAATATGTAACTACACCTGAGGGGTTTTCTCAGTATCTTGACTACGTTTATAGTGACAGTGACGAAGAGAGCAGCAACTTCAGTCAAGAACCTACATTATTTTCTGCTACCATATTAAATATTACCGTGATTATAGGACAGTAGTACCGTAAATTTCTGCAATTTAATAGATCAACATTATTTTTACTCTTGTTTTTTATAATATTCGCCCTTAAACACTATATATTTACGCATTCAATAAAACAAATTTTCAAAACATAAATTTCACTCTTTTTGAGTCACTTAAGAAACAAGGTTATTTTGAGACTTTCCACAGCATTTTCGGGAGTTCCAAATCGTACACCGCGCATTTATCTTTTAACCGAGGACATGGAAAGTAATTGGAAGGTGCTAAGTCGGGACTGTATGGAGGATGACTTCGCAAATTTAACCTGGAAGTCCCTAATTTTCTTTGTTTGATGTGCGGTATGACTTGAACGATTGCCATGGTGCAGAACGATCTCACTTCTTGGGCGCCGTAAACGAGCTTTTTGAATAACCTTTGGCAGGCAAACTGTTGTGTACTATTCTGCGGTAACGGTACGTTAATTTTCAAACACGACAGTTGTGATAGGTCCTGATTTTGAAAATAACCAAGCAATCATTTTCTTACCAACACTTCGAGATCGCTTTGCTATAACTGGATTAGGATATGTTGTAAACACCCATTGTGCAGACTGCCGCTTAGATTCGGGTTCAAATGCATATATACCTACATCTTTTGTCACCAGTCGCTTTAAAAATTGGGTACCAAAACCACAGTTGTGGAAATACGGAAAGTAATGCAGTCGTCGAAGGCATGATGCTAACCACATCACACAGTATGCCGGTAACGCTGTGCCAGATGACTGGGTTTCGGAAAGAGATATTTCGGCGAGCCTGACTCGCCATGTCTCAGGCCATGTTCCTACATGGAACGAAGTGGCCGAACCTTACTTTAACTTTTTTTATGATTCTGTAAGCTGCTTGAGAGCTACCTTCATCATTTTTTTTAAAAATTGTTTACACCATTTCACACGATGGCGTTTTTATGTTTCTGTTAAACTGTGTAGTATCCACGGACAACAGACTTTTATTTCACCCAAATGATTATGTAAAATCTTGTTTAGTGCAGTCACTGCCCAAGGTGCTCCTAATAATTCTATATGTGACTCGACTGTCCTGAATCATTCTTCGCACGGCGTCTATGTTTGTTTCAGTAACTGCTGAAATTGGTCATTCGTCGCTGAGTGAAACTCGTTCAAATTTAAATTAATTCGACCAGCTATAAGCAGTTCTCTGCGAAGGCGGTTGGTCACCAAATACAGCACGAAGTCATTTAAAGCTTTCTTTCGGAGATAGGAACCTCTTAAAGTCATAGTAGTAAATCATGGCTCGAAAATTGCATGGCTTAGATGTGTAGATGTTAAGAGAGACTTTGACAGCATCAAGATGTAAGTAATTACATATATGAGCAATGAAAGATGGAAAAATCAATTACAAGAACATTCGATTGAAAGGAAAAATACAAATTAGTTCAACTCAAAACAGTCGTTGTAAAAGGCGAGATGAGACAGAGACACGTTTTGTTTAGAAAATTATTTACTTCAACCCTAGGAAATCTGTTGAGGAGCTCTAATAGGTAACAAAAAAATTGTGATAGAAGACAATGAACCCACACCTGAGCTATGCCGAAACTATTATCGCCATAGCTAAATATATAGAAGAGCTTCATCTAATGTTAGAAGACTTACAACCCGCTCAAGATAAACAAACAGTAAATACATTTCTATTCCAGCAGATGATCAGAATTACGCTACTACAGTAATATCTATTGTGGAATATATTAGCCTTGTACTTTAAAAAATAATAGTATCCTTTATCTAATAGACGTGTCTGTCTGGGATGCTGTTTTGTCCGGGACGCTGGTCCGTCCGGGACGCTGTTTCAGCAGCCAAACCGTAAGAGATAGAGAAAAAAGTTATTAAAGTTATATGTTTGGAATGGTCATGTCAGGTCAGGAACCGAATTTCAGTCACGTGACGCTTCCGGTTTTCGAGAAATCACAAAAAGACCGTTTTTCAAATAGAACGCGTATTAAAAAATCTGGTGTGATACACGCACACAACTTCCTTTTACAGTGATCTTATAATTGGGCAAAAATTTGATTTTAAATTTTTAAGCATTTGTCAAAATTTCTAAAAAATTACAAATTCTACAAAAACGGTGCAAAATAGAGCGTTAGGTGAAGAGACAAATTTTCTTTATAATTCCAAGCTGAATTCAAAAATGTAATAATATACCGGGTGTTCTATTTAAAATAGGAGTTAATAAAAAAATAGAAAAAAAAACAAAAGAAACCCAGCTTAGAAGTATTCAACTGGAAAATCACCTATCTCACATCAATACACATTAAAAATGTAATAAAAATGAGAAGTTTGAAAAAAATCGTTGGAGCCGTTTTTGAAAAAATCGAAAAAAACTGAAAAATCACAAGAGTAAACACCTACTTCCGGTTATGCGATTTTTTTCAAAAGCTTGCTGTCGCATCTACATAGTACACAAAACTTATATATGAAGTTTCAACCCCATACCTCTTTTCGTTTTTGAGATATTCTGTTCACAGACAGACAGACAGACAGACAGACAGACACACAGACCAATGAAAAAAAATATGTTTTTTGGGATCAGGGGACTCTGAAACGTGAAGATCTGTTGAAAACTCAATTTCGAATTTTTGGGGTGAATCCAATACTTCCTTTATTGTAAAAGGAAGTAATAAAAACTGGTTCGGCCGCCAAACGTAGCTGCGACCCTCTGCGCCTTAAATCCTCGATCGGTTAGGCAACCACTTTGACACCTTCCAGGTCTGGGTGGTTGCCTAACCGATCGAGGTTTGAAGGCGCGTTAAATGAGACATTTGTCTCACTGGACTGCTAGTATTATGTTATTAGGAGCAAAAGTTATATTTTATGTGGCGAGGCAGATAAGTACAGCCGAGCCACATAAAGATACTTTTGCTCCGAATAACATATAGCATTTTTTCTTCAAACGTTTTTATAACAAATTATTTACAACTTTGTGAACAAAATTCGAAGAAAATTACTTGATCTCGTCAGCGGCAGATAATATTATCTGCCGCTGACGAGCGGCAGATAAAGTTGTCAGCGGATAATAACGTTATCTGCCGCTCGTCAGCGACAGATAGTATTATCTGCCGCTTGGCAATAAAGTGACTGTTTAGCATCATCAATCCAGCAGTATAATGCCATATTTTACTGCCGTTTGAAGAAAAAAATACTTAATATGAAAACATTTATAATTTTCGATTGTTTCTGAATTTTATAAATAATTCTAATCAGGTACGTTAGCATATGTCAATTTATAGTGTGAACAAATAATAATGGAGGAAATTGAAATACAGGGTCCGGCAATGAAACGGGAAGATTTCGTAAATAATTTTATTGTTGAAAATTTATTTTTTTTATAATTATTAATACATTAATGGGGAATAAAAGAGTAGCCATTTGATTTACAATGTTAAAAAAAATGTTTTGAATACTACATCTGCCAAATGTCCTCCGTTGACATTTATGCATTCTTGGAGTCGAGCCTGAAAGTTTTGCATCACTCTTCGTCGGGTTACTTAAAAACAAAAGTGTTTGCAACTGATCCACCCAGGACAATCCCGGCCCTCAAACAATGAATTCGTGACGAAATTGCAGCAATACCTGTTGATATGCTGCGAAGAGTGATGCAAAACTTTCAGGCTCGACTCCAAGAATGCATAAATTTAATGTCAACGGAGGACATTTGGCAGATGTGGTATTAAAAAAATTTTTTTTTTAACATTGTAAATCAAATGGCTACTCTTTTATTTCCCATTAATGTATTAATAATTATAAAAAAAATAATTTTTCAACAATAAAATTATTTACGAAATCTTCCCGTTTCATTGCCGGACCCTGTATCTATGTTTAAAATTTTGGACATATTAAATGGACATATAATTTTTCTCAAAAACGTTATAACATATTTTCGAAGTTTTAGTTTAAGGGATTTTTATTTTGTACGTTAACCAGAGGTATTTGATTTCATATCTTTGATGAAAAAAGTTGAGTGGGTAACATCTCGTGAATTTGCATTTGGTGGCCATATGTACCATGTACCATGTTTTCAAAAAGTAGGTGAAAAAGGATCAGCGATGTTTTTAGCAATTTTTGTTATATACGTATTCAAACACTTCAACAAGTTTTATTTCACATGTTTGCCAGTTTATCATTTGGCAGTTCTGTAGGGTAACATTATTTGTGCGTATGATTCTATGAACGATACAATTTTGGATTTTCGTAGCATGCTCTAATTTAGATACTTTTGAACACATGGAAGCAATACCCAAGTCTAAATTTTTTTTATATTTGCCACGATCTTCAGCAGGGTGTAATAATTGCTTAGCTCATAAACTTGTTCATTGTCGAAGAATTTTTGACATGACTCTTTCTACTGCCCATCCTTCTTTTACCCTCACTTTTTCCATTCAAGATTAGGTTAAGCAAGTTGTATTTTGGCTCTTTGTAGTACGGATTAGGTATCATAGTTTCCTGCGTTTTGTTACTGTCATTAGCTCTCTTTGTAGTACCTCATCATCTCGTATCTCCAAATCAGCAACACATAATCGTATTGATTATCTGTTTAGAGTTGTCAAACTCGGGAAGCAACGCAGACGGTCCTTAATCAAGCTTTTAGTTTCTGACCATTCGTTTATTCGTCATTGAATCAAATATCTGTATTTCAATTATTTCAATGCTATTTTTACTTCCTCCTACGAGTTTTCAATAGATCTTCACGTTTTAGAGTCCCTTGAACCCAAATAGCAACCTTTTGAAGAAAATCGCATAACCGGAAGTATGGTGTTTTTTCAAACGTTACATTTCTATTATATTTTTATGTGTATTGATGGGAGATAGGTGATTTTCCAGTTGAATATATACCTTTAAAATTTTTTTTTTGTTTTTTTATATAATGTAGTAGGTAAGCTAAAAGCAAATTTTTGGCTAATTATAAGATCGCTCTAAAAAGAAGTTGTGTACGTGTATCACATCAGATTGTTTTACCACAATTTAGTTACAATTACGCTAATTAATTAACACAGAAAGCTGAGCAAACAGAATGTACAATCATTCGATTTTAATTGAGTTTACTTTAGATTCATGTAAAATAATTCTACCCTTTCATTTTTCTGACCTTTCTATCTTATATAAAAGAAGAGTGATGTAGAACACCCAAATAATTAGTAGCTCAAGTAAACTTAAAAAAATACTGGCGCTTTCTTGAAGTCCCATTCTTTCTGATTTGTATCTCAGTCGGATACAGTAGCAAAAAAGAGGCGTAGGGTGGCAAAGGGAGCACACAACTACGCACTGTGAATAATTTGAATAGTTTGAATATGTCTTTAATACGTTTTAATTTCCATACGACAGCAGCGTTGGTGAATAGAAGTAATGATAGGCACGTGGTCTAGTCGGGGGTACCACCTACCATGGGGCACACGTGACCCTGAATGTCCCCAGATTGACACTCCACGGGAGTATTGCTCTAAAGAGCCACGATGAAAGGGCCGGGTGGTTTTCCATCACAATGCGCCGAGATTACTGCGATAAGCTAATGTAAAGAATACCTCGTTATTTATTGATTATGTTACTTTATTGGTGTTTATTTTAGACTAATACCCCGAATAATGGGTAGGTGTTCGCTTCGAACCTAATTTCATTACGCTGAATGGAGTGCCGTTTTATCGCTATAATTCATGTAAATCTATGTCATCAATTCTAGCCACTTATTAAAATCAATTGTGTGGTTATCGAACTACTAACAATGAGAAATTTTGTGGCATTGTGGCATTACAGTTAATATAAAAACATAAATTGCAATAATAAGACCTTAAGTTTACTTTTTTCTACTTTAATCAAGCTGTTTGTAAATTGCCATAAACCAATTTAAATCACGGTCTCCTACTTCTGTGTAGTGATACATCACTTTGGGTTTTTAATTGAAACAGTTCGTATATTTCTAAATATTTGAAATCTACACTAAAGATGCTTCATGGTAGCCTGCATAATATAACATTTCGAAACTTATTTGGGAAAAAAAATATATTTACTTAAAGTAGGCCACGCCTCATGCAAAATCACTAACAATCGAGCACTAAATTCAAAAGAAGTTCCACTTGGCTCTGAAAATTCGCCAGGGCAGAATTGTCGCACCAAACGTACCGTATGATCGAAACTTTTATCTTCTAGAGGGCTTCGAATTTTTAAAAAATTTAATTGATATTGGTAGTGATGAGTAAAGATACTTAATAATATATCCTACACGGTTTTATCAGAATCACTCAACTGTGACGGAACATAAAGTGGTGATGTGTACGAAAAATGGAGGAAATGACTTTGAACAGCTGCAATTGTTTTTGTTATCAACATTTCTATGTCTTCAACAAAAAATGTTTGGTATTTGTTAAAATGACATTACTAACATAACATTCAACTGACAGTTATAAAATGTAAATGTAACTTTTATTACCACAACTACCAACATAAATTTTAACAACACAAGTCTATAGCCCTCTAGAAAGTTTTCGATTATACGGTACTAAAGCAATCGAAAACTAAGTTTTGGTACAACATTGGAAAGCTCATTTATTGTAGTTTCCAACTATTTAATGAAACTTCTAATGTTTCCTGTAAAAAATATAGCTATAATTGCATTCGTATCTATATTATTAACAAAGTTAAGGCCTGCCCAGCAATTTACAAACACCCAGTATACATAAATCACAAATGATCCTTGGTTTTCAGATAATTTTTTGCTAAAAAAAAATACTTTAGAAGTTTCACTTTAAATAAAAATAATAAATAATATTTTGACGTTGCTATCTGACAAGAGACGGAGAATATTAACCAAATTGTTGAAAATGTCATTTCCTATTCTTCATCATGTAAATCTTATAAGAATTTTATTTTTAAAGCGACAATAGTTTCTTTTATCGGACTTTTTTCACCGTCTCGGGTGTTTATCATAATAGACCACTGCCAAAAATGACATCATTCAACTAACAAAGCGACAATAGCTTGCAAGCTTTATTTTTTTCTTTATTAACCAAGGTGAATAACATTCATAAATTATATTGTATATTCTTAATATAATTGAGGGCAGAAACGAAAGAGACATAAAGATGGGGTAGTTACTGTTTCTGTTATATACGCATACATACATGCAGGAATATATATATTATTATTACATCTTCTTTTTAAAGTACCAGCTGCATCAGTGAAGCTTGGCAAGAAATGTAGCAAAATATTCTCTGTTTCCCTGCTGTAATCAACGACTGCATGTTAAAACCAGATTAATTATGGATTTTTTAACTTCAGCATCTTCATCTTCCTGGTTTCCTCTACTCTTTTGACTTATCTGTCATAATTAATTGATGTAAGTTGCATTTCCTGCTTTGGTATGTATGTTTAAAATATATATATATGCAGTGTACGCTTTTCAATTAGTCTAATCAGTATACATATTTCGGAATAAAATTGCATACAAGCAAGAGAATTTGTGTGTTCTACCTTTCTGGTTAAAATTCTATAAATCCCCTAACAAAAAAAATTTGCTCAAGTCGCTACGTATCTTGGAAAATGAAAGCCCAAATGCGTTTTTTAAACCGTTCAATTTACAAAAAGAAAGTTCAAATAAAAATTGTTAAGCATGTAATTATTTACATTTTTTTGTCACTACCATGGAGCCACACAATGACACCGAACTATTTATTGCTTTATCATCCACGACCGATTTTGTTATTAATTCCAACCGACTGCAGCCCGTAGTAGTTATTTACTATACGAGTGGGATAAGAGAATCATTAATATACGTGTGCGTAAGTTACAAAAGAGTGCGTAGCACGAGTTATGTAAGCACATATTAATGATGCATTATCACACATGTATTGTACAAAATTTTATCTACAACTGCCTAAAATTGAGAAAAGTGCATTAAGACAAATGTCAGATCTGTCATTTTCAAAAATATTTTAGTAGGAAAATGTCATTATGTCATTCATTTGACACTATTTCAGTCAGGTAATGAAGCCATTACGCCACTCAGTTATGAAGTATGAGAAATAAATTGTTTAAAATATACAATTGGTTATTTTTTTTTATTTCACGATTCAGTGCTTAGGTACAGATAAACTATTTTTACTCCAATAAACATCATAAATTCAATTCAAAGTGTTGCTATTTCAAACACTAAAATTACCATAGTCAGTCCTATTAGGCATCTTGGGTTAGATCGAGCAGGCTAGAAGTATACTAGACCCAACATGACGACTTATGACGTTATCTGGACGTGGCAATAAATGATTCGAAGCCATTTTGTGCCTCCATGGTTGGTCAATAAAAAACTGATAATAAAAGTTGTAGATAATTCCATGGTTAACAATTACTATTTTTTTTGTCAAGTGGATGGTTCTACAAGAAAAATCCGAAAACAAAATTTGGCATCCATTTTTAAAAATGGTGGCTTGAGCACAATTTCTTTGTGGAATTTATAGAATCTTGATCAGAAACCTAAAAAGAGCATGTGCACAAATTCCCTAGCTTGTATGAACTTGTTTGAAATTGTCGCCAGTAACCCCTTTTCTTTGCCTATTGACATGTTTCAACCATGAGTAAGATATTATTTTGGAGATTCAAAACTTGATTTTTTTTAATGCTGGCTGTTAGAATCCATGTTATTCCTCAATTAATTAATTATTACACTTTATTAATTAACATTAAAATGAAAATTTTTATGAATCTATTTTTACAAATTTGAAAGAATCATAATAGGTTGAAAAATACTTTGTGTTCGATTTTTTTTAAGTTTATGGCAGTATAATGCACGAGTAAATATTAATATTAATATACATACATTGCATATATGTACTTACTTCACACAGATAAAGTATCAATAATCGATTTTGCTCTATAGCACGCGTTGGAACAAGGGGAAATATTTAATTATCAAAATCCACCTGAAATATCTTGATGGACATGGATCCACAAATCAACAGTATTCGAAAGGCAACAAATTTCTGTTTCGATAATAAACACATCTTTATTACTTAAATCATATAAGAAAACATATTCATATTAATAATGTTCTTTCCACAAAGGATGCCTAAAATGTTCTCCTTCAGTGTCGATACAAACTTTACATATTCTCAGAAAGAAATTCCACATACTTTCAAAGGTGCCTCGTTTGGTTTAAACTGTTTGATGTGCTTACTCAATTCTTTGTTGCAACTTAGGGGCACTGCGTATACTAAACTCCAAATGCAAAAGTTTAAGTTAAATCAGGAGATCCATCGGGCTATAAAAGCAGACTTTCGTATCTTATCCATCTTCCATGAAGAGTTTCATCCAAGTGTTCTCTAACTGCAAGAAAAAATAGTTCTACCCTGTATAAGCCATGAGTTAGATTCCTTGTTTGTAAGCAGGTTTTGTGAAAGCATAGTGGGATTCGATTAATTGTCATATTGCCGTTATTAAATAACTTTTCTAATGCTGAAATTGTAGATAGGATTTTCATGTACGGTCATGCGGTCTTTATGTCGAGGACTTTTCAAATTAACATCGACCTTTCCATTTGATACTTACAACAGCGCCTGGGGGTTACTGCTTCATTTGGGAAACAAGCTTACGATACACCGAAGATCGAAGAGCGAATTTTAACCATAGTAAACGGAATCCGGAAACAAGAGTAAAAAGAAATCGGTGATGAATTCATCAGTGGTCGTTTTGCACGGAAGGCTCTTCATTATGAAGTTTTATATCCATATTGTACACAACAGCTAGACGTTCTTAATCGCCCAGTTTTCCAAACAAGATCGCTATTCAGTCAATGAGTTTTACGGAAGAATTCTGAACGCCCAGGTTTTACTTTCTATATGGGTTTGACCTATGCAGCCAGAAGCGCTAAAGATGAGGGTATACATTTTCGTAATAGTCACTTGTGGTCGGATGAGAATTCTCACGCTCTTACTGACAAAGATAAACAGCATATTACTGTGGTATCTGGAACACCGACACATCTTTTGCATGCTGTTAGAGGACACATATTTCTATGGAAGTTGTTTAAAGTCTTAAACATCTAATGGGAGATGGGTACAACGTGAAGGTCCCGTTTCGTGGCTCCCTATATCTTCTGATTTTACTTCTTTAGACTTTTGCCTTTGAAGTTGCCTCAAGAATTTAGTGTACACAACATCTGTAAGTAATCATATCGTTACAATAAAGAATTTTACAAGGTTGCCAAACAATTCGAGAAAAACAAGGAATTTTTGAGAGGGCATGAAATATATTTCTGAGAGTGTGTAGAGGTTGTGTTGATATACCAGGTGACAATGAGACCAGGGATTTCGGATCGACAGATAGTCATAATCATAATCGCGAACTTTTGGGTTTAAAGGAAATGTTATCGTCTTCAACTTTTTAAATCTATTGATCTAATTGATGAAATTATATTATGAGTTGCTAGAGTCAAGTGAAACAGATTTTCCCAGTGACGATATTCTACGGTGACAAATAAAATTGGAAAAGCATTTTTTAATGCATATTTGGGAAGACTATCGTAATTTAATTCGTAGATTTCGAAAATCATAATACATAGAGGGTGATCCATTTCAAAAATCAAAGTTAATGGCACTTTTGGTGCAACCGGAAGTCGGTCATTTTAACTATATCTATACATCAGTTACAAATTATGTCAAGTATTCCCATACAAATTTAATCCAAATTGATACATAAATAAAGGAGATATAAGCATGGCCGTAGCCTCATAGTAATCCGGTATTTTCCATAGAAAAAAGATGAGAAAATATTAGAATAATCTTTCTTTTGTAATTTAAGTGTTCTTCTTCTTAAGTAACAAACGACTTCCGGGATTGGACCGTTCATTATTGAGGTCGAAGAACTCAACGTTTCGCTCACTTTCGTAAGGGGCTTCATCAGGAGAAAAGGCAAAAGTGCACGGTAACTCAACGTGTAAACCACGCCATAGGCGACTGTTTTGCAAGGGAAGAGTTTCGCCTCTGGCGTGGTTTACACGTTGAGTTACGGTGCTCTTTTGCTGTTTCTCCTGATAAAGCCCCTTACGAAAGTGGGTGAAACGTTGAGTTTTCTGACCTCAATAATGACACGGTCCAATTCCAAGTCGTTAATGACAATGGCTGTGAAAGCCTCCGAAATCATCTTCTTCTCCTTCATCTTGTTCTATTTAGACGATTGCTCTGTTCATTAACCATCTCTTAAGCACTGCTGGGGATCAGTCTTTTGCTATTTTCACTATTCTACTGCTGTTTATTTTGTTGACGTGCTGGTTCCATTCATTTCTTCTACTGCTTATCCATTCGCCAATAGGTTGAATATCGCACATTTCTTGATCTACGTATTCCTTAATCTATCTAGCCGAGTTTTATTCATAATTTTCCTGACAACTACAATTATCGGGTCGCGTACCGGCACCATATGACACAACTGGCCTTACAGCAGTTTTATAGAATCTAGTATTGGTTTCTAAATCTAGGTACTTGTTTTTCTAAATTGAGTAATTAAAACATCTCGATAGTCTTCTGGTTTTTTGTGTGTTTGTTCTCTGACTTCGGCTTGTGTGTTTCCATAGCTGTTTATTCTGCTATCTAAGTAATTTATAGCCGGGCTCCGTAGCTCAATGGTTAAGCATTCTGGTTACTGATCTAAGGCTCGAGAATTCGATCCCCGGTCTCGGTGAAGTTTTTAAAAATAAAAAAATGAGGATGTAAATCTCTACAGAATTCCATCATCCGGAAGTGATGTAAAGCCGTGGGTCCCATGTTACTACGATTTCTAACATGTAAAAGATCCCTTGCCAGGGTTGGAACTCCTTAGTCTTAGCAAAATTCTTAGTAGGACTTTGACCATATGACCATTTTAGCTGATGTCTAAGGTACCTGGTACTCCGTATGCCTTAGACCTTGTCCATTACAAACGAACAAACAAGTAATTTATATTCATCACTTTTTCTATAATCCTATTGTCGATCGATAATTTGTACCATATTGGTTCGTTTGCAATCACTATTGACTTGGTTACATATTATATAACTAGCTGAAATCCGCGGCAAATGCCGCATTTAAAATCTAGGACGAATTTAATAACTTTTGTTGCACTAAAGAAAGTTTTAAAACCACGCTAGAGAATGGCAATAAGGAAAAGTTCCAAAAAAATATATTTTCAAATGGAAAGTTGCTGGAAAGGGAACGCTCGCCTCTGGAGAGCGTTTTATGGACATTCTTGGATAGCCTCCGGGCAACTTTCTTTCATATTGGATACGGCCAATACTGCTGAATTGAATAGTGTCTTCTTTTTCTGTTCAGTATTAAATGGTAAATGGTACAGTACACACAAGCATGAAAGATAAGCGATACCAAAGAGCATATGTTGAGGTAAGATACATTTTAGCTTAAAAAGTATAATTATTTAAAATACTGATTGCTGCTTCAGATGGATTCTAAGCAGTAACGAATACTAAGTATATATTTTTACTTTGTAGATCTTCCTCGATGAAGACAAAAACATAACCTCAACTTCTTGCACATGTCCTCGTGGACAAGTTTCATGTCACCATGTTGCTGCACTGGCACCATTTGCCCATTATAATATATCAGTTACGGACCAGTCATGTAGCTGGTCAGTGCGTAAACAATCTAAAGCACTTGATGAAAACTTGAAAACAATCGATGAATTGTTTTTGCCGTCTAAGGAATATCGAGCTTCAAAGAGAAGTGTTACCAAGAAAGTGATCGAAACGCTTAGAGAAAAATTGGCTTCGTTTGGAGGGCTGGTAGGATTCAGTTGGCTTCTAGCACCTAAACTTACTGCACAGGAAGATATTATTGTTCCGCAGATTAGTTATATAATTTTCTTCGCAGAATATCAAAATATATCTGAAAAAATTAGTTATTTTGAACAAAAAGTGAATGTTTCTCAAGACCAAGTAATAACTATATTTGAGAAAACCATAGGGCAGTAAAAAAATCCCTTGTGATTAATTATTCGCAGGTTTCGTTTAACAGCCAGTTTGTTCGGTACGGTGCTAGCAGCTTGCAAAAGAAATCGTTACCCTGCATCGCTTTTCAAAAAACTAACAGGTTTGCTTTGCAAAATATTTTTCACATTTTTCATAAAGTTCTGTTATTATGCAGGAACATATAACTTAGATGGAGTAAAGGCCATTCGGTGAGGGGCGAGAACATGAAAATAATGCAATTGAAACATTTGGGGCAGCAACTGGACTTTCTGTGACATCTGCTGGACTATGGCTCCATCAGTTTGGATACCTTGGGGCCATCCCAGATGGCCTTGTAGGAAGAGCTTGTGGAAGTTAAATGTCCATTTAAATATCGCAATTCCAACTTGATGGAATCACATGATAAAGGCTATATTTGTTCTTACGATAAGGTACTGCAACAGTTTGGGGTAAATAAAAACCATGAATATTTTCACCAAATACAGGGTGCATTGCACTTGTTAGTACATAAAAAGAAATGCTATCTAGTTATCTGGTATGCGTAAAGCTGAAAGACATTTCCAGCTTCTCTAATTTCTTTGTAGCAATGTCCAAACGGCTGCTTCAATAGCATGTTTTCAGCTTCGGTTAAGACACTGCTGCTTGTGTCATTGGGTGCGTTCAGCCGGCATAGCGCTGAGGTAGCGACTGCGTTGAACGCTTCGCTGACCGACAGCGCTTCGGTTTCGCTTCTGCAGCAGTTGCCATTTTTGGGAGCGAATTTATTTTCGCTCCATTGTCGCTTCATTTCCGCTTGACCACTCAGCAGAACACGGTGTTTGGGCTAATTTGTAAATATAACCTAGAAAGGCGCGAAAATCATGGTTTCTGAAACGACCCTGCTGCAGTTTAATGTTAACGGAGAAACTGTAGCGGCGGAAGTCCCATCACATATGGTACAAGCTATTTTTGATGGTGTGTATTGCTTCTTAATATTACTATAATTTCGTTCGAACTAAGTTACATTTCCATTGAATCTTTTGAAACTACCTACTGTTGATTAAATTAAGTCTAAGATTTTATTTTTCTTATCGACGAGACGATCAAGAATGATGTTATAAATCAAATTATGCAGCAACGCATGGTACCGGAAAGAACAGATGAGCCTGCAGACGATTCAGCTGCCGAGCGGTTTGTTTGGTCACAGAAATCGACCATGTTGTTGATTGAGCACTACCGCTCAGAATGCTGCAACTTCAGAAACCCCAAAATGAAAAATAGTCTGTTGTGGGGGAGAATTGCCGAAAATATGAAAAAAAATTGTTACCATGTGACACCGGACATGTGTGACAGAAAATTTAGAAATTTGAAGAGCACTTATAAAGGAATAAAAGATACCAAAAGAAAAACTGGCAGAGGTGGACAAACTTGGGAATATTTCGACGTGATGGATGACCTGCTTCATACTGATGCCACCATTAATCCTCCACACTTAATATCGTCCATTCCACAACCTAAGCTTCCCTTATCTGTGCTAAACCAGCCCTCTACATCTACTCAGTCGTCCTTAATCCCAGCATATATACCTGCACCCTCTTCGTCAGCTTTGCCACCCCCAATACCTTCAAATTCATCATCCCTTGCCTCTTCAACATCGAATTCTTCATCACCAACTCCACCCGTGGAATCGTTATTAAGCCTGTCATCCACACCGTCTAGAATTCCCAGTTTGAATACTGCTGCCAGTGATACTCGAGGTACCAAACGTAAAAATAGAGAGTTAGAAGAATTTCGAAAGCAAATGCTGCTCTCCGAAGAGCAGAAAATTAGAGAGCTGCAGGAAATTAAAAATGTGTACAAGGAGCAACTCCAAACGCAAAAGGAGCGAAATGATATTTTGCGACAACTGTTAGAGTTAGTTAAAAATACAAATAATAAAAATAATTAGTTTTAAAATTGTATCATTATTTTATGTATAATTATATTTAAATGTATATATTTTTTTATTTGATTCACTTAATATTGTAATGAGTAAGAAGTTTTGTAATAAATATATTTTGACATCGGTGTAGTCTGATTTTTTATTAGACAGGGAGTTTATTATATCGCGCAATATGTGTAAATGCGTTTATTTTAAAATGCAGTATGGAAACGTTACTGAGTATGTAAAAACATAATATATTGTACGGGGGAAGGAATTCTGTTGATCAAATAGTAGAAAGACTTCAGTTTACAGCAAGTATGTGGGTTATTACATGCCCTGTTCTTTCTCATGCTTCTTTTTCAATAAAATTACGGTTCATATATTGCATTTTAAAATAAACGCATTTACACATGGCATGGCGTAACAATATTCACCGTAGTATTTTGATGGTTTTTGATCTGGTGTTTTAGCATTTATTGCATTGTACAGGGTCCGGCAATGAAACGGGAAGATTTCGTAAATAATTTTATTGTTGCAAAATTATTTTTTTTATAATTATGAATACATTAATGGGAAATAAAAGAGTAGCCATTTGATTTACAATGTAAAAAAAAAAATTTTTTGTATACTACATTTGCCAAATGTCCTCCGTTGACATTTATGCATTCTTGGGAGTCGAGCCTGAAAGTTTTGCATCACTCTTCGTGGGGTTACCTAAAAACAAAAGTGTTTGCAACTGATCCACCCAGGACAATCCCGGCCCTCAAACAACGAATTCGTGACGAGATTGCAGCAATACCTGTTGATATGCTGCGAAGAGTGATGCAAAACTTTCAGGCTCGACTCCAAGAATGCATAAATTTAATGTCAACGGAGGACATTTGGCAGATGTAGTATTCAAAAAATTTTTTTTTAACATTGTAAATCAAATGGCTACTCTTTTATTTCCCATTAATGTATTAATAATTATAAAAAAAATAATTTTTCAACAATAAAAGTATTTACGAAATCTTGCCGTTTGCCGGACCCTGTATGTAACCCTTTTCAAAGTTGTTAATTAAAATGCCGAGAGAAGATCTCTAAAAAGGATGCCTAATTGTTTTGTAATTATGCTGCTGCACGAATGACCCTTTGACTATGTTTACACTTACACAACAAAAACATGCTAATTTTATAAAATATATCTACAAAATATCAACTACATATATATATACAGGCTGATTTTTTTATCGTGTAACAACTTGTAGGCAACCCATTATGCAGAAGCATGCATTGTGTATGCTTCTGCATAATGGGTTGCTTATAAGTTGTTACATGATAAAAAAATCAGCCTGTATACAGTATGTCCCCGGATTGAGTTTACAATAGGTATGATTGACCAAAAATTTTCGAATTGGAATTTCATATTTTGGGATTCCGCCCTGCTTGGTGTGAATCGCGCTGTACTTAATCTCGTATTAAAATTATTTTGCATCGGTGTCAAATGGCCTGTATCCCTAAATGGCACCATTACATTTTTCATTAATGGATATGCACTATCACCAAGGAATCAACGGCGTTATGAGCTGGGGCTTTTATAGGGATGTGGCAACCGTCTATAGCCCCTACAATTCCAGGAAAGCCTGTTCGTGCATGAAATGTGTTGGCTGTCATAATCGCCTGCTCGTTAGTAGGCCATCGTATTTCTTGTGGCATCATTTGCAACAAAATATTGCAAAATTGATAACAAATTAGATAACCGGTGCCTTTCGACATTCCAAACCGATCGCAGCATGCCAAATACGATTCCGGTTTAGCCAACATCCATATGGTAAACAGAGTCTTTTTTCCAAGATCGATTCTGCCTTCGATGTCTACTCTATTGCCTATGTCCACCACAAGCATCTGAAATAAACAAATAATTGTAAAATGTTTATAAATACCTAATTACATGCATTTCATATATACAAATTAATACAGTTGCACTGTATTTTTTTAAGTAAGCAAAATTGTACTAATATTGCTAGATAGATACCTCCATAACATTTCTGGACATTCTAAAATGTTCACAAAACTCCTGCGGTGAATAACGTGGTACCACTTCCTCAAAGTAATTGACATTATGAACAGCCTCATCATTCTTTTCTGCGTCCAAATCAATCAACTGTAATAAGTTTCCGTTATTTTCTAACAACGGCATTAATTGCACTAATGGATTAAATCAGCGCTACGCCGGCTGAACGCACCCATTCTTTTGGACGGCATTTGGTCTCCTAAAAATATAAAATAGATATTAGTTTTCTTAAAACGCCCTTATTAAACAAAAACCATAACATAACCTTATTCTTACCTAATTCATTTTATCCACCGTCGCCGCTGATTAGGTTCTTTTGGGAACGTAAAAAACTTGCACGTATGTTTTTCATTATAATGTTTGCAATCGGTGGCGAAGCACATCATCTTTTCTATTAATTATAATAAAACAACACTTAGCTCACAGTTGCACCGAAGGTTAGGTTATGTAGCGTAAGCATTGGAGTTGCTTTTACACTATGTTAAAACGCAAGGCTCTTTGTTTGAGTGTTTGGCAGCATTCAATGACGAGATATGGCTATTCAAGAAATTTGACATCCGTTTGAAGCTGCCTGCATAGTTTTAAAAAACACAAGAAATAGCCATAATAAATAATTGTTTTTTGTGATAATATCGCTATTAAAAGTTAAGGGAAGTTTGTTTACAAAAACCCCTTCTGCATTATTATAAGTGATAATAAAGGCATCTAGTCTTTAAAAATTTATTGGTATCTGACAAATATAGTTAGCAGATATAATAGAAAACAGGTAGCAGTTGATTTAATACATATTAATATATTCATGTACAGGGTGTTTCAAAAATAAGTGTGGGAAAAGGGATGGTGACGTTTTATTAAACAGTTCGATGCTTCTAATTTTCTTAAATTGTTCTTGAAATGTTGATGTCATTGGTCCCCTACAAGAATGACACAAAAGCTCATGTACTGTTTGATCTCCATTTATCACCCTATAATACCTAAATGAGAAAGTTTTGAGAGAAATTGTATTTAACTTTTTTATTATTTTCCAAAATCTACCACTATTCCAATTTACGGTACTTATTTCTGAAACATTCTATATAGCACTCTCAATTAGTGTCAACGGAAAACAAGAGGGATTACGGTGTGGCTCATGCAGCAGTATGCAAACAAATTTTGTGGACTAAGGTTTTAACGTATAAAAATGTATATGCATAAATGAAGTATTTTTTGCAATTGACATCAAACATATATTTTGCAGCTTAATAAAATAGCACAGTAACATTGCAAAAAATATTGAAAAGATCCTTTGTGTGAAAATGTGAGAATAATATTACATCCTTGGAAAAAACCGGATGCGAAACTTGAACTTAAAAAGAAATTTCACACAAGTTCCACAAACATGTTAATTTATATAGCATTTCAATTGTTATGATTACTGTTTTTTTTAATTGACGCCACGCTTCAATTGTCACCATACCCTTGCGGCTCAATCGCTTTTCTCTGTAATACCTTTTAGCTGTAATTTTTCTACTACACTATCAGTAATGTTAAAAATGGTTGAAGATTTACTTACCTGTGCCACTCGTCCATAACGTGAAGTTATCTCGAAGTAGTTACATTTTGAAGATACTGTCTTTATATGCGTCTTGGTTGAAGGTATCCAGTTCAACTATTGTATAAACGAAAGCCTAAAATATAATACATACATAAGTTTTACTGGGAGAAAAGTGATGGCTGCAAACGTAATTATTTTCATTCCATTAAAGGGTATTACTAGAGCAGGCAGAATTACATGTGGCAGTAACAAATGTTAGGGAATTTAATGTTAATTCCATTTCAATGCAAGAACCCGTTTAGCAAGATGGCAGGCTGTGGCTGGTAAATTTATAATTTCGTAATCAAATACCGAGAAATGTACGGCAACCCTGAGTCGTATCCGATATGCAAACTGCATTTTCGTCTTTGCTATGTCGAAGGCTTCTTGGTGGCCGTTTGAGAACCGTCGACCACATATATATAAGAATACAATTAACTAGTACTTCAAAAAACACTTTAATTTTTTTAATTTCTACAGGCGCAACCCACATGTAATTCTGCAGCAGCTGTGAAAGTAATTAAAAGACATTAACCTGTTTTGCTAACTGACAAGCCTTATCTAGAGAATTTAAAATCTCATAACAGAACACTGAAAAATTTGAGTGCGAGTCCCAATCTGATGGGATGTGGAGGTGTTATTTTGTTCTTTAAGATTTTAAATGCGTCTTGGTATGACTTCTGTAAATCGTTCACCACAACTGAAAGTTACAGTACATTAAAACGAATCAAAACCAACTAACTATTCAATTTTAAAGTACGAAAAAACGATACATACAATTTCTTATGTCTCCCATGGCGATTTCGGCTAAGTATCTATAATAGTATCTTTTCATCTTAAGATAGAACACTTTGCATTCGGCATTACGAGCTTTAGGAATCAAGTATTTATCCAAAAGATTCGGAAATATATAAAAAACGTGTACCATACTTATAAACACGCATATCATTTAAACAAGAATTGGTACCTATTATTTTCAGTACATACATCCCTCCACAAAGAAAATTAGAATAACGAAATTTATACAGGGTGTCCCTAAAATAATGGGACACCGATTAGTCATAGATTTCTTACGTTATAATAAATCAATTAAACTTAATATACCTTAGTACAAAGTCCCTTCAGTAAGAAGTTATAGGGCCTCGAAGTTCAATTTTTTATTTCTTATTTTTTTGTTAATTTCCACAAATGTAAAGATGTCAATTTGAATTTTGGTATACATGGTTATTATTCTGTAGTGCACTAATAGCAAAGATTTCATAAACTAGACTTGACTGTAAAGTACCCCTTACCTATCTTTCAAAACTTTTTTTAGCTCTAACTTCGTTATCTGTAACATTTTTTGAAATTTTAGGTTATTATCTGAAAGAGAATTAAAAATCACAAAAATAAAGTACCTACCCTAAGTTCTTAAGCTTAAAAGCAACCGTTTACCTTAAAATGCCCATCAAACGTTTTTGGTAGTCATTAACACTTGCAATTATCAAGTAGCCATGATCACAAACAGGGCCGTAGCTACCACCGGGGCAACCGGGACAGTGCCCCGGGGCCCCCGAACATAGGGGCCCCCGAAGACGGAGGAAGTTTTTTACGAAATTGTCTTTAAAACGTTTTGAACTAAACTTAGCCTGTTTAAACGTTAAATACAGTTTTATATTAAACTCAATGTGAAGTAAATATGTGTTTTGTCTGTTTTAAATGCCCATTCTTCTATCTTAACAGAAAAAAAACACCAAATAGTAACCCTATTAAAAAAGTCTTACTAAATTAAAGTGATGTAGAGGTAAAGGGGAAGATAACATGGGGGCCCCATAATTATTTGTTGCCCCAGGGCCCCCAAGCCTGTAGCTACGGCCCTGATCACAAAAACAATGGTCATCTAGTAAAACGTCATTAACGTCGTTAATTGATTTCTTGTTGTTGTTTACTAAATTACCATCATTACCCATTGTTTTTGTGATCATGGCATTCATGGCTACACAGGCTACTTGATAATTGCAAGTCTTAATGACAACCAAAAACCTTTGATGGGCATTTTAAGCTAAACGGTTGCTCTTGCGCTTATGAACTAAGAGTACATTATTTTTGTGTTTTTTAATTCTATTTCAAATAATAACCTAAAATTTTAAAAAATGTTACAGATAACGAAGTTAGAGCTAAAAAAAGGTTCTGAAAGAAAGGTAAAGTACCCCTTACAGTCAAGTCTAGTTTATGAAATTTTTCCTATTAGTGCACTACAAAATGGTAAGCATGTATACCAAAATTAAAATCGACATCGTTACATTTGTGGAAATTGTCAAAAAAATAAAAAATAAAAAATTGAACTTCGAGGCCCTATAACTTCTTACTGAAGGGACTTTGTACTAAGGTATATTAAGTTTAATCGATTCATTATAACGTAATAAATCTATGACTAATCGGTGTCCCATTATTTTAGGGACACCCTGCATGTGTAATCATCATAAGTTATGATTTTTAAAAAACTATAAATTCCATAAAAACTCAAAAGCACATGGTAACAGATTTCTCTCAGTTCCTTTTCGATTTTCTCCCTGTATTCTCTGGCCATTTGTTGCATACGTTCTGATGTCTCAATCTCAGTCTTTTGTTCAGTAAATGAGATTACCCTCCACGATAATTTCCTAGCGTCTATGATGTTTTTGTATACCACCGATAGAAGGTTTCTTTCCTCATTACTTATTTCCACTTCAGTCTCTGTAACCGATCTCATTGCGAAAACCAAACCATATCTAAATAACGTTCAGCTTGTTCGGCAAATTTTGCCATTTGGACCAATTCTTCCTTGTTTAGTTGAGACATTGTGATTGAGAGAACAATATCTTAGCTGCAGATCAAAGTCAGCATTCCCATTTATATTATAGTTTAAACTAGCCAACATTTACTGTGCCAGTTGAAGACATCTAAATTATTTTTTGTCTTGATACTCAGAAAATGGCACATGCAATTACATAAAAACTATGGTAGCTTGTTTTAGGAAACCTCAATATCGATCAATAAAATTAACCTAGCATTATAATGCACTCAATAAAAAGAATAAATACTGCTTTGTTTGATATTTGATAAACAGAAGTAGAATTTGGAAATAGTAAACCAATTAAATATCTGAAAAATATAATCCATAGGTTGCACGTCAGGTCAACAACGAGCAATCACGATGCTATTTTCATTAATACTTTTGTCTTTGGTATGCCTATACTACCTAATCAAATTTACTGTTTTAAAGTTCTTCTATTTGTGATTCACCGCTTAGCAATTTACAAGGAGGTCTCTTAATTTTTGGAAACAATTTAAACCTTAACCATAGAAATGGATACCTTCTCTACGAGTAGTATACGTAGTATTTGTATATCTATGCCCTTACCGAACTGAAGTACAATCCACAAAATAACTCGGATTTATTATACCTGCTATGACTCTACCATTAGTTGATATCCAAAGCACAAAAAGTAACAAATAATCATTAGCGAGAAATAATTTTTGAAGAAAAACTGTAGTTTGATATACATTATTCAAACTCCACTAAAAAAAGTAACGCAAGAAAAAAATGTATTGCAATTATTAATATTCACTCTCCTCATCAGTGTAAGATATGCATAAAACGACTAAAATGAGCGAATAAATTAGCAACCACTGTGACCTTACTATTTCCGCGATTGGATTATTACTACATCACAATTATACTTTTACATTTTATTGGCAATTTAATTAATTTTTGGGTAACAGACTACAGTATTACTATCAATTCCATATTTCAAAATTTAAATAAAATATCGTACTTAGGTACATCTTGCCTGAATATCGCCTTCCCATTAAAATTATATATTTAAAAACAGCATGCTCACAGAACCATGCTTAAAGAGGACCACAGAACGAATAAAGTTATGACAATAGAACGACGACTTGACTTTTGTAGCATTGCAGAATAAACAAATAACATATGGAACTACAAAGCGATTATATCATTTCAAATCGAAAAATTACAGCTTCAAAGATCCTAGAACCAAAATCAAAACAGAGAAGGAAAAGCTGAACAAACTTCAAAGAACTTTATATATTACTGGAGGTTTATACTCCAGTTATACCGCAGCTTCAGATGTTCAATCTAGCCCCGCTTAGCTTAGTAATATGAAAGCAGGAAACAGGTTCATCTATAGAATGCAAACAGAAAAATTAGAAAAACGCCAAACTATCTTGGCGGACATAAAATGTCTATTTTTGCTTTAAATCAAGAACCATTAGTTAAACGAAAGTAATATTCTTCACATAACTCAGGATTTTACCCTTGACGAAAATAGGTATAGAACCCAACAGATACAGAATGAAACATTGTAAAAGTGAGCCGCACTTGCGATGAAAGTTACATGTAAAGCCCTTTACAGATTTTTTACTTAATAAGTTATCAAAACGTGGCTCCATCTATTTATCTACCACAGTTTTAAAATGTATGCTATGAAAGCATTTTAAAGATTGTCTCGTTGCAGTCAAGAAAATAATTGTTCATTGTAAGCGTGCACTGGCTTCTATATGGTAGGCTTTAAGCGAAATAACTATAACAGTAAATTTTTCGGAGCACTGTAATCCTTTGCCTAATTATGGTTGATATAAAGGGTGCTATTTATAAAGTTGAGCGATTTTTGTCCTTTACTATGATAACACGGAATCTCGAATAAATACCTGCGGGGAATTATGTTATGGTAATCTTAAGTACAAGCACTACGTTGCGTACCCAGATAGATAGGAAGAACATCTTATCTTATCTTTACCGATGCAGCTTATGTGGTGGCGTACATCGCAGGATGCAAGCAGTTGTAATTTAGAATCTGTACCATTCACATATATTTTAAAATTGTAACTCCGTCTGTGTATTAGTATGAAATATTTTTTTTATATTAATCACAGTTCGTAAATTTAATTAGAGCAGTCGTGAAGCATATTTTGGCAGTTTTCGGACAAAAATCGCCTAAAACGTGTATTTCAATACTTTGGCCAGAAGCAAACAACCAACGTCGTCCCAAGAACAGTTCGGAAAGGAGCCTGGAAGAAAGCGTCGTCGAAGGGTCACGCGAAGAATACCATTCTAGTGACGGAACTGCAGCAGAAGCGGCATCGGCACCAATAGTTGCACCTGGACATCTCCGTGTGCAACCAAAGAGTGTCGTCGATCTGTCCACCAGAAGTGGACAAGAATCGCCACAACCCCGAGCTAGGACAGCATCGCCGACGCTTGGTTTAGAAGTAAGCACTCCTTCGAGGAGACCGAAGAACGAAAATTACAGCGCTATTACTGTAAGTCGCTCACAAAATGTGTTGCAGCATAAAAAATATTTGGTTTTAAGCTTGCCAATAAATAAAACGAAACAATTAAAACGAAATAATTAAAAACTTAATAGTAAACTTAGTATTAGCCTTCGTAAGTTTTTATACACGCCATAACTGCAATGGTCTGTTAAAAACGTTACACTAGGAAGGAACCCTTAAACAAATAAAAATCATTGACCCCCTATTTAAATCAAATTAAAAATAAAACATAAACAAATCCTTATGCTACAAGGAAACGACGATTTATTAGCTTTATTCGAAAATTTATTACTGGAGGTAGCACCCGAAGAACAACAAGCAGAAACCAATCAACCGAACATGGCACAAGCAGGACAAATAGGACGCTTTCCACCTGGAACCTGGAATATCTAAGAATAGTTCCGGAACTCGATGATATTCCACACAAACTATCCGAATATATTAGATCTGCCGAGGTAATAATCGCACACTACCGTGGGAATGCAGACGCCTTCCTACAGTCCTTAATTCTTTCTGCCTTACGAACAAAATTAACCGGAAGAGCACTTCTAGTTATTAATCAATGCTTCTAGTAACCAGCGAACGAGAAATCGCCACCTGGGATGAATTAAGAAACATTCTAAGAATATCATTTGCCGATCAAAGATCAGAGAACTCACTTTTGCGAGACTTGATGCTTTTATGAAAAAAACATGAAATGGCTCAAGAATATTTAGAAACTTTCCAACAAACCAGAAGCATCCTATATTCCAATATTCAACTAAATCAACCAAATCAGGGCATACGATCAGTCAAACAATTATTACAATACGATGAATTAACACTATCTTAGTAGACTCAAAGAACCACTAGGTAGCTTCCTAAGAAGTTTGAGGCCAGCCACATTAGAAGATGCCATTAAATACGTTATCGAAGAGGAAAATGTGCAATATTCCAGAAGACATGAAACCGAACATCGAAGAGGACTTCATTCTTCCACATTTATCCAGAAAAAACCACCACCAGGACTACGAATGACGACTGCCCTAAACAACCCCAACTTTTATAATCGTTGCCCTACATATCAGTCGTTTAGAAATCAACAACCACGAATACAACGTCCGATGATCCAGAATGATCCAAGACCAACCAACTTTACTGGACAATGACCAACCCGTTTTCAACAATCTCAACCAAGCACACAAACAAAAAATGTATTTGCACTCCAAAATCGTGCTCAACCACGTCCCACGCCCATGGATACATCATCAGGCGTTACGGGAAAAACAACTAATTTACCTCAACTATTTAATTCATCAAACACCCAGCGTTTTACACAACCGCGAAATTTTATATCCGAGGAACTCCATTACCAAGAGAAACCAGAAGACACTATCAATACACCATTTGAAACAGAGCAATATCCGCAGCAAGAGTTTGGAGATTTAAAAAATTACCAGTATGCGTACGAAGAACAGGATTTTATGACAAAAGCCTCACCCGACGAGCATACGTAGACGAAGATTCACCCCCTGAAAAAATCACCAACAATCCGAATTAATACAAATTAATAATCGACCACCATCACACCTACCATGCATATATATGCCACAGCTAAAAGCAAATTTTCTCAGAGATACTGGAGCTTTTAGGACGCTAGTTAAACCAAAAATAGCTCAGAAATATTTTCTAGAATTAATTAAACCCCAAATTTTCCAAATACAAACGGCACATCAGAAGTCAGTCAACACATACTGAAGTTGCTATAATTCAATTACCAGCCATCTTTAAGGCGAAGCTCACAAATTTCACTTATTCGATTTCGACCACAAATATGACGGTCTTATAGGAATAGATTTATTAAAGAAATTAAAAGCCAGAATCAATTTCACAAACAACACTTTAGAAACCGAAAAAGCGCAAATTCCATTATATTCTATCCAAGACAGAAACCCAGATCTAAACTACCATATTACAATCGAAGCAAGAACTAAAAAGGTAATTAAGATTCCAGTTACGAAAAACATCAAGCAAGGAATACTCGAACATCAAAAAATGTGTCATAATGTAGAGATACCAGCATCCGACGTTAATGTAAATCATTAACAAGCAATAATTACTATTATTAATAGCAGTGACGAAGAAAAAACGTTTATTTTGAGCCAACCACTACACATCGAAATGGTTGAAGAAAACTCGAAGTTAGAAACCTTACATTACCAACCCGAACCAGTAAACAAAAATCTAAAACAAATCCAACCAAAAATTTTACAACAATTACGGCTAGAACACCTCAACGACGAAGAAGCAACACTTATTAGAACCTTATGCGAAAATTTTCGAGATGTAATCTTTTATGACGACCGCGCTGGGGGCCTAGTGGTAAGAGTGATAGACTAGTAATCACAGCGATCAGCGGTCCCGGTTTCAAACCCCGGGGGAGGCACGAGTTTACGTAGAAAAACGAACAATAGTCGTCCTTCTCAGGACTAACCAGGAACACCTGACGAAGAGAGTAGATCAAAACTCCCAAAACGTGTGATATACACCCTAGACAGTGGAAAAAGTCCGATAAAACATATCATAATAGACCACTGCCAAAAAAAAATGACATTCAGAGAACAATTTTCTGACATTTCACTTAGCTGTAACAACTAAATTAAACACATAATTAAAACTTCTGATGAAACACCTGTGTACTCCAAAAATGATCGGTATCCCCAAGTACATCGTGACGAAGTAAATAAACAAATCAACAAGATGCTCAAAGATAAGATTATAAGACCCAGCACGTCCCCCTGGAGTTAACCTGTATGGGTACTGCCAAAAAAGAAGGCGCTTCCGAAAGACAAAAATGGAGAATCGTGATAGACTATCGTAAGCTTAATGAGAAGACCATTGATGACAAGTACCAATTACCAATCATTGCCGATTTATTGCATAAGTTAGGAAAATGTCAACATTTTTTCCACGCTTGATGTAGCATCTGGTTTTCATCGTATCCAAGTTGAAGAAAACGACATACCGAAAACAACTTTTAACAACGAAAATAGTCGCTATGAGTTCCAACACATGTCACTTGAATTGAAAAACGCGTGTCCACCTTCCAAAACGTCATAGACAACATCCCCAGGGGTATACAACCCGACAAATGTCTTGAATGGATGATATTATTATCGTCTCCACATACCTTCAAGAACATATAATAAAACTAAAAGAGGTATTTACAAGTCTAAGACAAACTAATTTCAAGGTCCAGCTGGACAAAAGCGAATTCTTAAAGAAAGAAATGCAATATTTAAGATATGTAATAACACCAAAAGAAGTCCGACCTAATCCCGATAAAATTAGAGCAATAAAAAACTATCCAATGCCAAAACACCAAAGGAAATTAAAGGATTCTTAGGACTACTAGGCTACTACCGGAAATTTATAAAGAACTTTCGAAAATTACAAAGCCTATGACAAAGTGCTTAAAGAAAGGCGAGCAAGTCATTCACTGCAACGAATTTAAAGAAGATTTTCTAAAATGCGAAAACTTACTTATGAACAAACCAATCCTTCAGTACCCCGACTTCGCGAGAGAATTTATTTTGATAACATCAAATATTGCTATAAGAGCTATCCTATCTGAAGGGCCAATAGGAAAAGATGTACCCATTGCTTATGTATCGAGAACCCTCAATGAATCAGAGGAAACATATCGCACCATTGAAAAAAGAAATTTTGGCTATCGTTTGGACGACAAAGTATTTTAGACCGTACTTATGCGGGAGAAATTTTAATAGTAACGAATCATAAACCTCTGCAATGGTTGCATTCCTTGAAAGAGCTAAACTCAAAATTATCAAGATAAAGGTTACGACTAGAGGAATTCCACTACGACGTGATCTATAAAAGGTAAAATCCAATACAAACGCAGACGCATTCTCTAGAATAAAAATTAATCCGACTAATACGCAGTCAATGCAAGTGGAAGTAAACTCGGAATTAGACCAACTACTCGACGAAATAAGTAGCAGGTGACTTACAAACACCAGGACCGATCTTACAACCACCAACAATGCAAGCATTACCATCCGATGTAATTCCACTTGACCCTATAACTAGCTCTATGAACCAACACTTACCTGAAGATCAGATTCGAAGCCTTGAAAAGCTAATGGAGAATGTAGCTGAAAGATTTAACGAAGATTTAACACCAACTGTTCATTCACAAGATGATTCAGCACCTAGCATCCCAATATGCGAAGATGCTTTAGATTGCAAGAAAAACCAAATCATAATAACAAGCGTTCATGGAAAATCTGCAAAACCAAAAATCGAAAAGAAAGAGAAAAATTCCATAATTACAGCTCATCTAGGAGATGAAGACCTAAAACACAGCATACTACATTTTTTCAAATTATTGTTTACCGAATAAAACGGATTACTGTTCGTTCCCGAATGAAAACGTTTATAACTTTGTTGGCTTTTTACTTACCTTTAGGTCAGCTTTCTATATTTTAACTTTCCAAATTGATCTCTATAAAAGTGTACTTGAGGCCCGTCTCTAGCTACAGTGAAAACGTCGTGTATTCTTTATTAATGAGATGTTCAAATTTGAGCTACAACAAGTTTAATCTCAAGCACACTGATATAGGTAATAAAACTTATAAACTTCACTATATATTCACAATACAATCCTTGAACCTTCAAAGTTTAAATGAAAGAAGCAATACTTTAACTAAATTTATTAACACTATTCGTTTTGGTCAACATTCTATGTTATATGCATTGATAGGGACACTTATTTATCTAAGCAAAGGAATCGAATGGGGTACCCCACTTAACTTATATCAATATTAATAATGGGAATACACTGTTTTTAAATTTTGGTTACATGTGAAATATCATCAGATTATCGTTACTTTACTTATATGTTACGTTGTTACACTTGTGGCATCGACGACCGGCCCCTGAGAAGCTTAATGAACCTGCAACCACCGCTCCGCAGGTGAATCCTCTCCCCAACTGTCAGTCTGACAGCCATTAAACACCAGTTGTCATCTACCGCAAGCAATCACAAGATCTCCGTAACGAATTTCAGAAGAAGAGCTTCCCATACTACTGCATTTCTTTCGCCTAATATTTGTTGCTATAATATCTAATTACGGAAATAGAATCAGGTATACGCAAAAACAACTATACATACCCTGTACTTAACAGGCAACAAACTATGCAACGTCGGAGTGACACTCGTTCTCGGAAAATCTGCTTCAAGCATGCTCGGCCAGTATCCACATACTATCACCGAAACACGAGAAATTACGAGTTTACCACATTTTTTCCACGAAAACTTTTTGCACAATTAAATTATGTCACTCGTTTTTGAAAACAAAATCTGTTATATTATTTCTACCCTCTTTTCTTTTTTTAACAACCCTTGCAACTCCAATATTAATTTTTATAAGCTTTCACCCCGTTTTTCCCACTTGATCGTTTATTCACGTCTATATATAACGTAAACTACTAACACTAGTACGATAGGCTTTTAGCACGCAACAACTTAGCATGCGAAATCGTTACAACGTACAACCCACTTTGCTCAAAGCCGCATATCACTTTACAAATGTACTAGAAGAGTTTTACAAGTAATAAACGAAGAAGACCGACTAGAAATAATTGCTAACCAACACGAAGGAAAAACAAACCACCGTGGAATCTTTGCAACCTGTACGGCAATAAAAAGAAAATACTATTGGGAAAAACTTAACCACGACGTCACCGATTTTATCAACAAATGCATAACAAGTCGAAAAGCAAAATATGAACGTCACCCCACAAGGACAACCTTATATCACCGTAACACCGAATAGACCATTTGAACATTTGCGTATGGACACATTCCAAATTGAAAGAAATTTATTTCTAACAATCACCGATTCATTTTTAAGATTTTGTCAAGCTTGTCATCTAATCCCAAAAAACGGAATCGAAGTATCTAAAAATCTGATAAATTTCATATCCCAACATGGTTCGCCAACATTGATCACAATGAACGGAGGTTCAGAACTTATTAATGAAGTGGTTAAAGACCTGTTGGAACTTCACAAAATTAAAATCCACTTTACTACACAAAAAAACTCAAAATCTAACTCTATAATTGAAAGAATCCACTCGACATTGATTCAAATTATAGAATAATTAAGAATACAAGTAATAGGGAAACCCCCAAACAAATAATATCGTAAGCAATCATCGGATACAACACGATTCACTCTGCTAAGAAATTCACACCCCTTGAACTGGTTTATGCACATACTGCAACTAGAGACCCGTTTGATCTCCAATTGAACAGTAAATTTTACGAAGAATACGTAACCACCCACAAGACTAAATTGACTTCCTTATATAAATCACTAAAAGACGTAAGAACAAGGAAAATGTAATTAATAAACAAAATCAGAACATCAGAGCACATAACTACAAAGTAGGAGACGAAGTTTTACTAAAACAGACTAACGAAATAAATCAGCCAATAAATATGAAGGACCCCTAATAACCGTAATAACGGAAATTATGGATAGGAACATAGTAACCCTAGTCAACCCACAAAACAACAAAGAAAAAAAAAGACATATACATGCTCTAAGTCATCTAATAAGTGTTTCAGATGCCTCTGCACTCAATACGTTATCAACATCGAAAGCCCAGAAATAACAAAAATTGTCGACAACCCAGGAATATTTCTTCACAAACTAGGAAATGCCAAGAACACAATGTATAAATGGACATTAATCAAGAACGTTGATTGCAGTCCGACAATCAACGAGTACGACTTACTAAAGCAAAACATTTTAGAATTAGATATTATATTTAAGAAACATGTTAATGGTCCCGCTTATGCTAAAGAATTTACCAATTATTTATTTTTTTTTTAATAGCCCTTATTCGGTCCATTTTTAGACATAGGCCTCCCTCATTTGCCTCCAATTATCTCTGTTCTGTGCCTCCCTCATCCATGATAAACCCGCTGTAAGTTTTATGTCGTCTGTCCAGCGCTTTGGTGGTCGTCCTCTGGATCTTTTGCCCTGATATGGTCTCCATTGCAGTATTATTTTTGTCCAATTATTATTCGCTTATAAATGCTACGTTAGTTGAAGTAAATAGGAAAATAGGTCGATTATTTCCCAACCGACAGAAGAGAGAAGCAATCGACGGCTTAGGAAGCTTAGTTAAACTTATAACCAGAAATTTAGATGCTACAGACGGACAAAAATATGAAAAATCTATAGAAGAACTCCAAAGGAACAAGAAGCCGCATATGAAGACTATGCTATCTCCGACTTGCTGGTTTATCCGGTCCAGTTTTGACGTAAAACTGGCATACGGCATCTTATCATCTCCAATAGACATATAACATATAAACTTTAATCGAACTAGTCACTTTTACATGCACTCAGATATTTTCAGCATGACTTTGAAACTCAGGAAGCAGCTTGGCTTCTATTTTTTTGTGGGTAATAATAAGAGCACCTCTCCCTGAAGTCTTGCTGGATGCTGTAATTTCTCGTCGAAATAACGGGTGTCCGCCGGCAAATTTCATTTTTAAACTTGAAATAACATTTTTATTTCTTAAAATATGTTATTGAAAAAAAATACAAAATAAACCTTAATCTTTGGGAAATTATTTGTGGAACAGCACATCCGCCAAATGACGCCCCTCACGTCGTATTACTTCTTCCAAACGAACTTGAAAATTTTGCATCACACGCGTAAGCATAGCAGGTGTAATCGCACGAATTTCTCGGGTAATGTTCTGCTTTAACACATCCAAAGTGGATGGTGCATTCTCGTAGGAAATTTGCCACTGGACACCCACTTTTTTTGTGGGGATATCTCAAATCAAAAGTCTACGAGAAATCACCACCCACTTTGGATGTGTTAAAGCAGAACATCACCCAAGAAATTCGTGCGATTACACCTGCTATGCTTACGCGTGTGATGCAAAATTTTCAAGTTCGTTTGGAAGAAGTGATACGACGTGAGGGGCGTCATTTGGCGGATGTGCTGTTTCACAAATAATTTCCCAAAGATTAAGGTTTATTTTGTTTTTGTTTTCAATAACATATTTTAAGAAATACAAATTTTATTTCAAGTTTAAAAATGAAATTTGCCGGCGGACACCCGTTATGTCAAAACTATATAGATTGTATACTTCCTCGTTTTCTGTTTTTTTCATCGAACCATGTCTCTGTGAAAAATGCACAATCGAAATCATTTGAGATTAAATTTAATTTGAACCTGTCTAATTTAGTTCTCAACCCTCTACCGTTCTAGTAAAAAACACTCAGACCATGATTACCGGAGATATTTACTATGCTTGCTAAATATGTTCTACATTTTCGTGAGGTCAAAACTGTTGCTGATGTGAACGATTTTTGAGAAAGATATGGCCATGAGGCAAATAGACAAACTTATAATTTGTATCCTTGCCGACTCCGCGAGCACCTTTAAACAATTCTCGGCTGTCAGGTGTTAATTTATAAATATTGGAGCAGATGCTCCTTGTACGAGTAATCCTGGTCCTTTATTATCAGGCCTAATTTTCGTTTTTGAAGCTGATATTATATTTGTAATTCCTTGATGAACTCGGATAGACTTTACAACTTGGCATATCGAATGGTTTTATACATAAATTATACGCTAGAAACGAATTTCAGATTATTAAATTTTACATTAAACGAATTATTATTAATTATATTTCTTATGATCTTTGAAGGTGTCTCAGAGCGACTTGTTTTCAATAAGAGATGTTCCTACAAGCTCATCGTCCATAAAATAATTTTTAAGAGCAATTTCCGCCACAGAAAGCAACTCAGAACAGGTATTTACAAGATGTAAGTGTAAAAATCACTATGAGAATAAACAGTGCAAGTGTATTTTAAATCATATGAAATGCTACAGTAAATGTTAACATAGTCTGTTCTTCATGTTGTAACAAATACCTGCTTCTTTTTTGTTTTTTGGTTTTATACTTTATTTGTTTTTAATAAATAATTACTATATTACACTTGTATCATTTATTTAGAGGTTTTAAAAATGAGACCCTTTCTTGGAGGAGAATGTGCAAGATCAGTTTGTTTCAACGTTCAAAAGCCAAATTCTTAACAGTCAATTACACTGCATACTGATCAAACCACTAAACAACTTACAAGAACATGACCAATAGTTGTAAATTGTAAACCACGTAACATAATACATGTGTAAACTCCTTGCAGTTGAAGTCACTACTGCCATAAATGATTACAAGTGCAGTTTATACAAAATAATTTAATTTATTACTAAATTATCAGTACTGCACATTAGAAGAATAAACTAGTCTTAATCTTAAAACTGGCACATAACTATGATAATATTGAAAAATACATCGCATTCACAACACTTAACAGCAAATACCAGAAGAAGCTCCGACACCTAACACGCAAATCCTCCCAGTTGTCGTTGGTACACCTCTATTACATCCATCTCCAGCATCTGCAATGAGGTCGGAGTATCGTTTCCGTTGACGAGGTTCCCGTCGAAGATGAAACGCTGCGCTTCCATCATCAGCCCCTGTAAGGCAAATTGTGAACAGTGAACCGCAAGCATTCACGTAATATCAAAACAACCAGGAGTTATGGGAATATGTATAGGTACCTATATACAGCGTGTCCAAGATAAGGAGGGCTAGTATGGGGATCTCGTTAATTGTAGAGATACAAATTTGATTAAATAAGAAGAAAGTTGCTCAATTAAAGGACTAACAAAATAACATAAATTCTTGATATGCTTTTTTGTTTTTGAATTATCTAAAAAAACCGAATTTTTGGATTTTCTATTTTATTTTTTCTGGCGTTAATATTAAAGTTAGAGCGAAACTGATTCAACTTTTTTATAGCAACTTCTGATGGACTTAATGATTACGTTATCAAATTTTTATTCGACGTTTCGTCTTCGAGAAACCATCATCAACTTCATTTTTTTTAAATACGGTGATGATTTTCTGATGCCAAATTTGTGAAGCCCTTTTTATTCTAAATTTAACAATGTACCACACATTATGGTTTAATTACGTTTCGTGTCTTTTTTTATCATCATCAAGCAATTTTTGGATAGGAACCTGTGTCCTAGAGCTTTTCATACATTGTTTCAGGGTTTGTAATTTAAAGAAAGAAGTAATGAGCCTCACTGAAAGTTTTTATTTCTAATTTCTAATTTCAAATTTCAGTAAGAAAAATAATCAATAAATTAATTACTGACTATTGGAAATTATTTGTATTCCAAGACCAAACGTGATTATTAAGGATTAAAAAGATCCAGTGTGTCTCATTAATTCTTTTCTAAATTACAAAAGCTAAAAGAATGCTCTAGGACACAAGTCCATATCCAAAAATTTCTTGATGGCGGTCTCCAAAGACTCGAAACCTAATTAAATCATAATGTGTGGTACATTATTGAATTGAGAATAAAAAGAGCTTGACAAATTTGGCATCAGAAAATCAAGACCGTATTTAAAAAAATGAAGTTGATGATGGTTAGTCGAAGACGAAACGTCGGATAAAAAAATTGATAACGTAATCTTTCAATACATAAAAAGTTGCTATAATGTAGTTTAAGAAGTTTCGCTCTAACTTTAATATTAACACCAGGAAAAAATAAAATGGAAAATGCAAAAATTCGGTTTCTTGAGATCATTCAAAAACGAAAAATCATATGAAGTATTTCCAAGCGTCAGTTTGTTAGTCCTTTAATTACGCAACTTTCTTCTCATTTAACTAAATTTGTATCTCTTACAATTACCGAGATCCCCATACTGGCCCTCCTTATATTGGACACATTGTATAAACTACAGGAAAAATTAAGGGATATAAATGTAAAAACAAACAAGAACAAAATTACAGAATGATGACATGCTTGCTTTTTATGATCAATAAACTGCTCAAGTACAGGTCTAAAGAGTAGCTTCAGCACTGCGAAAACATTAAGTATTATAGTGCACCCAGAATGTGTAGTTCAAAACGTGACCACCGAACTTCTGTAGATGGCGCCAAGTGGACAAGCCGCCACTGTGCTACAATGCTTGGAAATTTTGCAAAGTGGAAAATCGCCACCTTTCGCCAAAACCAAATAGCGCATGAAGGTGCTCGGGACCTTAGCAACAACTTTGCCCCCTTTCAAAATTTCGATATCTGTAGCCGTTCGAAAGTTAGAGGCGATCCAGACAGACAGACAGACAGACAGACAGACGGACGGACGGACAAAACGTTCGCATAAGTACGCTGAAGCTACTAATAACAAAACATATTAGTGAGCCACCTTGAGCAGGGTATTTTACTAATGAAATTTTCGTAATTTTAAATTTTTCAATCGTTGCGGCATTTTTTGATCTCTTAAAATTTTCCAGTACTTTTATATACTACTAGCAAACAAACAATTAAAGCATTATTAAAAAAAGAAGGGCAGAAAGTTTTAAGCATCATGAAAGTAATAAATGGGTCACGGTACGTTTATGCTGCACCCTGCAGCTTGCATATCGCCGAGATGTGCACATGAATGTCTGGTGATGGTGAAACAAATCAGCATTTTTTATTGTCAAATTTATCCCGCAGCTCGCTCTGCTCTCCACGGACACCATTAATTGAGATTATTGTACATAATACAGATTTTAAATAGAAATACATACAACACAGTGGGCCACAAGCTGACAGGCATTCATAACCAAAGTTTTCAAACACTTACTGCGCGACCACAGTACGCCCTCATGAGCTTTCTCAAAGGAGTATGCATACTGAGCTTATACATAAACACCAGGTTGTTCTCCCCCAAAATCTTCAAATTAATGTGTTGAAATACTTTGTTCTGCAAACAAAAGAAACGTGGTTAGCCCCGGACGCAAGCGTGGTTATAAAATGCGTGTTTACCTCTTTCACGTCGTCCATTATTCTGGTTTGTTCCTGTAGGTGGGATTGAGGGCTAGAAGTGAACAATGCGGCCGATTTACCGTTCTTGGTTAAGAAATGGAGAAGTAAATTTATAATGAAACAACGCAAACAAAATGGCCAGCTTGGGCTTGTTCGATTAGTAGCTGCTACCGTCAAAGATGCCAACTTAGAAGTGGTCCCCACTAAACCGACCTTTCTAACGCGCTAGTAAACTGTAAACTAAACATCCCGGTGCGTGGAGCATTGACCGCGACTATGCGCCCCTAACGAGACTAACGCGAACCTTATCGCGATTATGAGCACTCTCGCGGAATTCAAAAGAAGTTAAAAATCGCGGTAAATATCTTGAATTAGGATATGTTTATAGGTAATAATATTTAAATTATTTTGAGTCTAAATATAGAAATAGAAATTATCGGTATGTGCTTTGATATTTTATAGCTAGAATATGTTAATATGTTCGAATTTATAATAGACTAGAATCTGAGATGTGAAACTAATTTTTTTTGTATGTAAAAATCTCGCCTGCTTCTAAATTTTCTTATTTTTGGATTTATTTGTTAAATTTTCCCTTGCAATATTATAAAATTAAAAAATCGCGGGCTGTGTGAAAGGCAATGTTAGCTATTTTTTTTTAGATCTCAACATCATACAAGTACTTTTAGGGACTTAATAAATATTTAAATTATTTAAAATTTGTTTTATAGGTATATAATTTAAAAATAATATCTTCAAGACAGACATTCAGGAGTTTAGACAGTAAATATTACATACATTTTCAAAAATTTATTGTAGATACAAATTTCAATACAAAATTGTAAAGTAGTTATAAAATATAATACCGCCGTACCTAAAATATCCCTATATTTTTCGTATATGAATGATCACTCTCTCCTTGTTTTCCACTCGGATAAAACTGTTTGAATTTCTGAAGATGATGGCTTTTGAATAGCTGTTAGATGAGAAACTCGTTTTTTCTTTGTACTTACGAATGTGGGCTGTTTTTCAATTTTTTATTTGCTGGTCATTTGATTTATATTTCGTGTTACATTTTCTCCTTGGGCAACAACATTTATCGTCCTGTCTATTAATTTTCCAGTCTCAATTTTACATTCAGGAGATAATTTTTTTTGTTTTAAGCATTTCCGATAGAATGTCCAGTTTTGCTATCAAGTCTCCATTATCTTGCTGAAATTGCTCTTGGATACAACTTTGCGTTATCAGCTTTTTTTGTAATTACTGTCAAATTTGTATACATGAATTTTCTTGTACTTGCCCTGATTTTTCTATCAGATTTAACATATGTAAACATATACATGGTATGGTTAAGTATTCATCTTTAGAGCCCTCAACAACCTTAAAACAGGATCATGAATCTCAATTAACTACAAAGGGTGAGGTAATATCCGAGCTGATAACGCAAAGTTGTATCCAAGAGCAATTTCAGGAAGATAATGGAGACTTGATAGCAAAACTGGACATTCTATCGGAAATGCTTAAAACAAAAAAATTATCTCTTGAATGTAAAATTGAGACGGGAAAATTATTAGACAGGACGATAAATGTTGTTGCAAAAGGAGAATATGTAACACTAATATATAAATCAAATGAACCAGCAAATAAAAAATCGAAAAACAGCCCACATTCGTAAGTACAAAGAAAAAACGAGTTTTTCATCTAACAGATATTCAAAAGCCATCATCTTCAGAAATTCAAACAGTTTTATCCGAGTGGAAAAAAAAGAAGAGAGTGATTATTCATATACGAAAAATATAGGGATATCTTAGATACGGCGGTATTTATATTTTATACTATTACACAATTTCTGCATTGAACCTTTTATCTATAATAAATTTTTGAAAATTTATGTAATATTTACTGTCTAAAACTCCTGAATGTATGTCTTGAAGATATTATTTTTAAATTATATACCTATAAAACAAATTTTAAATAATTTAAAGGTTTAGGAACTTAATGTATAAATGAAATATATATTGGTTAGGAACTTAATGTATAAATGAAATATATATTGGTAAGGTTTAAGTGGTAGAGCAGGATGTACGGTAAAGTACCTACACTACTGAACTTCACTGTGATTCTTTTCTTTTCTCTTCTTCTTTTTTCTCTTTTATTATATTTATGTACAAGAAATGAAAAGAATAAAGACGTTTATTATTATTATTATTATTATTATTATTATTAGGTCCCTAAAAGTACTTGTATGATGTTGAGACCTACCTTTTTATTTTATAATATTGCAAGGGAAAATTTAACATAGAAAAACAAATAAATCCAAAAATAAGAACATTTAGAAGCAGGCGAGATTTTTACATACAAAAAAAATGAGTTTCACATCTCAGATACTAGTCTGTTGTAAATTCGAACATATTAACATATTCTAGCTATTAAATATCAAAGCACATACCAATAATTTCTATTTCTATATTTAGATTCAAAATAATTTAAATATTATTACCTATAAACATATCCTAATTCAAGATATTTACCTCAATTTTGACTTCATTTGAATTCCACGAGAGTGCGCATAATGGCGATAAGGTTCGCTTTAGTCTCGTTAGGGGCGCATAGTCGCGGTCAATGCTCCATGCACCGGGATGTGTAAACTAAACCGAGTAGGTTGCCTCGTAACTGCTTTGAAGTGGGGGTTTAACACGTTGACCGCCATGTGAAGCACGTGTGCATCGCATGGCTCCTTAATATATGGGCCACGCCACTCACATGTGTTTCGCATGCTACTTTCACTCTAGGCCACGCAGCTCACATTTGCGCTGCATTATAGTCGTATTCTTATGAGAGATTAAGGAGTATGGCCTGGGAAACAAAACCTATGTGTTGGCCCGGCTCTAGACTAAATTTAAGACATTTTATACCTTATTTATAACATTTTTGACATGTATAAGCAAAAACGTTGTGGCCCCAGATATTCGAAAAATTTTTACTTATACGGCGGTCAACGTGTTAAGTAGGGATACCGCTTCGACACGTATACTGCATGCTACCGTTTGTATTTATACATTCCATATATATGTATTTGGCATCTAGCGCAATTTCATTGACTTTTTTCCAATGTTAAACCAATCAGACTCCAAGTGCGAAATCTATATACGGTATGTAAATCGATGCCAAATTCACATACAGAATGTAACAGCTAGGCGGGCCCGAAATTGCAACAAAAAAAGCGAATACAACACTTATGTTTTTCCGAGTTTAGGGGCTCCTGGCCAAAGAAAATATGCAACAAAAGCGAAAGTGCAAATAATATGTTTATTACATAAAATAAAAGCAGATAATATACGAGTGATATATTTAGAGCAATGAGCCATGCTTCTTCTTAAGTCTTTTCTTTGCAGGTTTCCCACTTGCTGGACGATAAAAGGGCCTTTTCCTGCTTCTCCTTGTCATGCCGACTTTGCCTCTATTTAATGCTGTATGCTGAACTTTGATGCTGGGTAGATGAACTCCCAACAGTGCACAAAAAACTTTACCAAACTGTACTTGTCTTCACCTGCTTTAATCATTGGCAAAACATTTTGACGATTGAAATGCTGGCTCCAAATTCGCTATTTTTTGGTGAGCAATAAATCGACGACATTCTGAAAATTTACGTAAGTAATTCTCAGTACTGGTAACCAGTTCAACACGTGAAAATGCACTCGTCTAACTGTTACATTCTGTATGTGAATTAGACACCGATTTACATTTCGTACATTGATTTCGTACTTATAGTCTGATTGATTTAAAATTCGAATTGACTAATGAAATTGCGCTACGTGCCGAATACATATACGGAATGTATAAATGTCTACCGTCTGTCTGCACTTGTGTATGCACCCGTCTGCGTTTTGGTGAATCGATTTTATAGTTTATATTTTCCCTAATTTGAACTAATATGACATTTTGTTGCGTTTTAACATCAAAATGATGCATATATTCGCACTAGTGCAATATGAGATTTCATATTGACACTAGTGGTAATATGAAAATTTAGACCAACTTTGTAGATTTAAGTAAATTTATGTACTATAAATGTTAATATGACTCAAAATTATAGGAAATCTTGTATGCAACACGTTGCTAAACCAGTGTTTTTCACGCACAACGTGTGCTTCAACTCGCTAGCGCTTCTAGGGCAAACTTCACGTCCTAGTGTGAAAAACACTTTCATTTTGCAACTTGATAGATAAATAGCTATTTTGAATTTACTTTATTAAGTAAACAATCGATAGATAAAATAAGTTTAAATTACATCTACTAATAAGGTAGATACTTTCCAGATTAAAATAATAAACATTAACTGTATATTTCGATGACTAGAACAATATGTAGCGTAACGCGTAAGTGCTTACAAAAGCAATGCCGTCGAAGCAAAGAAGAAAGACGAGGAAATAGATTTTTTCGTTTCCTAAAGACAAGCAATTGCGAAAAGAATGGATTCACTTGTGCTTCAGAAAAGCTCAATTTGATCCTGAAAATAAGCGCCCTTGCAGTAAACATTGATGATTATGACGATAGCATACGGTCTAAGTTGAATAATTCTTCCGAAAAAACTAAAGAATGCAGGTCAGATCAATAAAAACCAAAAAAATCACTTCTATTTAACGGAACGGTCTTATTGTTGAAACGTTTTGACTCTTTCTGACATTATCCTGTACTGTCCTATTTTCGGCAAGTATAAGCCTCAACTAATGTGAAATTTATTACTTCCATCTATTTCAAAGTTAACGCAAAACATATAATCTGCATGCAAAGTATCGTCATCCTCCAACAATTAGTTTTTGAGTATACCGCCAACAGACAGCCAGCCAGACACACAGATAGACGGAATTGAGAAAACATGTTTTTCGTCATCTAGAGACCCTGAAACGTAAAGAGCTGAAGAAATCTCGGAAGGTAATTTTTTGCGATTACAATACTTCCTTCGTCTTTCAGACGAGGGAAGTAAAAACATTGTCTCTATGTGCGAGGTGTATGTGTAGTACGTGGAACCGTTCATATTTAATTTTTTTGAATATGAACAAGAACTTGTACAAAAAACTCCACAGAAGATGGACATGGAGGAGTCCAGACGGAAAAACGTTTAACGAGATTGATTACATCTCAGACAAAAAACACATATTTAAAGATGTCACGGTATTAAATAGTTTTACAAGGGAAGTGACCACAGAATGGCAAGGGCGACTATAGAAGTATACATCAACAAAGAGCGGAATAAAATGGTCAGAAAGAAAAAAATAAAGCCTGGACGCAGCCAGAAAATGGACAAGAATTTGAAAAAAACATCAGTGAGGCTTTAAGAAATAAGCCACCGACAAATGACAAGTAAGCAAAGAAAAGTTATGTCCTAGAAATAAGAAAAAAGAGAAAATTAGCAGGGAAACAAAAACGAAAATGAAAGAAGGAAGAATACTTTTAAAAGGAGAAAATGTAGACCACCAAACAATAAATTAATCAATAAGGAAGTATCAAAAGCCATTAGAAGGGACATACGAAATACAAAACAGAAAAGATTATGCAGACCATCGAAGAAAATAGAAGTATGAGAAATACTTAGAAGGAAATTGACAAACGGAAAAAAGGAATTCACAAACTAAAGAATAAAAGGGAGAGCTACTAACCAACAGGGAGAAATATTGGATATAGTAGAAGAGTTTTATGAAACCTTATATAGAAATCAATTTGACCTAGATCTAGAACAAGACACTTTCGAAGTCATGAACGTAGGATCTGAAGACATCCCTGATATCACCAAACCAGAAATTTACAACGTTCTTAAGAAAATGAAAAACAATAAAGCTCCAGAGGAATCTGGATTGTCACAGATGCCATAAATTGGGAGGTCCCACACTATAGATAGGCTAGAAAAACTGTTCAACTTGTATTTACAAAATCAAGCTGGAACAACTCAATAACGATACTTCTCCACAAGAAAGAGGATGAAACAAACTTGGAAAACTATAGACCCATCAGTCTTTTGAACCATTTGTACAAAATATTCACCCAAATAATCACCGCCAGATTGGAGAGGAAACTGGACTTTTATCATCCAGAGAGCAAGCCGGATTTCGCGCGGGCAATGTATTAAAATCCTAATAGAAAAACGATAGAATATAATAGACCGCTAGTCCTGATATTCGTCCATTTCCAGAAAGCATTCGACACCGTGGAAATGACTGCCATCTTACAAGCACTAAAAGAATGCAGAATTGACCATAGATATGCCAATATCATTCACCAACTATACAAAAATGCCACAACAACCGTAAACTCCATAAAAACCACCTGCAAAATAAATATTAAAAGAGGAATTAGACAAGGAGACACCTTATCCCAAAAAATATTTATTCGGTATTAGAACGTGCATTGAAAATGACAGAGTGGGAAAACATGGGAGTTGAAATTGATGGAGAAAATTTAAGCCATCTCTACTTTGCAGATGATATAATATTAATAGCGGATGACTATAAAAAAGCTAGGAAAGCGTTATGTAAGTTACAGCAAGTACACAAAGAATTGGATTGAAAATGAATTATGATAAAACCAAAGTGATGACCAAGCTAGTATTAGTAAACAGATGAAACTAGAGAATACAGAAATTGAAATAGTCGAAAAATATACTTATCTCGGGCACGAAATAAGAATCTGTAGAGATAACCAAACGTGCAAGTTGTCAAGAAGAATAATTCTAGTTGGGCCGCATATGAAAAACTACAAGATATTTTTAAGGCGACATTTCGACTAGTTTGAAAAGAAAAGCCTTCAACCAATGTGTTCTCCCGGTCCTAACGTATGAAGCAGAAACACTCACTCTAACCAAAGCGACAGCGAAGAAATTACAGTCACGCAACGCAAAATGGAAAGGTCTATGCTTGAATTAACGCTGAGAGACAGAGTGAGAACGGGCGTTGAGGATGTTATAACGCGCATTGCAAAGCAAAAAATGGAATTGGGCAGGTCACTTAACAAAATTAAGAAATGGTAGATGGACAAAAAATATCGTTGAATGGCGACTGACCGCCGATAAAAGTAGTCGAGGAAGACCGCCGACTAGATGACTGATGACCTTGAGAGAATCTCGACAACTAGATTGCAGCTGCTGAAAATAGAGAAAATTGGAAACATTTTGTGGAGGCCTATGTTCAACAATAGACTGGAGTGGACGTTTTTAACTTTATAGCAATCCCTTCCTTACATTGCCACATTCAAAAGTTGAAAACGAAGTACGTCATACTGCAAGATACGAAGTTGCAGTTAATAAAAAGCAAAAAGCATTAGTAGTTACCCTTCTAACAAGCGCTGAAGAAAATATTGATGATATGGGACAGTATAAATAATAATATTAAAAGATCTAAAACTAACAAGATACTAAATTTTAGAAAATGCGACTATGCTAAATTAAAATCAGATCTAGTTAACACTGACTGGGAAAATGTTCTATGTAGCACAGACTTAAACGAGGGGTTCACAGATTTTATGGGTATCTCAATTCCTTAGTCAAATTATATACTCCATTAAAAAGAGATGCTCCCTTGATTATCCTATTTGGTTTAGCTAAGTATGGAAATGCTCGTGATATGATACCTTGTTCTTATTACGTAAAAGGAGCAAGGAATTGATTTCTAAATGTTACAAGGAATTTATAGACAACGTGGACCTTCCTTGATTCAAACACCAAACTTTTTTGGACGTATGTAAGAGGTAAAAATGCTAGTAAAGGTATTCCGAGTACTATGATCTATGAGGGACAAAGCTCGTCGGATGCGGTTGGTATATGTGAATTATTTTCCAATGTTTTCGCGTCTGTTTTTGACAATAATCCCAATGTTGTACATGAGTGTCACAGTGAAATAAGAAGCAGTTCGGCACTATCATCAATTGTCATTAGCAGAAATGACATTCTGCAGAAGTTGCGGAATTTGGATCCTAACAAGAGTCCGGGTCCCGCTTATTTTGTGAGAATGTGCTCCGAAGAGCTGTTAAATCCTTTGCATATTTTATTCAACAGATCCTTAGCGAACAGAATTTTTCCTTCTTCTTGGAAGACTGCTCACGTTATTCGTATATTGAAAGGAGGGGATAGCTCTCGGTGTGAAAATTACCGTCCTATTAGCATCCTATGTTGTATAGCTAAGGTATTTGAGTCCTTGGTTTACTCCCATATTTACAGTCACATCAATCCTCTAATTTCGCCTCGTCAGCATGGTTTTGTTAAGGAGAAGTCTACTGTCACTAACTTACTAGAATATAATATTTTTTGTGTAAGACATTTGGAACAAGTTGACTCTATCTATACAGACTTTCGAAAAGCGTTTGATAAAGTTAATCATGCGCTATTATGTCACAAACTTGCTGCCTACGGCATACACGGAGTCTGCTTTGGTGGGTCCAGTCCTACATAAGTAATCGGAGCCAAGAGGTAGCTCTTTCTGGATATATATCCCCCTCTGTTGCCATACGTTCCGGCGTGCCGCAGGGCTCACACCTGGGTCCGTTATTCTTTTTGATATTTATTAACGACCTAATTCCTCTTATCAAATGTGACTGCCTACTTTACGCTGATGACCTAAAGATATTTAGGGTGATAAATAACGTACAAGACTGTCAGGATCTTCAAGCTGATTTAGATATAATTTCCAACTGGTGTGTTTTGAATTCCATGTCTGTAAATGTCGCAAAATGTTTCGTGGTCACATTTACAAAGAAGATCAACACTATTGATTATAACTATTATATAAGTGGTCAAATTTTATCACGCAAGACTGTCATCAGAGACCTAGGTGTTATTTTGATAATAAATTAACGTTTAAAGAGCATTATGACAATATTGCTACGATTGTAACAAACTAAGTGGGTTTATTTTGAGAATAACTAAGGGTTTCAAAAGTCCAATGAGTGCATTAAAATTGTATGCAAGCCTCGTCAGAAGAAAAGGTTCAGCGCTCTTTTTTGATGTCCCTTATGTTATCGATATGGTCTTAAACGACAATTATATTCATATGAGGCACGACTTATACATTTTAAGATTGATACCTTATCAAGCAGACGACAAAGGTATGAATTGATTTATCTGCATAGAATTTTAAATAATAGTGCCCATACCTTACTTCTGTCAGATATTTCACTTAATACCTTATCCCGTAAGCGGAAGAATCCTATGGTATTTGATATCCCGACAGGTACGAATAACGTTAACGTGTAACAACCCTTTATAGAGAATGTGTAGATCCTTTAACTTGCTTTTTGCCAACTACAGAGATGTGGACCTCTTTAATAGTATTTAGATACATATAGAGCCAAATACATAACTCCCGTCTGTTAAACGAAAAATTAGGCTAGTAATGTACTTTCACTGTAAAGTTGATGTATATTTTTATAATATGTAAATTGTTTCCTTTTTCTTTATTAACAAGCTGTGTACACTGCGGTTTGGATTGATGACTGATTCACTTGCTTTTTTTCAAATTATATATGCCCTTGTCATCAGTCTGTTACGTGTACCTAATTTAAATAAATAAATAAGTATGTTAAGAAATTCCATTTAGGACACATTTCACAATGGCCTAGAACTGTAGAACGAACTACAACTTACATTTCTAAAAACTAAAGGTTAATCCAAAACCTTTAGTACCGTCATTTTGTGAACAAAGAACGTGTATGCGAATAAAAATATTTAAATCCTTAAGATCAAACTGCAGCTGCAGGAAGAGAATGGCAGGTAATGATAACAATGCTAAATTAACAAAAAAAATAAAAAACTGTAAATTAAGTTTTTATAATTATAACAGCATATATCTTTTCATTTTGTATTTAGCTGTTTAATAATAATTTTTGTTTTTTAAGTTTATTTGCTCTTGAATTATTATTTTTTATAGACCTGCAAATATCTTTTTGGCGTATGTATAAGTCTACTCCAACTTATTAATAAAGTTGCGTAATTGATTACTAATTTTAATATTTCAGCAAAACTCAATTAATGTGCCTATCCTACGCCTATTCGTCTATAAAAATAATACTCGAAGACATTTATTGATATCTAACCAAATTCATCCATTCTACACTGCATGTGCACTGCATATATAGTAAAATTGCGAAAATAAACGGTGCACGTCATCAACAAATCATGGCGTCATAACTTAAATGCCAATCCAGAAAACAAAAATTACCAGTGATTGAAGAATATAATGAATTTTATCATATTTCTTGTAACTATAGGTAAATCACAGATCAAACGGTGTGCGTCATCAAACAGTAACTTTAAATTAATAACTATATTTTTTCTTATAAGTACCTTTACTAACTTTAAACGCTAACCCGAGAAAACAAAATTTATCAGTAATTGAAGCGCGAATTTAATGATTTTTATAACTAGGTTGACACCACTGTCTACTAATTTATTATTAGCCCTTGGATCGATTATTGATTTTGCACTTCTAACCTTAATGTTTTTTAAGGTTGTGCCAAGTGTTTGTGTGTCCTTCATACAACTACTTGTCTGGATCATATCACGGTTTATTATACCGAGAGGTTTGTGCAAGCAGTCTAAGCAAATTGTGGCTTCCTTGATAAGCTACTTTGAAAAGTAAGGAGGATAACGGTGGACCTTTGATTCCTTTAAATGTTGTTAGAGAGGTAAGTGTTGTTTTTTTAAAATTCCAGTTTATAGTGTATAAATCTCATATTATGTTACAGTGAGTTGCGAATACTTGAATCTTAGCATCTCGACCGTTAGCATTGTATCGGCAACGGTAAAAACTAATGAACTGATCCACAGTCCGAAACGAAAAAAAACCCAAGAAAAAGCTTGTTGAAATCGACGATTTCGATAAAGCAGCAATACTTGAAAAATATACGGAAAACTGCCAATTCTTATGTCAATGGAACGCGAAAAGCGATTATGTTATTTAATACATCATAACACTTTTTAATATTTAGTTTCAATGAATTGCCATTAAATAATTGATGCCAATCAATTTCCCTGAAGTTCTTTATTTATTTCGGCGTAGTTTGGCTTTTGTATAGCTAGTTAAAATATTGCTTAGAAGGTATACCTGCTTTCTTTATTAATGACGGAACAAAATTCAAACACAATATAAGAAATGGTTTCTTTACCAATGCTCAACCAAACAGTAATCAACCAACTGTTAATAATATTGAATTCCAAAATTTCATTTAGAAAACATCGATCTGGATGACATACAACAGCTTAGGGAAAAATTAAGGAAATTGCCCGGTGAACTTGTGACTACCAATTACAATTACTTATGCACAAGCAAGTAACTTTGCATTAATTATTATTTTAGCTTTAATATTGTTTGCCATATTTGTATTATATAAGTACGATTTATTGCCTAAAATCTGCAAAAGAATTAAATCAAAAATCAATAATGTACCTTTACAACCTATAGAAATATTGCCCTGAAAAAAAGGTAGAAAATGTGATTTCCCCAATTTTTCATCTTAAGATGGAGGAATTATGTTATGGTAATCTTAAGTACAAGCACTTCGTTGCGTTCCCAGATAAATAGGAAGAACATTAGTTATGAAAGATAATCTCAACTGCAATAGCGTATTACATTTCCTTGCATTCCGAGGGACATAAGGGGTTTTATCTTATCTTTGCCGATGCAGCTTATGTGATATGGTGGCGTACATGGCAGAATGCAAGCAATTATAATTTAGAATCTGTACCATTCACATGTATTTTAAAATTGTAACTCCGTCTGTGTATTAGTATGATTTTTTTAAAATTTTAATCACAGTTCGTAAACTTAATTGGGGCCAAAATTATATATAACAGCAATGAGATAACATGAACAAGAAAATAGAATGCTTTGCTTGGCTGAGAAACGGATAATCATAGAAGCAAATATTCGAGTAGGCTTGACACTCATTTTAACTATGACATATGTCAGCTAAACATGCCTACTAAAATAATATTTTCATATGGTAATCTCTTTCTTACTCAAGCATTCTATTTTGTTGATCATGTTATCTCATTGCTGTTATATATAATTATGGCCCGATCAGTATAACTGATATGTCATTTTGCATCTTAAGTAATAAGTTTTGTTTGACATGAACCGCTAGCCGATTGTTGAAAATGTAAGAATAATAAAGCTTCTTTTAAGAAGTGGTTCTATAACTTAGACGTAACGAGATTTTCGCAAACCATTTCATGGTGGTTTTCCTCTTCTTCTTCTTCTTCCTCATTAGGCCAGTGGGCCTGTTTAGTACCACAAAGTTGTGGTTCTATGAGCCCTCCTTTACTCGTAAGTCGAGTAAGTGGCTAACTTGCCCATCGAAAACGAGGAAGAGTTCCTTTGTTCAGGGGTTAACGACTTCTACAGGTGTTAGAGCGGTAGCCGAGGAGCGTAAGATTTTTAAAATCCTTCTACAGTCGCCGGGAGTCGAACCCGGGCTGGCCACCTGAGGGTAGATTATTTGCTAGCCGGACCATCCGCTCAAGGTGGTGTTCCTCTTTCTGCTTTGTATGAATTTAACTCAAGCCGAAAATGTTTAGAAACTGTGATAATGATTTGAATAATTTAACAGCGCAGTGCATAATTTAAAAATTACACCCTTTACATGCCCACAAGAAAACCCAAAGAAAGGAAAACGGAGAAGATATGCGTTTTGCTACTAACAATGTAATAGATTTACCTCGCGAGTGTGTAACAAATGCAAGAGAAATCGCCATTCTTAACACCTGAAAATATATGCACAGACTGTTTTACAGTGCAAAAGCTTCTGTGAAATTTAACGAATGCAATACTAATACATAAGAAAACGTATTCCTCTAAAAATACAAAATCATATAGTAAACTATTCCGCTCTAAAGTCAAAATAGCATGCCAGGGTCTGCGCGAGTGTAGAATGTTAAAAAAATACCTCCAAAATCTACCTGTAAAAATAGATTAAGCAACATTTTACTATTTTGCAGCCTTTTTTAATTGTGTTGGCCTAGCAGTTTAGAGAATCTACTTTAGTAACTTAGTTAAGAATCAAAATCCAATGTATAATTTTGAGACATTGCTACATATCAAGCATTAGAGTAAGGTTGTCTACATGCGCTCATGGACCGTGAGAAAGTACTTTATAGAGATGGTTCTAATTACAATTACCTAGAATTTCAATGTTGTCGAAAATGTTTATTTTTATTTCCTATCTCAAACAATTCACCACTTCTCTAACTAATAAATAGAAACCGTGGCAGTTCTTAATATATATATTCGCTGAACGCGAGCTATCAAGTGCAGCACAGTGCTTGTTTATTCTGACTCTTGAGTAATTGTTTGCTTTCATATTTATCAATTCGGTATACCTTTATACGGGACAATCTATGAAAAAGCTGCTTCACCCAGATAAAGGCACATATAATTTGAGCTGCATTAAATCTTGGAATGACTCTAGCTGTAATTAATTTTTAAAGTATGGCTGTCGATTGTCCGATGTGGTTCATAATGTCTAAAAAATTACATTTACAAATTAAGCACGGAGCCACTAATTGAAAAAGTCATTAATATACAATTGTCGTTCAGTTAAGATACCTACGTCCAAAAGTCCAGATTTTTCATACTTGTTTGTTTTGTTGAAATGATCTGTCGAGTTTTAATAATTTGTGCACGTACATGGAGTTGAGAATACTCGCATATTGTTGCAATTATCATTTTATAAAACTTCATTGAAGTAAACAAAAGGACGCAATCATTAAAAAATTTATAGATATCCTTGCCGAAATATTCTAAAGCGAAAAGCAACTGCTCAGCAGGCCACACGTACGTTCTTTTTACTGTTTACATCAGTGGTATTCAACCTTTTTTTTCGCGTACTCCTTCAAACATTTTCTTATAATCAAGTACCCCCTACCTTAAAACTCAAATAATACAGTGTTGTTATGGTTTGTAATGTTATTTATTGTGGTAGAAAAGGTTACATGTGAATTTAAATATATATAATAGTATATTAGTGAGTATCTTGAGCTTGCTTATTAGCCCACAATCTTTAATGCGCGGTTGAACATTAGTCAGTCCGAGTATAAGAGGGGCTTCTAGATTAAGCTGATTGCGGTGTTTATTTTTTTATTGTCGAAAATGCAGAAAGGCCTTGTTCGCAAATGTAAGTACTTGAAAATATAAGAAGTTCACAAATAGCAAAGTCACTCAGTTGTTTGTACTCTTTCCGGCATTTAAACCAAAATTCGTTCAGTGAAACTTGTTCAAAAGTTATTTTTAAAGTCATATCAAAACTTAATTCTAATAACGTTCCTTTAGTTGCATTTCCATATTAATTTCCAAAATATTTACATTAAAGGGGTTAAGTATGTACACTTCTGAAACATTATTGTTTTATATTTCAGTAAAATATTGCTCAAACTTGTCCTGCAAAACTGTATATATATATAATTGCTTGATTGCCGTTTTGTTTAATTATAAATATCTAGATTGGAAATTCTCGGGTACCCCTGAAGAACTATTCGCGTACCCTCAGGGGTACGCGTACCCCCGGTTGAATACCACTGGTTTACATAATTATTCTGTTTATTAATGTTGGCTATGACGTTTATTGAGTGAGTTCATATGACGCCGATATGTCTTTGATTTTAAAAGCTTTTTACACCTGCAGTTAATGTAAAACGTAGATTTTTACGTTTATAAAAACATGAAAACTTAACATTTTCTATATTACCTTAAAATAACATTAAGATAAAACGATTTTGGATCAGTAGTTGACTCTTAACGTCGATATAACTTAGATACAATGTGATAATTACGTTTTGCGCTGCGTTTTTATATCGTTGATTTTAAGTGTACTTAAGACCAGCATTCAATGATCAACATTGACATGACGTTCACAAAAACACGTAAGTTGTACTCGTCTTCAGTGCTTGTGATCAGCTCGCCTATCAGGCGTAAGGTTATTGCTCACATGATGATGTCAACCAATTGAAACGCGTTATGGTACCACACCACAGTAGAATGTTACAGTAAGCTGACACACCGTTCTCTCTCTTTGTCTGGCGATCTGGATTCACTGTTTAGCTCGCCATTTGTGTAGCCGATAAAATTAGAAAATCTATGAGTCAGAACGTTGTGTGTTTATTATTCGAGTTTGGCATAAGGCTAATAATTGCGTTAAAAGAATACAAGGTAGGTAGTACATGCCATGTTCAAACAAGCTCAGTTTTTTCCTATTTTAGATACAACGACTGTCGACTTTGGGAGGAAGTACATAGCAAAAAACGTAAAACGTAAAAAGCAAGTTGAAGTTGTGATTAAAACGTAACGGGCTTATAACGTTAACACTTAACTATACAATGACGTTACTAATACGTCGTTTTAACATATAAAGCACCTAGTTTTTCTGTTAAAAAGACAACAATGTTACAACTTTAACATATGTGGGAAAATTGTACAATATCATGACGTTCAAAAGACGTCGGCTTGGTAACCAATCGTAAAAAAACACGTTAAATAGTCTGTTAATGTTTGTTATTCGATAACGTAAATAAAAAAAGCACCAGTATATTATAGAAACGTTATTAACCCTTTACAGCCGATGTGCCGTTGATTTGGGCTATGTTTCTCAGCTGATGTGCTGCGAACTGGTACGAGACCGTCTTTAACTATGTACAGTTACTTAACGACTACTTCTTACTTAAAACTACCTGGAGCCGCCCTGCCGCGCTCACCCCTCCCTTACTAGGGTGCATGCCTGGAAGCTCCTACATACCGCCCCCTTTGAAGTCCTTTAGGCTTCGAAACCAGAACAATTAATAATATTATGTACAATAACGTAATAAAGACTGTATAAACCAATTCCTACACCTAAAGCACAATATACAATGATTCTTACAATTAAACAATATATACCCCTATTACTAATACATAAATCGTTTATGTTCACTCATTTAGAGGCAAAAGGCACAATTTGTTTAAAGGCCTTCGCAACACTCCGCGCACTGTTTTTACCGTTACCACTCTCACTAATTGGTCAGCCCCTGGATGAAACTCAATTATTCTCCCCAAGAGCCACTGTTGAGGTGGTACGTTGTCCTCTGCCACGATGACCATTTTTCCTATACGAATATCTTCGAGCGCCCTTTGTCGCCACTTGGAACGCTGTTGCAGTTGAAGCAGATATTCTCTATGCCACCTTTCCACATTTATGAATGATTTGCCTTATGACACCTTTTGCCGCTATAATCCAATATGTCTGCCTTAATGCCGCTAATGTAGCTTGCGCCCCTGCATGCAATTGACGCTCATGTTCACTGATAATAAGCAATCTGGTCAAGTGATGATTTTTAGGCAGAACTATGGGATGCTTTACATCATTCGATATAGCTGCATTTCTTAGTCGACCACCTACCCTTATTAAGTCATCGTCGCCTACAAAGGGATTTAAAGAAGCTAATGGGCTACATTTGTCCACTACCTCGTTTTTATTTAATTGCCATCTCTCAGCTGCAAATGCCTGCTGTTGTGCAATGCGAACTAAAGCAAACGTAGCCTTTTGCAGTTCATTAGATGCCAGCGGCCCTGATTTTGCATCTGTCTTGTTTTTGCAATTTTGAATAAATCTAAAACAGTAGGCTATCACGCGCTGTAGCTTGGAAAAAGATGAAAATTTGTCAATGAACTGCGTCTACATTGATTGTTGTAAAGGCTATAACCTTCTTGCGTTTCTCTATAATCTCAACATTCCCTATCTCTAAAGTTGGTTGTTGGTATTCTTGATTCAACCACGTCGGACCAAAGAACCACGTTCGATCGGTGATTAATTCTCTAGGTAGCAGACCCCTACTAACAACATCTGCAGGGTTATCCCGCGACCTTATATGGCTCCAATTTTCTATGTGAGATAACGACTGAATTTCAGACACCCTATTTGCGACGAAAGTATTTAACGTATTAGGTTCTGTCGCTAACCACGCTAATACAATAGTCGAATCAGTCCAACAATATTCCCTTTTAATGTCTAAATTAAGCGTTTTCTTAACGCTATCCATTAATTTAGCTAACAATAAAGCAGCGCATAGCTCTAGCCGCGGTATTGTGACTGTTTTCAGCGGCGCAACCCTACTTTTGGCACACAATAATTGAGAACTATGTTCATTATTAGTGCCTATTGTCTTAATATATATCGCAGCTCCGAAACCTAATTTTGAGGCATCGCAAAAGCCGTGGATTTCTATTGATTTGAAAGGAAAACACGACACTACTTTACGATTGATTTGTAAATCGTTTAAATAAGACAGTTGACTTAAAAATTCAGTCCACGTCGAATGAATATCCATGGGTACGCTCTCATCCCAAGCTATTTTCAATAACCATAATTTTTGCATTATAATCTTTGCTTTCATCGATACTGGTGCTATAAGACCTAAAGGATCAAAAATCTGAGCTATCGCGGATAAAATCGAACGTTTAGTAATTTTACTACATAGTGTGCGTGTTTTAATTTCGTATTTTAGAAAATCACCATCACAATTCCAAATTAATCCTAGCGTCTTAGTTTCTCCATTCTTATCTAAATTAATTACACTATCTGGCCTTATACCACTACTTCCCGAAAGGATTTGTTTTTCATTTGAAGCAAACTTACGCAATTCGAACCCCCCTTGTGCCAAAATGTCAATTATTTCATCCTTTAGCGTTATTAGCGCATTTAATTCATTCCCGCCCGTAATGAGATCGTCCATATAAAAATCGCGACCTATAATTTTACTGCTTAGAGGATAATTAACTTGATTTTGTAAAGCTAGTTCTTGCAAACATCGAGTTGCGATGTAACTGGCTGGTTTCGTACCATATGTAAGTGTAAGCAACCTGTATGTTTGAAGGGGTTCATTGGAATTATTTCGCCATAATATTCTTTGATAATCAGCCTGCTGCGGATGAATTTGTATTTGGCGATACATTTTTGCTATGTCGCCCGTTAACGCATATTGAAAGGTCCTGAATCGCGTCAAAATTGAAAATAAATCTTGTTGAATCACTGGTCCACACATTAAATTGTCGTTTAAACTCGACCCGTTGCTAGTCCTCGCCGACATGTCAAAGACCACTCTTAGCCTGGTGGTTGAACTAGATTCCTTAAACACAGCGTGATGAGGAAGATAGCAACTCGGCCCGTTTAATTGATGTTCCGGAACCAATTCCATGTGATTTAAATGCTTGTATTCCGTCATAAAATCCATATATTGCTGCTTTATTTCTGGCTTACAGTTTAACTTATGCTCTAAATTATAAAATCGCTTTAACGCATTTTGGTAAGACGCGCCCAAGGCCAGCTTATCGTTTTTAAACGGAAGTCTTACTACAAACCGACCATTTACATCCCGATGAAAAGTGCTCCTAAAGTGGTTTTCCACATTTATTTCTTCAGCAGACAAGTGTCTTTGACATGAGTATTGTTCAAGTTCCCAGAATTTAGTTAAGCTATTTTCTAATCTGCTTGCGGTACTCAGGTTGCACGAAGTTCTTGTGGTACTTAAAGCAAATTCTATTGAGCCCCCGATTAGCCATCCAAAATGCGATTTCTGTAAGAAAGGTTGATGGTTGTTCGTTCGTATTTGGCCCACACAAAGAACTTCCCAAAATAGCCCGGCATCTAGCAATAAATCTATGGGGCCTGCTTGGTTAAAATATGGATCAGCAATATTGAGATTTACGGGGATTTGAACCATGGCCCTGCTGAATGATCGCGACGGAATATCTTGTGCAATTTGCGGTACTATAAGACATTGCACTTCTGCAGTGAAATTATTATGACGGGACTTGGCAGAGACTTCTACCATTTTTTTGACGTAACTGAGACCTTGATTAATACCTGCAATTGTAATATTTGTGTTCACTTGATTCAGAGATATTTTTTTTGCTAAGTTCTCAGTTATGAGATTACTTTGAGAACCTACATCTAAAAGTGCCCTAGCTTCGTGCAAGTTTCTCTTGCTATCACTGACATTGACTAAAGCGGTTGATAGCAATACAGTCGTATTAATTAGTCCTTGTTTGAACATATCATTGATGTTGATGGCACTATTTCCGATTCATTCAATTGAGAGGCACTGCTAAACTCTGCTAACGTTGTAACATTTTGAACTACATGTAACAAACTATTATGCCTTTGTTTGCATTCGCGGCACCTTAAGGTCGATCGGCAATCATTTGTTTTATGATTATTTCTGAGACAGTTTGAGCATAAATCGAATTTCTCGACTTGCTTAAGGCGATCGGGAACACTTAATTTTAAAAATTCTAAACACTGATATATGTTGTGCGAATTGCGTTTACATTGAAAGCACGACGGTTTGTTAATATTCAAGTATGAAGCATGACGAGGTGGTTTTTCCCTTAAGCTTACTTTGTTTGATGGATTCGCCTGATGTGGCCTTGTTAAAGAGCTTAACGATTCGAGTACTTCGCATCGTTTGTCTAAAAATGTTATAAATTCCTTTAAAGTTGGAATCTCGCTATTTAGACACGATTGCCCCTCTTTGTTACTGGTATAATCTAATTTTTCGCGCAAAATTGGAACAATAAGTGCATCCCAAGAATCAACAGGTAAATTTAGAACCTTTAATGCTGCCATGTTTGAGTTTACCTTATCTACCAATTGACGCAGCAAAGTATGAGATGGTCTAGAAATAACTGACAATTTTAATATAGACTGAACATGTTCTTGTATGATTAACCTTTTATTTTCATACCTTCGTTTTAGAATTTCCCAAGCAGAGGTATAATTAGCTTGTGATACAGGCAATGCATCAACTGCATGCAGAGGTTCTTGCTTAAGGCAGGATTTTAAATAGTGAAAACGTTCACAATCATTTAATTTGTGGTTATCGTGGATTAGCGATTTAAAGGTGTCATAAAAAGCTCTCCAATTTGAATACCTTCCGGAGAATTCGGGCAAATTTAGAATTAGTAATTTGATATTAAATTGCGATTCACGCGAATTTTCTGCAGGAACTCTCTGTGACGCAGAACCGGTATGATCTTCCAAAATTGATTGAATTGCGCATACTGTATTAAAATACAGCGTGTCAAAGTTATCCTGATCATCATTTTCTGACAAATCTGGATTAATCATTAAGATTTCCATTTGCAAGCTATTAAACTGATCGTTAATCTCCTTTAACATGGGAAGTCGTACCTTCAACTGATTAACATTATCCCCTTGTTCAAAATTACCTACAAAATTTGCTATTTTTGTCAATCTAGCCTTAACATGACCCCGTTTGTGAATCAAGGTTCCTAATTCCGCCGCCATCTCAATTAAATATTAGAATAGACTGCACGGCGACAAAGATATACACTCTCCGATGATAGGACGGGTGAAATAGAGTTATGGAAAGGATCACTGACCTGTTTGACCTAATGCCCTCCGTTTTTCTACTGATGTGTAGTTGATGTAATTGGCCTTGATGCTGCTGATATGCAGAGAATTTGATCGGAGTCGTCGTCTTGAAGCTGCTGATGTGCAATAGGAAAACGTCCCTCGTTGGTGCTGCTGTTGTGCGGCTGATGGAGCTCGAATTCCAGGAATTTCGACGAACGAACACACTTTTTAAATTAATTTACCGGTGATCCGGCTCGAAGGATCAAATGTTAATGTTTGTTATTCGATAACGTAAATAAAAAAAGCACCAGTATATTATAGAAACTTTATTAACCCTTTACAGCCGATGTGCCGTTGATTTGGGCTATGTTTCTCAGCTGATGTGCTGCGAACTGGTACGAGACCGTCTTTAACTATGTACAGTTACTTAACGACTACTTCTTACTTAAAACTACCTGGAGCCGCCCTGCCGCGCTCACCCCTCCCTTACTAGGGTGCATGCCTGGAAGCTCCAACATAGTCAGCAACAATGTTGAAAACTTACGTGTTATAGATCACAATTATAACGTCCACACATAGTGGTCTTATTTGGTCTGACTTAAACGTTAAAAGGCCGTCATACCACGTAACGTTGAAAAAGTGGTTGACTTTCTGGACACCTCGACATTAATATAAGGCTTCGTCCAAAGTTATGTTTCAAAGTTAGTTCCACGTGTACAGACACGCACACTGGGGGAGAAGCTGCAAATCCCCGAAGTTAGGCGCTTTTGAGAAGTGTGCAACGTCTAACAACTCGAACTATTATATTTTTCCAATTCCCGATCGTGAACGAGTACCATTGATTTTCAATCCCCTGATTTTGTGACGGCTAAATTCAATCCGAAAAATGTCGACACGGTTTCGAGTTTTAAAACCGACTCCGATTTTCGAACGGATTTTTAAATTTTGATTATTGGAAGCTTTCGTGATAACATAGGACGCAAACTTGTCTAATTTTCAAATATGTATTGCAAATACTTTTGGATACGCACCTTTTGCTTTAGATGACGATATCTCGGCGATAAACGTAGAAGACAGACGAGGTTTACATGCCACTGCTTTACAAGGGTTTAATAAACAAGTATTTATTTTGTTGCAAGAGCAATAAACCAAGAATAGAATTATGCACCGTGCAAAATACACGCGGTTGTTTTTTTTAACATTGAAAATGTTTAACGAATTAGAGATGTGACGCTAGTACGGTGATCTTTTAGCGATTTGTGTGACCCTTGGAAAATACACAGTTTTTGCTAATTTTTGTAAGTTGTACCTACGTATAGCAGGTGAATGTTGGTGGTGTCATTTTGAAGACCTCGTCAAGGCAAACTTTCTGAAGAGGTTGTGAAAATGTAAGATTCTATGGGGCAAAAATACGGGGGTTAAAATGATTTTTTGCACACGAAAGCGTTCGGTGCTGTTACATCGCATACTTTTTGAAAGATCCAAATGTGATTTGGGGCTAGTTGGGAAGAGGATGAACCAACGCTCATCGTACTGGGTCTGCGATGTACGGGGGCGAAGTTACAGCGGTAGAAAGCTGAGGTGCATTTGCAGCAAATTAAATGTTCGCATAAACAGAAAGAAAGAAAAAGATATCGAATTTTGTTTTTAGCAGTATGTGGATGAATCTGTGGGTTTTTAAGAATTTTGCGGCTCAGGTGGATTTAGGGGTTGCAAAATGGGGAAACCGTTATAATTATCACAAAAAACCTTAGAATCAATATTTGTGTGAAATTCACTGTTTGGAGACTTTATACGGGTCGATTGTATTTTTTAAGAGAATTCGGGATGTGGGAATTTTGCGGCCCAGGTGGATTTGGGGGTTGAAAAATGGGGAAAATGTTACAATTATCAGAAAAACCTTAAAATCAATATTTGTGTGAAATTCGCTGTTTGGGGACATTCTACTGGTCAATTGTATGTTTTAAGAAAATTCAGGCTGTTGGGAATTTTGCATCCCATGTGGATTTAGGAGTTGGAAAATGAGAAAACAATTATCAGAAAAACGTTAAAATCAATATTTGTGTGAAATTCGCTGTTTGGAGACCTTCTACGGGTCGATTATATTTTTTAAGTGAATTTGGGATGTGGGACTTTTGCGGCCGAAGTTGATTTGGGGGTTGCAAAATGGGAAAAACGTTATAATTATCAGAAAAACCTTAAAATCAATATTTGTGTAAAATTCGCTGTTTGGATAACTTCTACGGGTCGATTATATGTTTTAAATAAATTTGGGATGTGGGAATTTTGCGGCCCAAGTGGATTTGGGGGTTGCAAAATGGGAAAAACGTTATAATTATCAGAAAAACCTTAAAATTAATATTTGTGTAAAATTCGCTGTTTGGAGATCTTCTACGGGTCAATTATATTTTTTAAGTGAATTTGGGATGTGGGACTTTTGCGACCAAGTGGATTTGGGGGTTGCAAAATGGAAAAAACGTTATAATTGTCACAAAAACCTTAAAATCAATATTAGTGTAAAATTCGCTGTTTGGATACCTTCTACTGGTCGATTATACTTTTTAAGTGAATTTGGAATGTGGGAATTTTGCTACCCAAGTGGATTTGAGGGTTGAAAAATGGGGAAAAACGTTATAATTATCAGAAAAACCTTAAAATTAATATTTGTGTGAAATTCGTTGTTTGGAGACTTTCTACGGATCGATATTCGAGATGTGGGAGTTTTGCGGCTCACTTGGATTTAGGGGATGCAAAATGGGGAAACGTTATAATTATCAGAAAAATTTAAAATCTATATTTGTGTGAAAAGCGCTGTTTAGAGACTTTCTACGAATCGATATTCGGGATGTGGGAGTTTTGCGGCCCAGTTTGATTTGGGAGATGCAAAATGGGGAAAACGTTATAATTATCAGAAAAACCTTAAAATCAATATTTGTGGGAAATTCGCTGTTTGGAGACTTTATACGGATCGATATTCGGGATGCGGGAATTTTGCGTCCCAGTTGGATTTGGGGGATGTAAAATGGGGAAAACGTTATAATTATCAGAAAAATTTTAAAATCAATATTTGTGTGAAAAGCGCTGTTTGGAGACTTTCTACGGATCGATATTCGGGATGCGGGAATTTTGCGGCCCAGTTGGAATTGGGGTATCCAAAATGGGGAAAACGTTATAATTATCAGAAATATTTTAAAATCAATATTTGTGTGAAATGCACTGTTTGGAGACTTTCTACGGATCGATATTCGGGATGCGGGAATTTTGCTGCCCAGTTGGATTTGAGGTATCCAAAATGGGGAAAACGTTATAATTATCAGAAAAATTTTAAAATCAATATTTGTGAAAAGCACTGTTTGGGGACTTTCTACGAATCGATATTCGGGATCTGGGAGTTTTGCGGCCCAGTTTGATTTGGGGGATGCAAAATGGGGAAAACGTTATAATTGCCAGAATAGCCTTAAAATCAATATTTGTATAAAATTCACTGTTTGGAGACTTTATACGGATCGACATTCGGGATGTGGGAGTTTTGCGGGCCAGTTGGATTTGGCCGATGCAAAATGGAGAAAAAACGTTATAATTATCAGAAAAATTTTAAAATCAATATTTGTGTGAAATGCGCTGTTTGGAGACTTTCTACCGATCGATATTCGGGATCTGGGAGTTTTGCGGCCCAGTTTGATTTGGGGGTTGCAAAATGGGGAAAACGTTATAATTATCAGAAAAATTTTAAAATCAATATTTGTGTGAAATGCGCTGTTTGGAGACTTTCTACCGATCGATATTCGGGATCTGGGAGTTTTGCGGCCCAGTTTGATTTGGGGGTTGCAAAATGGGGAAAACGTTATAATTATCAGAAAAAGCTTAAAATCAATATTTGTGTGAAATTCGCTGTTTGGAGACTTCCTACGGGTCGATATTCGGGATGTGAGAGTTTTGCGGTTTAGTTGGATTTGGGTGATACAAAATTAAGAAAACGTTATAATTATACGAAGCGTTAAGGTCGTTGCCGCGCTGCACTTGTTCGCAGAATGGTAGTGGCCACTGGTATTGTTGAGATGTTAGTGGCAGCTGTTTGTACTAAAACTTAATGCGGGATTGTATGTATTATCTGTACCCTCATTTAGTTTCCCGTGACTGGCTCTTTATGCGCTGGCATCTGGCTATACCATGCTCAACTTGCCCCGTATTCGGGATACAGAGTTGGAGCGCGCTTTTGGTGCTTGCGCAGCAACCATTGTGTAAGGTGTGTGTCTTGGTGATGTGTTGACCTTGTTAGTCTATCTCTTAGGTCTGTTGTTCTGAGTAGAGTACAGTTAATTTGGTGCGCAACTGTGAATGGTCTCACCAACCCCGATTCCAATCGCCAAGGCTACGGAAAAATTCCGACCTCCGCGGGATTTGAACCGAGCATTTGCTTAATGCAAGCCTGGCTTTTATCCAACTGCGCCACGCGGCATTGTAATGCGGGATTGGAATAGAAAGAATTGGTGGGGTCTTTAAAAATATAAATACATATACTTATGTATACAGATTGTCCGAAATCCGTTTTGAACATAGGAAATTAATGAGTGCGACAAAGGTAAAATGAAATCATGGCTAGGTAAACTTTTAAAGTAAAATTAAGTCAATGAAACAAACAAACACTTCTGTCAAATATTTTATCTGTCATTAAGAGTATAAAGTGAGGTTTAAATAATTAAAATAATTATGTAAATAATAAACAATAGTATATTTAAACCTCACTTTATAGATACTTTTAATGACAGATAAAATATTTGACAGAAGTGTCTGTTTCATTGATTTAATTTTAGTTTAAAAATTTACCTAGCCATGATTACATTATATTTTTGTCCTGCTACTCATTTTGTTTATGTTTTCCTTGTTGCACTCATTAATTTCCTATGTTCGAAACGAATTTCGGACAACCTGTATGTAGGGTGACCACCTTTCAATTTATACAAACGCTGAGATTCTTCGAGAGTAAAAAAAGGTTTTCTTCTTAACAGAAAAAATGTTGGTTAAAAATGTATTGGAAAACCGTTTTTATGTCGTTTTGGTTTTTTCTTAAAATCAATAGTTCTTTACAAAATAAATACATTATGGGTTGCCAATTTCAACACCATAAAGCCATATACATTTTTTTTAAATATTAAGTAAGTTTTCTATTGGTACTACTGGTCTACTGTCTGAATACGTAATATCATAGGTGCAGTTACAAGAACCAATTTTTTTGAAATTAACTGTCGAAAGAACTGGTGTTGTTTTGTTGTTTTTTTTTTAAATGTGTCGTTATTATTATTCAACTTTCGCTTCTATTAATATTTTTTTGTCATAAATACTGGGCAAATATCAATAACGTTTTTGTAGTTGAATAAATAATAATAAAGGCATTAATAATAATATTAATTTGAATATCCTTTCCCAATTTTTAGTAAAATGACAAAAAATAATAATAATAATAAATAAACACCTTTAAAATGGCAATTTAAACACTTGAATACTCCAAACACAACAAATAACGAGGTTTTAAAAGAAAAATCTAACCATTATTGACTCAAAAGGTAAGAATAACGAAAGAACGAGCAATACAAAAGTAAATTACCTCTAGTATCATATGAAATTAGATTAAAAACAAAACGAATACTCAAAAATCCTGTATATAATTATATGAAATTTCTAAATATTTTTCCCTGTTGTTGAATACGATTGATCCTAGAAAGAATCTAAATTAGCAGTTTTGCTTTTTACTATTAAAGGGTTGCATTCTAAATAAAATGCAATTATTTAAGAAAAATAAGACATGATACGCACGCGCCGCGGGCGAAGTTTGCGGCTATTATATGAAACGTATTCTATTTTCATTGATATAACTGACGGTTAAGTTAATTTTAGACATTATTACAAAACTAGGTGAAACCCGCGGCATATGCCGCATTTAAAATGTAGGACGAATTTAATAACTTTTGTTGCACTAAAGAAAATTTTAATCGCACTCTAGAGATTGGCAGTAAGGAAAAGTTAAAAAAATATATTCTCAAATAGAAAGTCTGTGGAAAGAAAACGCTTGCCTTTGGAAGACGTCCTAATTAATACGACGTCGTTGGAACGCAGTAAAAAAAATCCAAAAAGAATTAATGCTTATATGTGAGAATTATTTGTGCCACCGAAATAAATTTCAGCTGCCTGCAATCTGTGTTTCTTTTCAGGTTTAAGCCGTTGAGGCGTTGAGCGTCATAAAAATACGAGTATAAATGCGGTAACTCAAGTCTCCAGTTACGCCATTACTGATATTGTTAAATAACTCGATTAATTATTACTTCTTTGTCACTTTAAACTGGCATTATTATTACTATCTCTATAATAGCAACCATAAATAACTGTTTATAATATTTATATGCTAGCGAGTTAATTTTCTTCTTAAATCGCTAGTGAATTAATAGTAGATTGTTCTACAAGTTAAGAAAAGTGAGAGTTTTCCAGGGAATGTAAAAGTTTTACGTGAGCATGGAAGAATCACTTTTCCAATGTGTTGAACACGCAATTTTTCCGTGTAGTTGACAAAAATATATTTTTAAATAATTTTGGTCAAAGTATGGAATGGCAATGTTTTTGTAACCATTATACATTTTCTAAATAAATTTACTAAATGTGTTTGAATTTAAATTGTTTTTAAATAAATTTTTACCATAAAACGTTATCTCATGTTATCAAATATATTTTCTATCAATAGTTAAGTCATATTTATTTGCCATGTCAGTGAATTTAATTACTGTAGATTCTTTTGATGGATGACAGAAGGCAACATTATGACATGACATACGACAGTCGAAATGCATTATTTGATCGGTTAAAAATAGACCTGCGCTTCTCACATATCGCAGCGGTCGTGCTTTTAAAAACACGATGTTTTTATTTACTTATTTTACAGTACTGCAATTAAAGTGATAAATAAATCGATTAAAACATTTATTTGCTTTTAATTTATATTCCAAATCCAATATAATACAAAATACGATTACTTTCACTTATACTACATAAAGGGCAATGCCATTCAGTATTAGGTACAGATGTTTAACAGAAATCAGATGAAACCATTCCACGGACCAGTGCAAATTACAGCAAGCAATCATAGGCGTTCCATTATTAGAATCCTTACACAAACAATATATACTGTTATCTTTAGTTTGCGTGGCTACGAGAGCAGTGGTCCTTGTTTCCGTATTAGACGTACTACTTTCATTACAAAAATTTGCACCATTATTAACATTTAATGACTCTTTGAATACATTCCAATCGGTATTAGCTGCAGCATCCTTAACTGCTTTATTTGTGAAATATTTACTGAGAAGTTCTGGCATAATCACACTGTTAAAAAACTTCATAGCAATAGCGCTTTCTTTTTCCCAAAATACCTCATTGAAATGTATTCTTTCACGGAAAAAATTTTTACTACTCCATACCACAAAATCACAGTAATTAACTCCAGTAATAGCGAGTTGCAATTGTATCTGGTAGTAGTATCCATGGTTATAATCTAATTTAAATTCTTCATCCTTTTTTTGTACACCTGCACGTTTTAGAACATTTAGGTCATTTATGCCAATGTCCTTTGCGCAATAAGGGCACTTAATACAGAACACTACAGGACGTGTTTATACGATCAAAAGTACCATGGTTACACGTTTCTATTTTCGGAGTTTTGTAAACAAACGCACCACGCACCAATAAAACAACAGTTATTTTGAGAGCCAGCTTATCTACTTTGAAATGGTTTCGGTAAGTTATGATTTGAGTTTCAAGACTGATATCACATACTAACACATAACCTATAAATTATTTCAGATTTGTAATGAATAATTATGCCTTTTACAAGCGAGCAAGAAGTTTTTATTATTATTAAGAAGTGATTGAGGATATTCAAACTAAAATAGAGAGAAGTACTAATAAATCCCCTGCAATTTTGGCTGCACAAACTGGTACGAATACAAGCAGGTACCTAAATAGCAAATCTAAAACTTAAAATTGTTCTTTGTACAGGATTTCGTATGGAACTTGATGGAAAGCACTCGCACAAGGTATCGGTAGTTCAACAGCTGTATCCACATGATTTTGGACAACGGATTCAATATTGCTAATGGTTTATGGTTACCTGTTAGACTGCACATTTATGTTGAAACCAGCTTGCACCCGCTCGAAGTTGGAGTATGGGCAACTATGTCACAAAGGCGAATTAATGGCCCAATTTTTTTCCACGATATAATAAATGCAAAAATAATATTTAACAACTATTTACAAAGTATTCAAACACATTTCTTAATTGGAAGTATTTACTTTGGTTCTTAATATTAAAAATAATATGTTTTATTAACTATCATTATTTTAAATAAATTGAGCAATTTAATTAATTCTCAATTTTATTGCAATTTGTCATCTCAATCTTATCTCCTGTAGAGAACTATCACATCTATAACTAATTTGCAATGTTTTTTAAAATTTGCAGAACAATTCTACTGATATGAAATTACCTAATAATTATTTTATTACAGGATAACACCCAAGTGAGAAAAGAGTAACAATAAAATGTACTAATTATTTTATTATTAATTATAAAAATAAATATCTATATATATATATTGCAATGGATACGTGTGTATGCTTATTTAATTCAAGTATTGAAACTTTAACTTTATTATAAAATTAAATTGAATTTATTTCAAATTACGTGAGTACTCCTTTTTCTCAGGGTATGGTTCGCCGAAATCTAGTTAGTTATATGTTGCTGCAATTACTGAATGTCAATTACTGTCAACTATTATTTTCAAGCAGTGTTTAATGACACCCCTAAATCAATATGACATAAATAAAATCCTTTACAATGGTTTGACTGTATGATATTTAGATTCAAATTTGCATATATTATTTAAAATACTTGTCATTAAATTTCAAATTAAATGTCAGACTGACAGCATCATCCCTATAATCTGGGTAAGTACTTTACTTTTATAATGTCTCTTTCTTAATATTAATTAATTACCTTTTATTTATTTAGATACCTTTAACTTAACCACTTACTTTGCACTGACACTTCCAAACTCCAACAAAAATTCGATACCTTTTGCAGCCCTATAGACGGCTCCGACCTCCAACCATTGACAGCATCTCCAGCACGCCTAAGTATTTATTGTATCTCCACCATCTAACAATGTATCCATATCTAATTGACAAATTGTATCCTCCACCAGGGATCCCGTTCCAAGTTCATACAATCCGCAACAGACCAAAACTCCTGCATGGCCTCGGACCATCGCCCCTCGCAGCTCACACAATGGTACCTTCCCTGCAATGTACTGGACCTCTGCTACACATCCAATTGGTTCTGCTTTCTTCAATCCCGGTTTTTGATTGTATTTGATATTCCAAAAATCTTGCCTTGGACTATTTATTTTATTTGTAATGTACAACCAACATACCCCTTTACGTTTTATTAAAATTCTTCGTTATTTTAATGGGTATTATTAAGTATTTAAACAATTAGAAAATTCTTATATCAGTTTTACATCAAATTTTTCGTAGTTGTTTTTAAGTTGTTATTCTAATAATCATCCCAATTTTTTTTTATTATCCTAGACTACCATTATTCCTGCCTGCTACATGTTATAAATAAATTGGAATTGTGCTCACTTTATAAATTATTACAAATAGAATTTTATTCTGTTATATGCAACATTCAACTTTGTATTTATTGTTAATTTTTGTTACCATCATCAAGTAGTACTCATTTTAAAATAACTTTCTTTTAAAATGTACTCTGAATCTTTGAGTTTCAATTATTATTCAATTAAATAAGCAATCATTATCATAATTTTCCACATCTTATCGTTTCAGTATAATTACTGTATTGAACTTTTCATTTTCGATTCATGTAAATAAATAACTGTATTTAATGTGGCCTCGATATACCATAGTAATATATATATACAATTTCAATGTTTCATTAAGGTTGGCCTTCTTTATGTACCTCGCTCGCATAAACGTAAACTGCGGCTCACCCAAAAGAAGTCCTTAATGTCGTACTTGTAACATAAATAGCTATTACTTTGTATGAACTAAAATTAAGGTCTAACTGGTCGCCTATGGGTGCACTTGTCATAATGGTTTTTAAATGAGTAACGTCAAAAGCAATCATCTAAAATTTTGAATTTTGTACTTTTCTAGGTTGCAGAAAAAATAGTATGCATTATTTAGATTAAAATTCAAATAATTGCTTCTCAAACAAAGTGACACCTTTAATTCAATAAAACAATATACTATTTTGTTTACAATCAACATTTTTATATACAGGTTACCTAAAATTGTACGAAACATGGCAATTCTTTGACTTAGAAAACGTTTAAATACTATTTGCCATAAGATAAAGTTAAAATATCAACGATTTTGTAGCCATTTATCATTACTATCTCTGTCATTCAAGAGCAAACCGGGATCGCCTAACTGACACATTATTGTGAAAAAATAAAGAAGCCAACCTGCGATCGATTACTAATAATAATCTATGGTAGTATAATCGCAGATCAACCCCCTTATCATTTATACACCACGGTAGCTCTGAAATGTTCTTACTCACCGCAATGGCCTAGCTAGCTTCAAATTCGGTGGCCTTGGGTCGCAGATTTCTATCATCAGCTGAACTGCTGCAAGCTCTCTTAATAATAGTAAAAAAACACAGGGCGCCAGAAATCACAGATTTCGAGAAATAAATAAAATTACAGCAACAATTAGGTTTATTTAATTAATGATTAATAGTTGCTCGCAACATCGTAATTAGGTCTGTAAATTGTTTATCACAAGGTTTAAGTACAGTATATAATACAGTATATTATTAATGCTGAAAATGCAGCACCCACAAAAAATATGCGAACCTCTTTTGGGCTCTTGGATTGAATGTGATCACAACTCAATGAAGGAGTAAGCTTACCACTGTCATATGTTTTAACCGTTATCTCGGTAATGATAGTAAAATGGCGTGAGGGCACTTTTTACAAAATTCTTAATACGTATTCATTTAGCAAAACTTTAAAATTGTGAATTGTAAATTTGGGAACCATTAATACATTATGTTTTAAATTTGTAAAGCATAGATTTATGAACAATTAATACATTACGTTTTAAATTTGTAAAGCATAGATTTATAAACAATTAATACATTATGTTTTAAATTTGTAAAGCGTAGATTTGTGAATAATTAATACATTACGTTTTAAATTTGTAAAGCGTAGTTTAAATTTGTAAATTGTAAATCGGAAGCGTCGTTACAATCGATTCAACGAACAATTCATAGGCGGACGTGGTTATCAACAAAAGTTGAAACAAGACTAACCTGAGTGGTGATAAAAAACGTTGCCGGCGGGCACTGAATTGGTCCAGGATTAGCTTAGCGTAAGCCGACAGCAATCTCGAACTCGTGGCCGAATTTGATAATGGAATAGACGCTCCTTGTACCACTTGGCAAGCTCAAGATGACATTCCAGAAAGGAGTTGTGGGTCCAAGCTATTGATTAGGGTGTTAATTAGAAAACCCAAATAAAGAGTCGTCTAAAAACTGCATCTAATAATGGCGTTTAAAAGTGACGTTAAAAAATGACGTCAAAGAGCTAATAAAAAAACGGAAAATTACTAAAATGAATATCAACAAGTAGCGTAGACATACCTGATTTTAGTCATCAGCTCACAAACGAAGTTAATTAATAATTGGTGCAGTAGCACGCGAAAATGCCTTCGTAGAAGTAAGTTACTTCAACCGAATGCAGAAATAGAATGCCCGCAAAACAACGGAATAGCTGCTCGCTGGCGCAAAGCGATAACAAATGAATTTCGGAAAAACCAAATCCAACACTTTTGCGCGAACAAGATTTGATATCATTTGAAATACAGCGAATTATAACTCAAGTGAAAATATACAGGCTGGCCCGGAAGTGACTAAATGGCGAAACAAATAGCCGGAGCTAAAGATTTGTTTCACTCCCCACGGCCAAGAGAAATACCTGAGGTATGACTATACTAAAGCAATTGAAAAGATTATCGTCAGTCAAAGAAGGCAAAAGGAAAGTAGGGAAATAGATGGGAAATAAAAGAGTAAAGTTAAGAAAAGAAGAAGAGATAGAAAGTTTCTACGGAGGGAATAGTCGTGAGCAAAGTGCTAAACCGATCCGTCGCGTTAGATGAAAAAGGCGCGTCGGTGGATAAGTTAGACGCTTAGCTCCGTACCATAGCCAACGGGAAACGAACTAATCAGAAGATTACCTTAAACGTGTACTGGCAGAACACACGCATTGGACCTAGTCAGCGTACTGAAAAGTTGCTGAGATTTAGCCAACGGCTGAGGCAGCAGGTTATCGTCAGTCAAAGAAGGCGAAAGGAAAGTAGGGAAATAGATGGGGAATAAAAGAGTAAAGTTAAGAAAAGAAGAAGAGATAGAAAGTTTCTACGGAGGGAATAGTCGTGAGCAAAGTGCTAAACCGATCCGTCGCGCTAGATGAAAAAGGCGCGTCGGTGGATAAGTTATACGCTTAGCTCCGTGCCATAGCCAACGGGAAACAAACTAATCAGAAGATTACCTTAAACGTGTACTGGCAGAACACACGCATTGGAGCTAGTTAGCGTACTGAAAAGTTGCTGAGATTTAGCCAACGGCTGAGGCAGCAGCCGGAAATAGCTACGGAATTAAATAAATGGGATTTGGAATAGGCCAATAAGGTAGAGAAGAAAAGAAATCGGAAAATGGGATACCTGGGTATTAAAAGAGTATAGTAAAGGAAGATAGTGTAACGAAGAGGGATTTGAAAGGGATAAGTCCGATGTCCGTCAGTCAGTCAGTCAACGCAGAGCTGTTTGAAAGAAGCTATTGTAGTGAAATGGAAAATTAGCAAAAGATGAGGACGCTGTTGATCACAGACACTCAGCGCGGGCCCCCGTAGTGATCACCGCGAATGTAAGCGACTGTGGAGAAGAGCGCCAAAGCAGAAAACCCTAAACCCTGCTGGTGGAGGAAAAGTGAGCAGTCCAGGAACGACTGCACACTGAAACACCGTGTGAATTAACAAACAGCGAAACATTGGAGATAAGTCACAAAAACTTAGTCCTGTATGAAACATCGCAGAATTGAAAACACTACGACAAAAAAATTTGGGTAAAACCCAGGACAAAAAAGCCCCAAAAACCATACCCGCCCCGAATTTGGGTAAAGACCCCAGAAGCCGGAGGAAACGACAACACCACCACCAAACCCAGCTCGGGCATTCAGCCAGTCGTCGCAGCTAGATGAAACAGGCGAGCCGGTGACGGACTGAATGTAACTCCCTCACCGAGTCGGATGGCAACCCAATCGCTTGCCCCGACCCCCAGAAATCTCCACAAGACCGAAAGAAACCCGCCCACAAAAACTATAAAAAAAACCAAAGTATGAACTCATGCATACCACAAATCCTAAAGGTTACTAAAGAACCTAATAAAGTCGACCTGACGTTTTGAAAATATCTCGTGAAGCGAGAAGGGGAACGAAAATAAAAAAATATTTGATGGAAAGGTTTCCCAAAAAGAGACCGACCCTGCATGCCAACCAACCACCCTAAGTAAATCGTGCAGGTCTAGAAACTCTTTTACAACTAACTCCATCGTCAGAAAGACACACTTCGAAAAAGTAAAGAAGACTCAAGCACTCATCACGAAAGCAACTCACCTAAACACTTGCTTCACTATCAACAAAAGACTCAAGAAGAGTTCGACAAAAGGTCCAATCGCTATCTATAAGGAAGCGAGGAAATTCGTCACTCAAAAGGGTTTCACCTAATATAATCTAATGATAGGGAAAAGTACCATCCAATCGGTAATTGGGGAATCGCTCAAGGTGCTTAACTAGCACTCAAAAGCAAAAAAATATGCGGCTTAAAAGCACGCAATAAATAAGAAAAATCATAATAGAAATTGGTTATCAAGTCGAAAAGGTTGAGAATAATGTTGATAGTATAATACTATCCGTAGGGTGAATAGGCGAGATAAGCTAAACATGCACATACATCATCATACATAAAATCACATACATACAATCAGGCACACCAGAATTCACTCCTCCACTTGTCCTTCTCCAAAGTAAGGTTTTAAATCTTTAATATGCCAAACTCCAACGTTTTTATTGTCGGGGACGGTCACTAACTGATAGGTAAGTGGGCCGGTAACTTTTTGTACTCTGCATTTGACATATTTAGGAGCCAATTTCTGATTGAAGGATTTAGATGCATCAGATAAGACGTAGTTCCTTTTCCAAACCAAATCATTGACATTAAATTTTAATGGACGCTTACGCAAGTTATAGTGCTTGGAATTGCGTTGGTAGAAATTATTGAGGCGTTTAACAACGTCTTGATAAAGTTCAGAAAGTTGGTTAACGTCTGAAGCCAGGTCTTCACGAGTTTCTAAAGATAATTCTTCTTCTTGGAAGTTCTTAAGACGACCGTAATAAGTCCCAGAAACTGGTACAGTCCTCCCAAAATTATAAGAAAAAAGGGGTGTAACCCGTCACCTCATGAACGGCGTTACGCAAAGCGTGTGCAACTTGATAAATGTGTTCGTCCCACGAACGATGATTATCCGAAACATAAGAACGAAGAGCAGTACTGATAACTCGGTTAACTCTCTCGACAAAATTGACTTGGGGATGGTAAGAAGCATTATACCAAACTTGTTGAACTTGGTATTGTTTCATCAAGGCTTTAAATTGGGAACTTATAAATTGTGGTCCGTTATCAACCATACATATTTGAGGAACACCAAAAATGAGCAAGACTTCGTTCTTCAAAAACTTGGCTACTGCTTTAGCAGTGGCAGCGCGAACAGCTTTAACTAGGGTAAACTTGGTTAGCCAATTGCATACAACTATGATAGAAGTGTTACCAGTTTTCGTGCGAGGTAAAGGACCCATTATGTCAATCGATAAACATTGAAAAGGGTATAAAATCTTCTTATTTTGGCCCATTAAACCAGGTCTAGCAAGTTGACTAACTTTACTCGCAGCACAAGTTTCACAATGGCGTATGTAACGGATGACATCGGCACGCATTTTAGGCCAGTAATATTGTTCGGAGATCTTACAAAAGGTTTTATAACCACCCAAGTGAGCAGATGTGGGACTGTCATGAAAGAGTTTGTAAATTTCAGTTCGGCGAGAACGAGGTATCACCTGTTTCCATTCCACTAAGTTGCTAACAATGGCATGACGGTTGGAAACATACTTAAAAAGTCGGTGATTTTCAATTTGCCAAGTAGGAAATTGATTAGAACTTTGGCTAACACGTTCAAGCATTTTTAAGTACCAAGAGTCTAAGTCACCATCAACAAGTTCTAGAGCGGAAACCTGAATAGGAGGTCGCGATAAAGCATCGGGAACTACATTATGTTTGCCCTGTCGGTATCGAATTGTAAAATCGTATTGCGACAGACGAACACTCCAACGGGCTAAACGGCCTGTGGGGTCTTTCATATTAGTAAGCCACAATAAAAAATAGTGGTTAGTTAACACAGTGAAATGTGTACCTTCGATATACGGTCTAAATTTCTCAATGCCAAAGACAGCTAAACACTCTCTCTCTCTGTGACAGAATAATTGCGTTCAGCCTTGTTAAGGGTACGTAAAGCATAAGCAATAACTGTTTCCTCATCGTCAATATTTTGTGTAAGAACACAACCGAGGCCAAAATTAGAGGCGTCACATTGTAACGTGAACCGTAGCGAAAAATTTGGACTACTCAAAACAGGAGCGGAGGTCAAACAAGATTTAATTTAATTAAATGATTTAAGAGCATCATCAGTTCAATGCACACGCTGCTTTTTAATACGACCTTTAATTAGGTCCGAAATAGGAGCAGTAATAGTGGCAAAATTTGAAACGAAGCGACGATACCAAGAAGCTAAGCCAATAAAGCGTTTGACTTCGGTCACCGTATTTGGTTGAGGGTATTTAGTGATAGCCAAAATTTTATCAGTGTCCGTGCGTAAACCATTTTTATCGACAACAAAGCCGAGGTACGTAAGACTGGGACGGCAAAACTCACATTTGTCGATATTGACAGTTAAGTTAGCGTTTTTAAGACGGGTATAAACTTGCTCTAAGGTGTCCAAGTGTTCTTTAAAGGTTCCAGACACGATAACAATATCGTCTAAATACACGAAGATGTTTTCACCCAATAGCGGACCAAAAATGCTATCCATGAGACGTTGTTGACTGGCAGCTGCGTTCGCGATCCCAAACGTAACGACAGTAAACTCGAACAAACCACGTCTAGGGACTGTAAAAGCTGTTTTTTTGCACGAATCAGGATGTAGAGGAATTTGGTGAAAAGCTTGCTTAAGATCGATGGACGTAAGATAACGTGCATCGTGCAATTTATCAAGAATGCTATTTAAATATGATAAAGGATAAGCATCCTTCTTGGTAACCGAATTTAATTTTCGACAGTCGAAACAAAGTCGATACGAACCATCTTTCTTTTTGACTAAGACCATTGGAGAACTCCAAGGAGATTTTGAGGGACAAATAATACCCATCTCTAACAAGCGATCAAGTTCGTGGTCGGCATGGACTTGCATAGCAGGAGACAAAGGATAGTATCTCTGCTTAATCGGAGATGCGTCACCCGTATCAATAGTGTGTACAACTAAATTAGTTAAGCCTAAAGTAGGACCAGAAATTTCAGCAAACTTCCCAACAACTTGGTCTAGAAGAAGTTTTTGTTGAACGGACAAATCAACTACGCCACAAATAGTCTGCAGCGAAAAAGTATCAGCCACATCGAAGCGTCCAGAGACAAAATCAGTCTTTGCTCCAAAAGCGTAGCAAAAATCAACACCTAAAATTAGTGTAGACGGAATTGAGTCACAAATAACCGCATCGATAGACCTAGTAATACCATCAATGGTAATGGGTAAGGCAACAGTACCTAAAATATTTTGTAACTGACCGTCAGCAGTAGTCAAGGTAAGCAGAGACTTATTGTTACACAATTTGAGATCATGTCTCTGAAGTAAATATAAACCGTTGCGCCCAATTAAAGTTTGATTGGCCCCTGTATCGCAAAGAGCGTGAATAGGTTCGCCATTAATATAAATGGTTAAATAAGGACGGTTGTCAGAAAGTTGTTTAGTAAAGGTGGCTGAAGTATTACAAGTCATACGGCAAAATTCATTCACAGTTCGTAACCAAGATTCCCAAGATAAAGTATCAGCCTTATTATAATAGGGATAAGGAATAGATCGGCTGTGATATCTACCCTTTACTTTGAGTTTTTTTGGATGGCATTTAGGACAAGTGGCAAAATAACTATTTGCATGACCGCAAATATAACAAAAAATAGTCTTATCTGCTGAGCAACTACGGAAAGTATGGCCTAATTTACGGCAGTTCCAACAAGTGGTCGTACTTTTCGCACGGTTAGTTCTAGGACCAGGATGTTTAATTGTCATTTGTGCAGTCTGTGTCACAGGTTTTTTAGGAGTAGGCTGGTAAGCCAAGTCAGGTTCCAGTTGCAAGGATGAAGCAGCAGCAGGATTGCGATATTTAATATTTTGTATCTTAACGTCTTCCAGCTTTTTACACAAAAATGCAAGATGTTCTATATCGTGGACTACTGTTAAAGATAATTGAGTAGCGTAGAAAGGTTGCAAGTTTTTCATAATATGCTTAAGTTGAATTGATTCGGATGGTTTAACGAGTAAACGATCAAATAAATTAAGCAGCACAGCAATAAAAAGCGAGGGTTTTTTATCGGCCCCCTGCTTGCGCTTCCTAATCTCGTCCCATAATACTTCATCAAAATCAGTAGGCAAAAAATCAGATCGCAACCTAGCTACCAATTCGTGCCAGTTTGAAACCCGGTGATGCATAGCACGGTACCATACTAACCCACGACCCGAGAAAAGGTCAACAGCACTAGAAAATAATTGGTCGTACGAAATGTTACGCCCTACTCTAAGTTCTTCGACACGTTGTAGGAAAGAATTTACCCCCATAGTAGTCGTGTCTCCATTAAATGATAAACCCCATTTGCATACCGGTACAGAAACTAAACCTACATGTCTAGGAAAAGACGTCGTAGAGTAATTAATGTGGTCTAATTCAGTTCGCAAATTAGCAGTAGCTAACATACTAGGTTGTTGTGTAAAAGGAGGATACGGATGTACGTGCTCATCAGAAAAAGATACCCTAGGTCATTGGAACGTAGATGAAGCTAACCCAGCTGCTTCAATTATATTAGGGTTGTCAACAATATTATCTGCTATAGGTTCAATAGGGTCAGAATTAGGTGAAGCTACTGTATTAACAGAATCGACAAAATTAGTGGCAACATTTGAGGGCAAAGGATCTACTTGTAATTGCGAATCGTCATGCTCATTACTAAGTGACTGTAATAGATCTAAGCATTGACTAGTAAGAGTAGCATGCTCCTGTTCTAACCTAGAGGACGGTTGTAGTCTGGTTAGTCGTGAATACAAATGCGTCAGCAGCGTATCAAGCCGAACAAATTCTAAATCAGAAGGTGCCCCCGAGAAAGCAGTAACTAACACCGAAAGTTCAGTTAGTTTGCCTTTACAAGCATCAAGTTCGAATTGTACATCAAAGGGTGCTACTAAGTAATAAGCGCTAAGCAACGTAGGGTCAGCCTTTTCTAGTAACAGTTTCGCACGCAAGGTTCTACGACGTTGGTCGCCGTTCATACTTTCCACCGTGTCCTTATCTAAGCCTCTGAACAGTAGTTCATAAAGTAATTCATCCACACGAAGTGCGTTAACATTTATTTTGAAATAAATAATTTGGTCAAAATGTTAGAGAAGAATTGCAGGTTGCACAGCTGATGTAATACCAAAGTCGAGCCCCACACGTTTGGCGTCAGTGAAACAATAAAGAAGCCAACCTGCGATCGATTACTAATAATAATCTATGGTAGTATAATCGCAGATCAACCCCCTTATCATTTATACACCACGGTAGCTCTGAAATGTTCTTACTCACTGCAATGACCTAGCTAGCTTCAAATTCGGTGGCCTTGGGTCGCAGATTTCTATCATCAGCTGAACTGCTGCAAGCTCTTTTAATAATAGTAAAATAACACAGGGCGCCAGAAATCACAGATTTCGCGAAATAAATAAAATTACAGCAACAATTAGGTTTATTTAATTAATGATTAATAGTTGCTCGCAACATCGTAATTAGGTCTGTAAATTGTTTATCACAAGGTTTAAGTACAGTATATAATACAGTATATTATTAATGCTGAAATGCAGCACGCACAAAAAATATGCGAACCTCTTGTGGGCTCTTGGATTGAATGTGATCACAACTCAATGAAGGAGTAAGCTTACCACTGTCACATGTTTTAACCGTTTTCTCGGTAATAATAATAAAATGGCGCGAGGGCACTTTTTACAAAATTCTTAATACGTATTCATTTAGCAAAACTTTAAATTTGTAAATTGTAAATTTGGGAACAATTAATAGATTACGTTTTAAATTTGTAAAGCGTAGATTTGTGAATAATTAATACATTACGTTTTAAATTTGTAAAGCGTAGTTTAAATTTGTAAATTGTAAATCGGAAGCGTCGTTACAATCGATTCAGCCAACAATTCATAGGCGGACGTGGTTATCAACAAAAGTTGAAACAAGACTAGCCTGGGTGGTGATAAAAAACGTTGCCGGCAGGCACTGAATTGGTCCAGGATTAGCTTAGCGTAAGCCGACAGCAATCTCGAACTCGTGGCCGAATTTGATAATGGAATAGACGCTCCTTGTACCACTTGGCAAGCTCAAGATGACATTCCAGAAAGGAGTTGTGGGTCCAAGTTATTGATTAGGGTGTTAATTACGAAACCCAAATAAAGAGTCGTCTAAAAACGGCATCTAATAATGGCGTTTAAAAGTGACGTTGAAAAATGCCGTCAAAAAGCTAATAAAAAAACGGAAAATTACTAAAATGAATATCAACAAGTAGCGTAGACATACCTGATTTTAGTCATCAGCTCACAAACGAAGTTAATTAATAATTGGTGCAGTAGCACGCGGGAATGCCTTCGTAGAAGCAAGTTACTTCAACCGAATGCAGAAATAGAATGCCCGCAAAACAACGGAATAGCTGCTCGCTGGCGCAAAGCGATAACAAATGAATTTCGGAAAAACCAAATCCAGCACTTTTGCGCGAACAAGATTTGATATCGTTTGAAATACAGCGAATTATAACTCAAGTGAAAATATACAGGTTGGCCCGGAAGTGACTAAATGGCGAAACAAATAGCCGGAGCTAAAGATGTGTTTCAATTGATGCAATGCAACCAGAATTTGTTGAATTACTTAACCTTTCAGTAGTTGCCATTTCAGAATCTATTATATATACAGGCTGTCTCTCAAAGTTCTCCCGGCACTTAAGGAGCATGTTCTTGAGATCATTTCAAGCAAAAAAGTTTGTCAGGTCATTTTGGTATTTTAAGTAGCCACGTAGGCTTTAGGGCAGCGTGCCCGTATGCTAAACCCTTTTCGTTACTTATTTGGCTCCATCGCCTAATTCTACAATAATGATTTTGCACATATTTGGCCCCAAACGCAGTATTTCTCGTCAGTTGGAGCACCCCTTTGCTGCTACTTTGGCAGCCGGGTGTTATCGCTCGCAAGAATTCCGAAACTTCTAGAAATCACTCCGTTGAGGCGCTTCGCCATTGGCTGTCTTTGATACCGGAATTAATTTGTTTTATGGAGCGCATCGCCATTGACCGCAGAGAGTCACGTGGCAATGCCGTTTGGCTCACGCCACTTTAAGCGTCGTAACGCTCCTTGCCGGGATTCATTCCGTTACGGGTCGTCAATCGAGACAGTCGCAAGTGTGTTGATTTTAAGTTTGGCGGCGCCTCGCCTTGTTGCGAGGCGCCGACGCCGTCTCTTCAATATGTGCCATTACGGCAAGGTGTCCCCGCGTTATTTCAGCGATTAAGGTATAGAAACAGTTTCGCATTAGGAGAGTTCAGCTCTGGCCGTTGATCGAAGGAGGTCGCGTGTGGTTGTGTGAGTGGCACGTCTTTACGTAGAGGCGTAGGTGTGTGAAGGGCTTCTTGGGGCCAGTTCTGCGTTGGTGAGAAAGGGGGCTTTCCCCTTGCAACTCGCTGTTTCGAGGATCTTTCTAGGCAGGACGAAGTAGGCCCTTTTAGTCGCTGTAGCGTGCTCTCAGGAGAGCGTCCTAACGTCGCCATCTCGGCGGATTCCAGCCCGTTTACCCCTAATGCCGTATTTTGGCGTTTGAGCTGCCACAGACTGCCGCCTTCTACCAAATGACTGCACGCCACTCTCATGGACCGTCTGCGGACTAAGGTATTTGTAATTGCAACCATTTAAACATAGTAACTGTCACTTGTGCGAGCGTTGGTGCTTTGTGCTCAACTTTATGTGGGCGGATGCATGCCCCTTGCTTGCTTGTCGCGGCTTTTAATGCCGGTTTGAGGCCACCATGCTGCAAGACGCTACTTTGGTAGCCTGCTAGTAAGTTCATGTGCGCGAGTTTCGCGTTTCATCGCCTAAATAGCTAAAGAACTCTGCGCCTATGATTTGGTGTTACGTTTGTGCTAATTTTTAATTCAGTAACGTTAGGTACGCGAGCTTCGCTATATCGCGCACTAACGCGCCCTTTTGCCGGAGCGCGTATTTCTAAACTGTACTCTAATATGTATAGCGTGTTGTTCATTAGCATAGCGCGTCCATCAGCTGGTGCTTAACGTAAGCAGTAACATAAGCTTGGCGGCACGATTTGCTGCCCAGATGTAATTAGCGATCAATAGACGCATATTTAGTTAAGGGACGTATTATTCCTATTCGACCTGTGCATGCTTTGTTTCAGATAGCGCCTTTTACAGTGTAAAGATTGGTGTACGGCGAGACGTGAGGGATCAGAGCGTGCAGGTAGGTCCAGTGATTGCGCAGTCTCGGCTAAAGAGTCCCAATATTACCATTCCAGTACGAAATTGTTATTTGAGCTTGCAGCTCATGAGAATTCTTATCGGCGGAGTGTCTTGAATGCTTCGCTCCCGTTTAACCGCCCAGGCCCGGTTATTCGAGTTAAGACAGGCTTGGTGGCGCCCTCATAATTTTGAAGTACCATATATATATGCCTCAACACGCTTGCCCAGAACGTATCGTGTGACTCACGCCCGACTCCCTGAGCGTTCCAGCCGTGGCCCTTTAGCCTGTTTCTAGCAAATCTCAGGGCAAGTGTGCCAGTTTTCCAGGACTGATTACGTGGTGCGATGCTCACCTTGGGTGGGTGTCGTAAAGTTGTTTTAATACCGTAACAAGTTCATATGAACATGTGCCCTATTCTCAGTAACTACTCATTCTGCCGTCATAAGCAAGAAGGCGGTATCTACAAAAAACGCGTTTCGTGATAAATGGCGAAACGTAACTTATTGATATTTTATCACCGTGCGGTACATGACCGCGGCTTTTATGTATTATAAGTATGAATTTAATTGTGTTTTATATAAAAAGAGACAATATTCACATTTATATCAAAAATAAAGAAATTGTAGCGAAAAAATGTAGATACCGCCTTTTGACTTTAAATTGCAACAATCGACCGAACACTAAATACAGATTGAAAAAGCGGCATCTACTTGACAATGTTGTATAATGGAAGACTTGATACTATTAATTTAATGAAACAGCAGTTGGCCGTATCTGCACATTTGAGATCACGAAAACAGGCAATAAAGGCGGTATCTAACAAAACAAAAGAAGAAGGCGGCTTCTACACGCAGATACTGCTTTTCACTTTTGCAGATGGAGCCTTCTTGCGCTTTATAAGTAACAAAATTTCTGTAGATACCTCCGATAAATCATTTTGTACTGCTTTGATCTCATTAAGTAAAACGCTTAGATTAAAATTTAACTTTATTGCCGTAGTGTCATCTGCAACCAGGGTTATGTCGGCTTCTGGTGAGCCATTGTGCAGATCGTTGATGAAAATTAAAAATAACACGGGACCTAATATTGAGCCGTGCGGGTCTCGATGAAGGATATTTTCCACAGTGGATTTGAGATCACTACAGCATGTGAATTGCTTTCGGTTATTTAGGTATGAACTAATATAACCATATTCAAGCTTCCCTCCCAGAAACCGTAATGTCACAATTTATTGTTTAATTAACAGCTAAGTGATGTTTGGTGAAACAAATAATAGAGAATTTATTAGCAAAGCTGTTAATGAAAACTGAAACTAATGTTAGAATCTAGTAATTTCCAAGTTTTGTATTGGTAACACTTTTGAAATCTATCATATTGACAGGAAATTGTTAGCCTTATTTAAGCTAAACGACACAATAAATCGGAGGCGTACTCAACATTATGGTATGGCGCATTTCAAAACAGAATTAAGCACACACACACAAAAGTAGCGACAATAGCAATAGCAATAACAAAATAACAGAATTAACAAAATCAACAGCAACAGCAATTTTAACACTTTAAAACACAAAGAATCTGTCATATGACGTTAGTTAATACTATCCACCACCATTTATTATATAATGTAAAATTATTTGATTATCTTTTTCTGCATGTGGCCAATTAATAAAAAGCAAAATTAAAATATCACATAGCAAAAATTATTAAATAGTACCTATATGATAAGAAACATAAGGCTATTTCGAAACTATGTAAGCTACATTAACAATCAATAAAATTACACATGCTGTCTACACAACATAAAAGAATAATTAATGTCTAAATTAAGTATGAAAAATAATTTTAATGCATAAAGCATAACGGATATTTGGAGCTATTTAAGGTACATGTATGTATTATCTGTAACCTCATTTACCTTGCGGTGTCGAGGCTGGTGCTATATGCGCTGGCATCTGGCGGTACAATGATCAACTTGCCCCGGATTCGGGATACAGAGTTGGATCGCGCCTATGGTGCTTGCGCAGCAACCATTGTATGAGGTGTGTGGCTTGGTGATGTGTTGACCTTGTTACTCTATCTCTTAGGTCTGTGGTAGAGCACAGTTAATTTGGTGCCCAACTGTGAATGGTCTCACTGAGCCCGATTCTAATCGCCAAGGATACGGAAAAATTCCGACCCCAGCGGGATTCGAACCTAGGACTTGCTTAATGCAAGCCTGGCGCTAACCCATCTGCTCCACGCAGCTTAATTTAAGGTACATAAACAATCAAAATATTTACATATTCTTTCAGTACAAAATAACAGAATAACTAATGTCTAAATTAAGTATGAAAATGAATTGCAATGGATAAAGTATAAAGGATATTTCGAACCCATTTAAGCTAAATAAACAACCAACATATTTACAAATTCTATCAACACAGAATAACAAAATAATTCTATTTATATTTACAAAGTTCACATAACCACTTTCCTTTAGGATTTTTTTTTTAATTGTAGGCATGCTGAATGGTACCATTTTATTCTAGATTTTCTGTCAGAACATTTTACCATTTGTTCGCCATCGTCTGGTTTCCTACAGTGACACCATAGCTGTAATCCATAATGAAAATAGGTATATAACATTGTAACATATAATTCACAAAAATTCAAACCTCTTCATCATCGGTGCCTATTACGATGTCACTGGAAAATAAACCAACACCTATAGCTCGCATGTCCATGGGGATGTCATCTGAACTTGGACCACCACTCGTAGATGGCATATCCATGGCGATGTCACTATAACTTGAATCCAAACCAGTGGTCATAGTTGGCATTTCAATTTGTTGTTTTTCTTTTGGCTCAGTGAAATACTTGGCATAGAGCTCAGGAAAAACAACTTTTCTGTGAAATTGCAATGCAATAGCACTTTTTCATTCCAAAAATCAATGTCAAAATTGACTCTTTCTACAAAGAAATCTTTTCTGCTCCACATGACAAAAACGCAAAACGTTGTCCTGGTCAAAGCCATCTGCATTTGAATTTGAAAAAAAAATATGGATGCCTTTTGTCCAATTTTAGCTCCGTTTTTGTGCTAAAACATGTTTTTTAAATTTAATTAATTCGCTAACTGACTTGTCTTTAGCACAGTATGGGCACTTCACCTGAACACATCCGTCTCCGCAAATATTACAATTTAAAATTCTATCTGGCGTTGCAGCAAAGTAGGGATACTCTTCATTTATAAATAAACCACAACTGGATACAAATTAATTGAGGTGAAGTGTCTCATGATGTTTCTCAAAATCACCAAGAGCCATTTTTTCGTGGTCACATCCATATATTCCTACAAAATTTAACAGTTACATAGAGTTTAGGTTGCTTTTATAAATGACTCACCAGCTTTGAAAGTACGTTTATACAAGTGAGGATAACACAGCCTTTTCAAAAAAGAGACAGAGGGCTTTTCGATCCGTGTACTACAGACGGCCTGAAAATCGGAAGCTGTGATACGCTCAGCTCGTAGCAAATACCACATTTTACATTTGCTTTGCTGACGTGTTTCTACTTCAATTTTTGTCGCCAATTCATGATTAATCTTAATTTCCGAACTTTTACACATAGTCTGTAAATTATTCAGACTTTCGTTTCTTAAATTATCACTGAAATAATTCACCAAGCTAATATTACTTATATCTGATTTGTCTTCCTCAAAATAAAAACAGTTCAGAGCTGAAATGAACCCGTCAGATTTATAGTACTGTAGAAACTGCAGAACTTCAGCCCTGGTCAAATTTGGAATATGTCGACTTTGGCTTTGAGGACCTATTTTTACACTGGGTTTTGTTGTTCTTGTGGGAAAGTCAACATCTTCAATTTTCTTATAAAAGTGCTTCTTTGACTTCGGACCTGTCCAATCTGCGAGGATATCCGTCACTGATTCTGTTTCTTTGGTGGCAAATTCAAGGGCAAAAAGTATTGCAGCTATATGCGTGCAAGCTTCGCCTAAGCCAGCAATGCAGTTGCAGTGGCTTGAGATAATCTGCCCCTTATCAGATAATATCAGCCACACATTTAGGGCAGGTTCGTTCACCCGTTATGAATGCATAACCTAAAACATAAATATTTAATGTTGTTTTATCGCTTTTGTGAAAGTACTTAGTTTTACCTTTTCCAACACACAACAGTTATTAAATTGTTTTGCTCTAATGTCCTGAATCCATCCATGAACTAACTGGGCAAAGGCATACAAGGCTTTTGTATGCGGTAAGTTCACGTTGAGTAACTGGACTCACCCGGAAGATTAAGAAGTCTGTTAAAACTTCCTTTGTTATTTGGGGTAGGTTATCCAGGAACATGTCAAAATCCTTGCTGTTTAATGCATAAGGATCTTGTCCTCCTATTACATTTAGTTTGTCCAGGTAGTAAACGGTAAACGTGCAGTTTAGGTCACCCAGATGTAAACAAACCGATCAGCACCACTCCGGTCAGAATATGCAGGGTTGCCAGACTGAATGCATGCGCGTTTTCACGCGTTACTTGCTAACGATTATAAAATTACAAGAGTTTCGCCCAATAAAGATTTAGCCATTAATAAAGAGTTGCACGTTTCGTGCAATAGGCTATTTCTAGTTTTTGTTTTTATTAAATTTAGTACCAAGAAAATTCTTTCAGCAGAAGCGCTGTTGTGTGGCAATGACAAAATATTAAACGCGAATTCACGGAGTTACCAAATGTCTTTTCATTAGCTGAGTTTTTAAAAGTATTTAATTCAGACCAGTTCTCTTGCTTTACTTGCAGTTTCCCCTTCCTTGAGATTTGGTATTAAATGAGGATACTGTAAGAAATAAATAAGATTGACGCCGGATTTTGTCTACCAATTCCGCTTCGCCTGGCTGATCTGCTAATTTATTTTTGAGAGTTTCGTCTAATAAATGAGGATCAAAATGTACCAGAAATATTAAAAATGTACTTTTGTACAAACGGTTTCAAAATGTACCAGATTCATAGAATTGTACCAGGTCTGGCAACGCTGCTGTGCAACCGCCAATATTAAGAACACGCCCATTGCAGCTACTGCACATAGGCCGCGAGTGAAAATGTTGTGACCTTGGAAATGTTCTGGATTATTATAGAGGTATGATTAGTGCAACTCGGAGAAATTATTACAAAACCCGGAGCCGGGAGACGCGGTATAGAAACCCTGAGACTCCGGGTGAAACCTTGATAGGTGGTCACCCTACCTGTATGTACGGAAAATGAAAAGTTACTTAGTTTAGACAATGTAAAATCTGGCCAAATAACAAATCCTTTTAAAATATATTTATTGAACAATTAACACAAAACTAAAGATACATATCGACTGAACAACTCAAAGGGTATTCACATTTAATCCTTTTTGCACATTGCCCCCTTCCTCCGAATAAAATCTCCAGTTCTTATATTTGCTATTAAAGCCCGTTTCATGAGTAAACAAAATAAACTATGAACAATAACGTGAAGCCGCCGATCGGATGGCCTGCAATTCTCAGAACTCCTTTAAAACAGCTAATAAATGTAATAATAAGAATATATCTTCTACAGTTATATAAAAAAATTTGAATGCAATATCGAATTCAACACCTTTATCTAATTGCAAATTAACATTAAAGTGTACAAGATGCTGAAAAGGTTCAAGACTCTGCGTACTAGTGCGTACTATTTATTAGTGATCTGCTCTGCCAGTAACATTGCGCGTGGCTATAATAAAGAATAATAATACAGATGTCAACAATTTTAAAACTTTTTTATTTCTATCTCTTCTAAATTTTTCAGATTTTGCAAATTTTATGCCAGACTTGAAAACTAACAAAATTCATTTTCAATGCATTAAAGAAGGTAGGTAATTTGCAACTTCTGTAACTTTTTGCTTCTACATTGTTCTACGATTTTTTAAATTAATTGTAATGGTTCAGAATTAGTCACGTTTATTTTCGCTCGTAAACAGGGCATTTAAAAATATACAGTTCGCGCTCCTAAAATCACTTAGTGAATTGCAGCTAGAAAAAATGTGTGCCTTATAATTTTCTTACGAAAATGATTTTGCAGTTTTGTTATGCCAAGGACGATACTTCTAAACATCGTTAGCAGTCGCATCATCGCATATAGAAAATTTCAACTTTTTCCATTGTTTTTCAATCGATGCTAAATATGTACCGCAAATTCATAAGTGGTGAATAGAAGGTTGCCTGACCGAGTAAAAGCACTTCTTGCACTTCACATTTATAGGAATAGCCACGCTCTAAATGACTGTCACCTTTTAATCGTCACAACCAAGCCGACTTTCAGCAGGTCGGAGATAAATCTGTCAGCGAGCATAGTTTGAAACAGGGAAAACGTAAAATATCTACTCTTTAAAGCAACATCGTTCATGAACGCCATCGTACAAGTTGAACAATAATAATGTACCGACTAACTGTAAACGTTACACATCTGCAACCATGTTTCCCGATAGAGACTATTGGAGTTTATCTGTTTATCCCACATTATTTTTAACCATGTACTGTACTTTGAAGTCAACTGGTAATTACAGTGGACCGTTTAGTGATCGAATGCTGTGTTCTCAAACCGTTTGAATTCTGAATTAAACCATTCATTTATGTACGGTCTAACCTACGTGTATGGGCAATAATCCTTGCTGGCTATTATTTCTTAGCTGTTTTATTATTTCTACTCCTTTCTCGTTCGTAGGGGTTTCTTCTTCGACATTGTTAGCTTCTATCTCCTGCTCTTGTATATCTTCATTATTTTGTATATGACAGAGTTATTGAAAATATTCTGCCCACCTTTCTGTTATTCCTTTTGTGTCCTCTATTAATTTTCCGTGTTTGTCTCTTAGCACTTTTGTCTTTGATCTTTCTACTCTCTAATAACAATTTGTAATTTCTTTATTAAGATATTTTTCTTCTAGCACGTTCAGTTGGTATTTCCTTTTTTTCTCTGTACATTGTTTTACATTTCCTTACTTTATCTTTGTATTTGTATTTGTTTATTTCAAATGATACATGTAGCATTCTATTTCTTGCTTTACGTTTTTCTCTTATCTCTTTTTCACACTCAGCGTCGTGCCATCCTTGTTTTTTGTACAGTTATTTGGCCTCCTGTTTACTCACTGCACTCTTTACAACTGTTTCTATTATTTTTGCTTATTTCTCTGTATTTTCGGTTTCCTTTTCTGCTTCTAACCTTTCCGCTACATATTTTTTGTATTTTTCTCCTTTTGGTATAGCCCTGCAGGTTTATTCTTTTAGCTGTGTTTGTTTTCCTTTGTGTTGAGACATTGTTGCAGGTTATTAGCCGTGTTAGTCTTATCTCTACTACGTAATGATCACTATCTGTATGTGGTTCTTGATAAGTTATTACATCTTTTATATATTGTTTGCTTTTACTTTCTGTTAGAACATGGTCAATCTGGCTGACCGTCTTACCATTGGGCGATGTCCAGGTGCCTTTATATATTTTGTTATGCTGGTACCACGTGCTTTTGATTCATGTTTCTACTCATTGCAAAATATATGACTAGCTGTCCATTTTCATTTGTTTCTAAGTGCATTCTGTGTTTTCTTATGGTCAGTTGTAACGTTTCGCCCTGTAATTAAATTATTATTGTACTTTAAAAGTATGGTAGTTTAATTCAGCGCTTTATCAAACGTTGAATCTGTTCGCCACATGAAAAGGCGACAACGCATTCCCATTCGCAATGCGCCAAGCTGAGCAAAAGTACCGATAGAGTCGTTTTTCCTTTTCATTGGGAACCGCCGCCGGATGGACTGATAAGGCGCCGAAAAACACATATAAGGAAGCTACATCACCAGTCCGACATCTTGACATCTTTGATCTTGCGACATCTTGCAATTACCTGACCTGTCCAGTTCTGAATCCTGATTCCTCCTAACCTGGTTATTTTTCTGTTTTGTCAGCTCCTACTGGCTCGCAGAAAAAAACCGCATCCTGAAGGTACTAAAAGAAGTGGCAGCGCCTACTGTCAGCCTGAAGTAACTTCGAAAATGACCTGTTATTTTTCCGACCAAACCGCCTGCATTTATCCCTGCGCAAAGAATTTCTGAACACATATTTAAGAGCGACATAATAAGGTCGCAATTAACCAGATTTCACCGTGCTATTAACGCTCAAACCCGCAGAGGTTCCGCATTACCAGCCCGCAGCCGCTACCTAGAGATTGAAGAGATTCCGACTCGCCCGAGGGATCGCTGGACAACGCCCAAAAACACCTGCTCGAAGTCTGCATGGGTCGCTCCGCCAAGCGGCGGACGTATTTCTCCAACCGGGCCTTCAATCATCTGGGTTCTTGAACGTCCAGACATGACGTGCGTCGTAGCAGCTATTCTTCGCTGGCCCCGTCAATCATCACCGCAATTTGGGTTGCGGTCGGAACCAGGAAAAACTACAGCGTTTTAAGGAAACTTTAATTTGAGTTTGTAATATACAATTCATTTCGATTTTAATGTACCTAGTTACAAACATTATATTTATGTTTGACATTACCTGGTCTTATTACTAAACTATTCTATATTTGAACTTATTTATTTATTTCTCCGACTTGAGCTAACCGATCTGTAAATTTTGACGCCATTAATAAGGGGTTATAAACGTCACACAGTTGCTATATGGTTTTCCCCTCTATTATAGTGTTGCAGTCTCCCAGTACTATTTTTACATCATAGTTTGATATTTCGCCATATATTCTATCTACATTTCATAAAACTGTTCTTTTACCTCAATTTGCTTTTCTTAAATTGGAGCGTGTAAATTAATAAGGCTTTTTTTGTACTTTCCCTGTAATCTTAGCCAACATATTCTGTCCGTAATTGGTGTAAAGTTTATTCTTATTTCTTAGCCTGTTACCCACCATGAATCCCATCCCCAGCCTTCTGTTTTTCTTCACTCTTAAAAAAATATATTTTCTTCTGCTTCACATGTATGATTTCCCAGTTGTTTCCTTTCCTGAATTGCTAATATATCCACTTTATATTTTTCTAACTCCCTTGCATTGAACTCAATACTACGTAACTGGAAAGGACGCGCAATGGCAAAGGCCTGAGGCAAATGGCTGAATTATGCAACCCGCAGTTGTTTAGTATCGCTGTCTCTCTCTCACTCATTCGGCTAAATACGTCAATTGGGCTTCGCTTAGTTTAAAATTTTTTTTTTGGCAAAGTAATTAAAATAAAGGTTTTATTTTAATATATAATAAAAGGCTGGGATATATTAATCAATATTTAAGCCAATATAGGAATAAAAATGTTAAATGTTTGCATTACTGTAGAGTTAAATGAGAAAAAATAACGCGCCTCGGGTTATTCATTCTTATTTATTTCCAAGAAGCATTATTTTACAAATTTAACACATAACATCATTAGTAATGAATAAATTAAGGAAACAATCAGAAATTAAAACAACAGAGAATAGTTATTTACACAACATACAATATAATATTTGTATGTAACATGTGTGTAAAGAGAACCTTTTTTACGAATGTAAATTTTGATGTAAGAAACAATCACGAGTGAAAAAAGGTGCTTTACACACATGTTGCATACAAAGAATTTTCTACATCCGACAATATAAAACCATTAATTTAAAAAATAAATACCAAAACCTTGTTTCCCTCCCATGTACAATTTCATATGAGTCAACAGTTTTTGAATAATACTATTTTAGTCATTTTGTGTCTAATTGAAGCCTCTTTACCGTGTAACTGTAAGTTCACTAACTTTGAGTGATGAGGCATTCTGCATTTTATAAAAAGTTGGATAATTTTTCTAATTAACTGAAATTCATGACATTCTTCGGACCGAAATTCTTGTACCACAGGATGTTTTGGTTCAAAAGTGTGAATAATATTTGCAAAATGGTTAATTGCTGTGTTTATTAATACACTTTTTACATTTAAATTTTTATTTTTTAACAATCCTCCTTGGTCTATTAAGTATCTGAATTGTTTTTCCACGAAACTGATTATTTTAAATACAACACTAGACGAATAAATCAGACCACCACGAGTCACAGAATGAGACACATAAGAATGATCATCATTACAAGGTTTATTATTATAAAGTAAAATGTCATTGCAGTGAGTACATGTTGACAGATTTATTAAATTTCGAACTATATAACCTGAAATATAAAAAATTACATTCTCTTGGAAATCTGTCAAATTTCTATTTGCCAAACACTTTACCAAAGAATTAACTTCTTGTATGTCTTGACTGTCATTACTTACTTCAATTTTTCTCCTACCTGCAGAGCGAAATTCAAATGTCGGAGTGCAATATGTATTAAAATTGGCACAATTTGCATTTACGCTTGACGACACAGAATTCCTAAATAATAATTGTCTTAAGGACCACTTCACTTGTAGGGAGTTAGGATTGTTATTCCACCCTCCACGGGACCTAATACAGGAAAAAAACAGTTCCAAATGATCTTGAGAACACTTATAAGATAGGAAATAATTTAACGGGTTTTCGGTTAAACTAAACAGATCTTTGGCCAAAGCAAGTGTACTTTCCATAGTTAACATAAAACCTACTGCAAACGTTCTCCTATTATGGCACAGTATCGAAATTCCATCAATTTTGAGGCTTTTTAGGTACTCTTTAGTTTTTGAAAATATTTCCTCAAAATACTTTAAGGTTGCGGGTCTTATTGGCGCTTTGTAACCCTTCCCATAAGGGTTTCTACAATTAAAGATATCAAATATTTTATCTATAAATCTAATAAGTTCAATAGTAGCTGAACTGTTTTTAAATTTATCAACACCACATCCTTTTAAATATTCTATAGCATCTGCTACGCCAGAACTAAGGGCTTGTGCAGCTAACTTAACATTCATCACTTTATTTTTATAAAAAATGTGTTGAGATGTTAAGCTATTTGCTAATCGCAACTGCTCAGATTGCTGAATATTATCGAGCTCTTTAAGATACTCCCAACTAATGTTTCCTGAAGAACTACTAATATTTTGTTCAGCCAATGTATTTCTTGCCAGTTTCAACATGTGACATGGATCCATTATACAAAAAATCTTCGTTGTAGGCTCAGCGGGGTGTAAAAAAAATGGAACCATTTCATCCTCTAAGATTTTACAACCTAATTTTGTGTAAGTGGCTATGTTTGTTTGAGTGCCATCTGATGTTATTGATCGAACAGTTATGCCACTGTCATGTAAACTGCTTAGACAACTATTTATTAATTGCGTTTGAAGATCCGAATCTGCTTTTGTTATCAAAAAATAAGCCACAGGACATTTAAAATTTTTTGTAAAACTAACTATTTCAAAAAAAAGTGCTTCGGATGCAGCCTTTTCAAAGTCTACGTCAATGATACCACCATAATTGACGTTTCCAGTAAATTTTCCTTCTGAATCATCCCAGACCACCTGCTTTCTCATTGCCATTCCGTCGATTATCAAAGCACAATTTTTTAAATTTGCATTTTTTTGGACTTTATCTTTTAAATAATCTAACGCCTCTTGCAAAATTCCCGGCTCACATTTGACACTGGACAACCATTTACGGATAGTGCGACCGTTTGGCAATGTGAAATGTTGACGCAAAAAATTATAGACTTTCGGTGAATAAAAGTAGACTGTATGAGCAAATTGTTTCATTAGTGATGAGTTATTTTCAGATGTATTCAGAATTATATCCTGTTCTGTAATTAAAGTTATATTGCTAATTTTCTAGATAGCTTTAGGCCCATATTTTGTACACATTCCTTTTTAAACATTTAACTGTAAAAATATTATACATAAATTATATGGCGAATTAATTCTAAAATATTTAGTAATTCTTAATACTCAAATTTCATCGCTGTCTAACGAAAACGTACTCTTTAATAAACATTGGCCTCGCCGATATAATAAAAATATACAATGACGATTAGTCATCATGCCATAAGACACCCTACCAACAAAGCTCGTTTATTAATTCATAATCTGAAAACATATTCGGTTTATCAATTATTAGTCATTCAGAATATATCAACGTATCTTATCTCCAAGAAAAAAATATATTGAACTTTTTATTGCTGTTCACGTTAATGCATGTTCACCAATTCGCCATTTGATATTACAAATTGCGTTTTGCATTCTGATTTGGTGCATTCAGTGTAAGTGAAATTTAGCTCACACGGATTGTTTCTGAGAGTGATATTACAATTAAAATTTATAGCTGTACCGATACGCTCTCCATATGCTACCTATCGGGTGATTCACCCACTGGCTACCTTTTTACGTTATGTCACCTGAGTGGGTTAGTCGGTACTATTTGGAATGTTGGCGAAAAACATTATTATTATATAGTTGGTCATATTGGTATTAATTATTGTAGGAGTATTAATAAAATTGTTTCGGATAAACTATTTGGTTATCATTTTCATACATTAATTACATACCATTATTATCAGACTGAAAGAAATTGTATAAAAATAAATACCGTTGATTATGTTCGGCTTAATTTTAATCATAGAGCCACGTTTGAATAACTTTTCAATTAGAAATTAATATCAACGTAATTGCTGTAGAAGGTAAACATATAGCTCACCCAACACCGATTGCAAACTAATTTGAAGGCACTTTATCAAATATCATTCCTCTATTTGGCTACATTATAAATATGTTTCAGATAAATAATAACAATGTTATGCTTAACGAAGTACTTCAAAGTTAGGGCCCTATACAAGTCACTGTCGAAACGACAAGAGCGAAATTTTTCAGTGAATGTTAACGTCACAAATCAGGAATTCTAAATTGTCTTTCTATTTCTGATAATTTTTTTATTTTTCTGCCTATGGTAATAAATAGGGCTAAATTATATAAACAGATCAAAGACATGTTCAAACTTCCAACCTTTTAATTATGAAACTTTTCTTGACGATTTTTGGGACCTACCATGATTTGAGATATTTGATATTTCCATTATTGATCAGAAAATTTTTCTTAATCAGTAATTTATTAGATTTATTCAATTTCCTTGCTTCTATTGCGACTATCAAATTTTCTAAATCTGAGCATCCCTGGATTACTAGTATCACGAAACTCATATGACCAAGTTACAAAATCCAGTTCTCAAGGAGTACAAAAACTATCAAACTGTATCTAAACAGAGTCGGATTAAGGGGGGGAGGGGGCTAAGGGGGCTGCAGCCCCGGGCCACCAAATTTCGGGGGCCTCGAAAAGATTCGAAGTGCGGTTTCTAATCATTTAGACCCCTTTGTACCCGTTGCATAAATGGGAATGGGGCCTCTAAAAAAATTTTGCCCTGGGCCTCACATACAGGGCCGGAACTAAGCAAAATGTTACTGTAGGCAAGCCAACATTTTTGCGTCCCTCAGTACACTAACGATAGAGGTGACATAAAATACTATTTAGTGACTTCTGCAATTATTTCAGTATGTATGATGTATATTGAAAACAAATAGGTAGATATTCAAAACTAAATCCAACAATTTTAATTTAAAAGCTTTCAAAATGAACAACTAACAGTTAAAATAATATATGCTAAGGTTAAAATATTTGGTAGTTTGTAAAGGTGCATTATTTTTAATTTTCGGTTACTATGCTTACCATTTCTGGAAATTTGTTCTTGCACTGACGCGACGTATGCTTGTCAAAGCGTCATATTTTTTGGAGTTGCTGGCGTATGCGATTATTTAAAGCAATAATTAATTATAATAGGATGAGTTGCAACAATGCGGTGCTATGCGTATTCTCAGTTAATGTGTCAGATGATAGCTACTGTAGAATGCACGTGTTAGTTGCTTTCATCATGTTGGTAGTTTTTTTTTTAACTACACCAAACGATAGAGACATGTTGTTCCGGCTAGGAATCCCGCAAAGACATGTTGCTCCGCCTAGTGGTTTTGCAGCGGGTAGCAGCCGAGCGGATTTACCGATTTAAAGTAAATGCTGTAATGTGAAAGATCAGTAGAGATCGGATACTTACTAATTCTATACGGGTTGCAACAATAGTTGAAGTTGAAGGTACCAGAGGTACGGCCACCCCCCGGTCAGTACGAATGCCACCCGAACTAACATCGGGCGGCGAAGACGGAAAATCGATTTCTAAGGGTGTAGTTAAACGTTTGAGCGCATTCAGCAAGCCAGTAATAAATCTTCTTTATTATTAGATGAAATATACTTCTGCTCGTAGTTTTAAAAAACACAACCAATCGGCATAATAAATAACTGTTTTTTTGCAATAATATATATAAAATGTAATGAAAAGTTTGTTTACAAATCCGAAAAAGAGTAAACCGTTGACTAAAGCCTTGGTACTTTTACCGGTTTAACATGGCATGTACTGTTGTGCTTTATTATAAAGTTATGATGCGTGTTCGGTCTGCGTGTCTGCCTGTCTGTGTCTGTCACGTTTTTATTGTTGCCGGTCGGGCGCAGTTTGTTCTCATTACAAATCAGATTCCCTCTAGGAACACGGGTTCGTATCCCACCGAATGCGATTTTTCCCTTTCTTTGTGAATTAATGTAATTCGCATTACTAAGCGTTTTCTTTTACTATTTCAGTGTTATTAGAAACACAAACAAAATAATAGGAATTCGAATAAAAAACATAAAGCGCAATTCTAAATAATAAGTTCACACGATTATGCTTAGTATCATATCAACATAAAACATAAATAATATTCTTAAAGGTACTTTTCGTAACTGTCACCTCACCTTAAAAGTTTAATATATTGGTATTTATTTTAGCTACAAGTTTTTCTTAATTTTTTTGTTTCAAATTTTTGAATATATTGTTCAAATGAGATAATTTCTAAGAGGTCTCTCTATTGATATTAAGCCTGTGTGAGACATTCTGTCTTGACATATAATTGGCTTTAGAAACTTTGTAATTTGTTATAATTTAGAAAATTATCGTTAGCATGAAATGTAATGTGTCGACCAGATTGGGAGCAATTCCCATGATTATATTATTTAGGGTAAAATATTTAATACTACAAATTAATTTGTCCGTAAAATTGCCCACTCTTTGATTGGTTTTTGTTTCATTAGTATAAAAGAAATATTTTTTCCCACTGCCATTTTGGCGCCCCTGGCCTACTCTGCCTATACCTAGTTACGGCCCTGCTCACATATCCTTAATCCGGCTCTGTATCTAAATGGCAATACTATAAATAACTGAGGATTTTAGTTACCTCTATTCACAGCAAAAATAGTGCTTATCTGGAATATCCACCCACCAGTAATAATGTAAAAGATATTTAAGAAAAAATATAAATTTAAATATATACTATAAAAAAATTAACTCTTACTTGTAGTTTTACACGACATTCGATAGGACTGTAGCTCTATTGTACTTTTCCATTCGTATTTAGCTAATAGTATTCAAAAAGTAATGCTTAGCAATAAAACATCCTCTACTTTTGAATTTAAGTCTGGTGTTTCACAGGGTTCGATAGTAGGTTCTCTACTCTCTTGGATACTTACTAGTAACTTTTTTCCTTCCTTAAAAAAGTCTTCACATCACCTTTATGCGGACTATACACATCTATAGAAAGCATAGGTCACACGGTCGCTTTGTTGCATCAAATTTGTTCGTCAAACATCAATGATGACGTATCGGGACATCACCAATCGTATTTGTAAAACATCTCTAAAAATAGAACGTGCTCTAATTGTCGTGCAACCGTATAACGCGATTTTTCGCAGTGTGTCGGTTTTTCAAATTGCGTTTGTGACTTTGCCCATCCTCGAATAGTTTTTAAAGCTACCACTATATTCAAATTGCAGGCCTTTGTGCACCATTGATAACATCCCTCGTTCTTTATCGCGCCATTGTAGCCACTTACGGGCCCACACTTTTCTAGATTTTCGCTGTTTCTAATTATACAATGCTAGATCCAAACCTACTAATGAAATAATTATTAGTTTTTCTTGAATTTTCTAAATAAAAGTACACATGAACAATTAACAACTCCCGTCTTGAAAGCAGACCATCACTAATAACAGCTGATTCAAACAATTCCATACAAAAAGTAATGGTGTAGTAAGTAACGGTGTAACTTCCCAGTTTGACAGAATAAAAGAAACATTGTTCTATGACGTCACGGAACGTGTTTAACCAACAAATTTGTTGCAACCAAATAATCGTCTAACCTGTGCTCCACTCATTTAACATAATACATAATGCAATTTCTCAATTTATTAGAAATGTATCTAAATTAGTAGAAATAACAAAGAAAGGCTGTCTAAAAATTAATGCAATTAAACCAATCTGCTTACTTTTTTTAGAATTCATTTTTCAAGCCTAGTTTAAGTGATACGACTACTAATGTACTAATGTTTTCAATACTAATTCTTGTTTGAGGCGTTAGTATTTAGGTTAAGTTAGTTTGTATTGTTGCATGATAAACAGTTTCAGATAAAAAATTAGCTCAAGCTACAATGATTTTACAGAAAAAAACTTTTTCCATTTGTTTATACGAAAATATAGAGTATTGCAAAATGCTACGTTCTCTTATTGGTAACGACGTTTTATCTCCACCACTAGTGTTAGAGAAAAACAATAAATTTCGAATTTGAATAAATAAGGGCCTAATGCCGCCCCCAGGCCCTGCCGCACCGCACACTTCCTTTTAACACGGCCCTGTTTATACGCGAGCTATTGTAAAAAACTATTTTTTGCAATTAACTACAATTTGATATTTGATCTTTATTTCTATTTATAATGCCATTCTTCTATGCTGTTTTACACTATCAGCAAAAATATGGGCAATTGCCTTCTGGATCGTCATTTCATGAACAAGTTAGTCAAACGAATAAATCCCAAAATTGTGTAGTTTTCTTCCATCGTAGAACCGAATCAGGCTCGTATATTAACCTTATCCACATTATTTTCCATAAAAAATGGATGATTACAAAACTTTCAGATGGCCGGTTTCTTATATTCACCAAAATATGGTGAAAATATAATTTTTGTAATATTCCAAAATGCATTTGAAATGACGACATCATGATTTTTGTATTGGAAATGTAGTTTATGAGCGTTTCTCAAATATTAGCACAATTTTCGAGCATATTATAATCACGCAGCACATATCCAGCTGCATGAATGACAGCGTGTGAAGCTTCTTTACGCACCCACGGGTTTTCGGCGTGAAACAAAGAAAGAACGAGAGGAGAAGAGAGGAGAAAAAGGAAAAATTCCTAAATTCCTAAAAATAAATTCAATTGAGCATTGGCCCATGTGAAAACAGAATTGCCAAATCCTACCTCAGATTGTAAACAGCCAGCAGATATTTTACTTCTAAAAAGCAATTATATCATGAAGTAATCAGACGCGTGCAGCGATCCACCAATAAGACCAAATCTGGCCCAGAATCAACGATTATGGGGTGAAAACCCCGAACAAATACGTCGTATAACTTCGAAGAAGTAAAAGATTCTAAACATTTCCGTAAAGGAAATAAAGGCCGAAAGACTATCAGCATCCTGAAATTGCACAGGAAAAGCTTACGAAAAATAGAATACCAATCACAAATCCAAAGATCCCTAAACATATTTAAGTGGCCCGAAACTCACGATGAATTTCACGATGAATTACGAAGTATCAGTACTTAAGCAAAATCGGGCAGAAATTCGAAGCAACACCTTCGGACCGTAACAACACAGCGACTTACATTTTAAATCATTACTAAAGCTACTAATCTCAATATTGGCAAATAGTACCAATGATGCAAAGTTTATTACTTAGTGACCGCAATATTAAATACACCCTAAGTAATACAAACCAATATATTATTAGATAGGATTCCATATCCTTGTCAAAACGTAATGCATTATTTATTTTATCATTTTCTCACAAACACGGGGATGACTTTCCACCAGGGCAATATTAAATCCTCAAGAAGAGAACTAGAATGCGCGCTATACATAACGGTAGTTTCGGCAAACGCTTTTCCTTAATGAACTTCGGACACAATAGAATTTTTAGTGTATGCAGCTTAAAGCAACTTGAAAACAATGTCTTCCGATATGGAAACTTGCGGCCAATTAGTAAGCAACGGGTGAAGCACAGCCTGGCTATCACCCCTACACAAAATTAATGCGTCAAATCACTTAAGCAACAACCACTTATTTTGCCAAGGTACTTCTGCTAACTGCATTCGACAACTTGCACTCCGCCAGATTTTGACTCGTGAGAAAAGAGGAGGATATCAGGCGATTGCATCTGTTGCTGTTTAACAAGATAAGATTGGTGGGACCTCTCACGGATTCCGACATGATTAGCAAAACTTGTCATGTGTTGATCCCAGACCTTGAAGCGGACTCAGCGCTTTGTGGGAAACAACACGTGTACACCAATGTCTCCTTATCAAAATTTATAGAGACGTTAATGTCCCTCCGAATAGTCATTTTCGCGTCCCAGAGGCATCAGAACTTTAGAGAACAAAGAAATCGATGGTTTGATTTTATAGAGTCACACCTGTGATAACAAACTTTCCCGAATGCAACTCGGATGTGCTTCCAATCACATCATTCGATATTTAATTCTTAGAGGAACGGAATACTTAATGAGTAGCTCGACTTCCCGTTGAGTGCTAAATTAAGATAGCAGTCGAAGCCGATTTGCTATTGCAATACAATGAAAACTTTACGCTGACGAATTGCTTCTCAAGAAAAATGCCAGAAAGACAGAACGAGAGGAAAAAAATGAAAAATACCTAAAAATGAATTCAACTAAGCATTAGTTAACGTGAAAACAGAATTAACCAAATCATACCTCATATTGTAAACAGCCAGCAGATATTTTACTTCTAAAAAACAATTATATATTAAAGTAATCAGACGCGTGAAGCGATCCACCAATAAGATCAAATGTGATTCAAAATCGATGATTATGGGGTGAAAACCCCGCTCAAATACGTCGTTTAACTTCGAAAGTTGAATCAAAGATCCTCAACATTTCTGTAAAGGAAATACAAGCCGAAAAACTATCAGCACAGGAAAAGCTTTCTAAAAAAATTAATACCAATCACAAATCCAAAGATCCCTAAAACTATTTAAGTGACCCGAAACGCACGATGAATTACGAAGTATCAGTACTTAACCAGCATCGAGGGGAAATAGGAAGCGACACCTTCGAACCGTAACAACACAGCGACCTACATTTTAACACATTAACAACTGATCTCGATAATGGCAAATAGTACAAGTGCTACAAAGTTTATTGCTTAGTGATCGCAATATTAGATACAAACCAATATATTCTTAGATAGAAGTCCATATCCCAGTCAAAACGTAATAGATTATTTGTTTTATAATTTTCTTATAAAAAAGAAAAATTAGTACCTAATTAAAATTGAAGAGAAATATTTACGCTATAACTTCCTTGGAATAATTTTTTTTTATTTATTCTCTATTTGCGATCTGTATACACAATAAGCAAATTTGTTACATGAGTGAGTAAATGACATGAAAAAGGCGTTAGGATTAACGTCCAGTGACTTAAACCTATAAGTAACTTAGAAGGCGGGGAGATGTGGTTAGGTTATTACAGTAGAGAAGAACTGTGATCTTAATTGCTAGGTAAATCTATAAGGTAGTTGTAGTGGTTTAACTCGGTTAAGTCTTTGTGTGTCCAAACTGTTATCGAGTAAATTCAGCGCAAGGGGATTGCTATGAGACTCCAGTTTACTTAGGTATTGCTCACTGAGTTTGGTGATGGTTTCTTTCACTGTGTCCCACTTTTAAGTCGCGCAAAATGTCTATGTTTCTTAAGAAGTAGGTGCGTCACACATTGCACGTATCACTTTTGTCTGGAATCTTTCGATTATTTGGATATTGCTGTTTGCTGCTGACCCCCATAGCTGTATGCCATAGGCCCAGATTGGTTTGAAGACAACTTTATAAACTAAGAGTTTATTTTGAAGTGACAACTTGGATCTTCTACCGAGCATCCAGTAATATTTGCTGAACTTTATCCCCAATTGTTTCCTTTTGTGCCAGATGTGTGCCCTCCATGTTAACCCTTTGTCGAGATGCATGCCGAGATATTTTACCTCCGCAACCTGCGGTAATGGTGTATTGTTGATATAGATTTGCGGTGTATTTCCTCTACGCTTTGGTGAAGGTGATATGTAGCGATTTGGTTTCATTTAGTTTAATCCTCCATAGCTTGGTCCATGTAACTACTTCATTTAGATGTGCTTGTAGCATTTTGACGGCTATTTCAGGATCTTTGTGTCTCACCAGGATGGCTTTATCATCCGCAAATGTGGCTGTTAGGGATTGTGTGTTGGTGGGTACATCAGCTGTATAGAGCAGGTACAACATAGGTCCAAGGACACTTCCCTGTGGGACTCCAAAACGTGCAGGATACAGTTCACTTAGTTGCTGTCCGTATTTAACCTGGAAGAGTCTATCCTCTAGATAGGATTTCAATATAATAAAATATGTATGTGGCAGTGTATGTTTCAGTTTGTAAAGGAGGCCATCATGCCACACTTTATCAACGCTTGGCTGTCATCCAGAAACACTGCCTTGCAGTATTTCTTTTCTTCGAATGATTGGTTGATGTAGTCAACTACTCGATGAACCTGCTGGATGGTGGAATGCTCATTTCTAAAACCGAATTGATGACTAGGTATAAGATTTAGCTCTTCTATGATAGGTGTTAGTCTATTGGCAAGCAGTTTTTCAAAGAGCTTACTTATAATCGGCAAGAGACTGATTGGTGTTTAGGAATCAGCTACGTTTGGTGTTTTCCCTGCTTAAGAATCATAATTACTTGAGAGACTTTCCATTGTGTCGGGAAGTAACCTATTCTCAAAATCGCATTGTATATAGTGGTTAACATTACGAAACCTTTGCGGGGGAGTTCCTTATTATTTGCCCCGTTACTAAATCAAAACCTGGGGCTTTATTTGGATGAAGATTTGTGTTGATCATTTCACGACTTCTTTTACCGTGAACAGTTTTGGCATTAGCGACATTTGAAAAGGGACATCTAGGTATTCCGGATTTCAGAATCTTCTTCAGGCGTTACTGCTGATGGTAGGGGCTGGAAGACTTTTTCTAAATGTTGTGCCAGTAGTTCAGCTGTCTCAGAGTCGGTACGTGCCCAGCTGTTATCTGCTTTACGCAAGGGGGGGGAATTGGATCATTCTGGCGTTTTATCCGTTTAGTCGCTTTCCATAGGGTATAATTTGAATCTTGCTTTGACTTAGATTTTCTAAGTATTCTTGAAAGCTTTTGTTTTTAAGGTCTTTTATTAGCTTTTTAAGTTCGTCTGCAACCTTGTTATAGCGCATTCTGTCGGATGGATATCTGGTCCTTTGCCATGTTTTCCTTAGTTGTTGGAATAATTGATGTAATTTTTGGTGTATTCAATTTTATAACTGACATATTCGTTATCTTTGCTTTAATCCTACAATTACAATTGTGTAAAATACGACACCAATCAATTACGATAACACTTTGTAGGCGTGCCTTCGTGCTTTTCGAACATCTTCAGCAATCGTCGGATTTTCGCCTGTCATATTAAGAGCCCACCCATTACAACCACCATCAATTTAAACTTTACGTTTAGAACTGCGTGTAAAACTGTATTGTTTTAATACTGTGTGTGAATTATTCGCAATTATGGCTCTGCTATTATTACATTTAGTTCTATTACTGATAATATGGTGCAGTACAGCGGAGGCAGCCAGTGAAGTCAACTCCAACACAAATGAAAACCCAACGTGGCTGTATATAAAAATGAAGACTCGACCGATGCGCCCTTCACGATGCCAGCCGAGGGCAGTTGTAATGAAATAGGTATTAAACTCAACATATTTTCAGTTACTACAGAAAAGCAAGACAGAAAATACGAATTAGTGACTATCACTAACTTGCAGGCTGCAAAAACTCAAAAAAATTAAAAACGACGTACCCCTGTGTGCCGTTGATGGTGATATTGGCAGTAGTTTTGAGAAGCGTTCGCATCAGGAAGATACAAATCAATTACTTTATATCGTTCAGTACAATAGTGAAGTACCTGTTGCCACGTTTCTAATAAAGAACCACCGAGATGAAGAACCGGAAACAAATGAAATATTTGGCCTACCAACTGTAATAATAATACCAATTGGATTTACTCTGTTTATGCTTGTTGTAACTGTAACTTTGGTATTTGGAATTGTTAATTTGGTGTTTAGAGACATGAGTTATATTACCAATATTACTAATAATAATACTAATAATAATAATGACGACAACAACAACAACGAAGTTCTACCTGAAAGACCTCACTTCGACTAATCATGGGGTCTAGAAATAATTAACTTGCGGTTTTAGGGCAAATGTTTGTGTTTTATAAGTTAGAGAAGGATCCGTTCCGTTTTTGTAACACCATTGTAATATAATGCACTTTTTATGCTAAACTGTACCTTGTATTTATAATAAATTTTATTCAAGTTTTTCTTGTTTACAGGTACACTCTTTGTAATGTGTAAATAACTAACAGATAATGCTTATCGCTAATGTGAGGAGTTAATTTTTAATATAAATGTGAATTTATATTGATGCAATTAGGTGGTTGACTAAAATGAGTTTAAATAATTTTTAAGGCTGGCGCTTTAAATAAGAAACAACCCACAATTGTTTCTTTCTTTTTATTGTATTGCGGAGTGCTGCTATCTACATTAATATAGACAAACTCGAATTTTCCAATGTAAAAGTGTCTACCTCATCTATTCAACTTAATTAAGAGTTTGTTTCTCTGCTGAGCAGATTTCGTGTGCGTGGATTGCAAGCAGATGACAGATGTTTGTGGCAGGTGAGCAGGTGCAAATATAAAAAATTATAGGACTTGTAAAGTTGTCTAATTATCTGGTAACATTTTTAACTCCGATCAAATGCCAGGTATCCATCCTAGCCACTAAACCATTTCGGATGTTGCTTGCTGTTACTGAAATGCTTATTATACAGATAGAAATTAAAGATAATTAATTTTAAAAAATATTCTGCTATCGGGAATCGAACCCGAGACTGCTGGGTAAGAGGATATCCTAACCATTAGACCATATGGATTTTGTCATTACATTTGCGAGGAGGGTTACCTATAAGCAAAAAGTCTTGACTTCAAATTTTACCTGCAAAATCATGAGACCTAGATAGATTCGATCAAACTATTTCCCAAATAAGGTAACACGGAAAATAATACGATTCGTTTTAATGATACTTCAAAAAATATAAACTGTCAAGCAATTGTGAGAAAGGTTATTAAGCTTTCTTGTTTGTATTTCTATGGTCTTTAATTCAAATTTCTAATAACACACTGCTAACTTTAAAATTTCCCGTCATTCGTGCCCATTAAATGTTATTCAAAGCTAGCCATGTTCACAATCTTACATCTGTCTTACAATGACTAAACTATATGTGCGCCAATTGTGTGAAAATTGTATGAGGTAACCGCTTGAAATTTTTTAGAATATGCTTATTCTCAAAGAGTAAACGTCAGAAATAGCTCAAAGAGGTCTTAAATGAACGATCAAAAATCGTATTTTCCTCTCTTCTGGTTTACAGCTTCTGTTTTCTATTTTGCACAAGTAAACTTATAGTTGAATGGCAAAAGTATAAATGGAACGTGGCTACAAATGCTTCGATATTTTAAATACAATTTTACAACGCTAGCGAAACTTTTACCATTTATAAAATAGCTTACGATAATCAGCCAACATTTGTCTTTAAAATGAAGTGCGTACGATGCGTTTAACTCGGTAATAAGTATTTTTTATATAGCACTGTGTCCCTATTATTTCAGCATAAGCCAAACGCCAACCTTAAAGTAATAATTATTAGCGGAGGTAACGTGGCTCAGTCGTTTAGCTTGCTGGGATACTAAGCCACGTTCCTCTAGGCGGCCAAGTTCGAATTTCGCTGGGGACTTGTCCTTTAGAGTTTTTCAAGCCTGAAAACAGTCGTGGAGGGCAACGGGATACCACCATGATGCTGCCAAATCTATCCTCCGGATTTTACCACCCCATCCAAGGGTGGAAATCGTCAACGTGTTATATTTACATTTTCCATCAGAGGTTTAAGGCTCTACTGGCGCTATATACTATAGAATATAATAGCTTAGTTATAAGTATTAATGTGTAACAAAGTAAAAATCTAAATAAAAAAGCATAAGACGCTTTGAGAAGAAGAATAATTATTCGACTTAAGGCTACTAATATTACCAAGAGCCGAAGGAATGCATTAATATTCTTCATATACACTTTCCCAAAAGAAATTAAGTATATTTTAAAGTTGTTTTATTAATTTTATAACATATGAACTCTTATAAACAACTGCATTTGTTTCAGATCTTTCCAGTACAATGTGTTGTCTTACTATGTTTGCAAACGTTAATCTATGTGTAATTTGCAACAGCCGAAATCGCATCATAGACAAACTGATATGATAACAACGTAACACGTCTAAAAGAAAATACTCAAAGCGAATCCAAGATCTAAAAACTTTGATTTAGTGTAATGAGTGTATTAACTCGCATTGCGTCTTAGGAAACACTTTCGGGCAGTAAAAAATTTCGCCTATTACGAATAACGTTAATATATTGGTGAATAGCTGGACAGTTAACTAAATTTCGTACCACTGTAGGTAAACATGATTTAGAATTTTGATCGTACCACCTCAACTACAGAGGACGATTGAGAACAATGTATCATAGTTTCGGATTGAGAATCTAAATATAAGTAAAAATATATACATTTGATCACAAAGAGGGTGTTGTGCGAGCTCGTAGGTCAATATGAGTTTTTAATTAGTGGACTGTATTATCTGCTGCTTCCATCGCCAGGAATCGCATTAAATGATGTTGGAGTAAAACACTTCACTACTTTAAATGCCTTTAATTAACTAAGAACCAATACAACACATATTAAATGCTAGTACATCTAGCTCCGTGCCGAAACACAACCTTTCGCATTGATAAGCAGTTGTGTACTCTTCGCTGCTACCGCGGCCCTCAGACTATATACAGGGTGGGGCGCAAACATACTGCCCGCCAAAAATATTTCATTAAATATTTTTCAACCTCATAACAATACAAATTTAATGTTAGTATCTAAACGACTAAAAATCTAAATCGAAACAAAGCTGATTTTTAAACTTAAATACTAATTTATGTCTAGTCGCTTCTTAACTATCGCGCACTTCACTGGCACAATGCTCTGCTTTTTCGCACTCACTTGGAAGTACACAATCTTTTTTATACTGCGACGTGTAAGTCCCTTGGAGGTGCGTACTTCAACAACACGCACGATGTCGTCCTTACCAGGACACACCTTGGTGATTCGACCCCAGCCTCCATTGACAAGCTGGTAACCCTTCTTCTCGCAACAGCACCTTGGTTCCTTCCACTAGGTTTCTTGTTTGCGTCAAACCTCGCCTTGGTCTTTGTTGGAGACCATTTAAATATTCCAGTTGGAATTTTCTCCAATATTGTTGTACCATAGCTTGTACGAGCTGATATCTAGTCAATCTATTTGTATGTTGCCGATTAGAAAATGTCCCGGTGTTAAAACCTCAACATTTTCAATATTCGAACTTATAGGTGTTAACGGTCTAGAATTCATTATGGCCTCTGTCTGAATTATCACAGTATTAAATTCTTCATAAGTTAAGCTGTGCGAATTCACAATTCTTTTCAAATGAAACTTAATTGAAGCTACAGCTCTTTCCCATAAACCTCCCTGTTCAGGACTTCTTGCAGGAATGTAATTCCAGTTAACCCCCATCTCTGCTAATGTATTATGCAAAACTTCTTGTAGTTCTCTACTCTTGTAAAATTTTAAAAACTATTTTAATTCTTTATTTGCTCCCACGATATTCGTAGAATTGTCACTGTATATATTTATAGGTTTACCCCTTCGTGCAACGAAACGTCTAAAAGAAGCAATAAAATTTTGTATTGTCAAATCGGTTACCGCTTCTACGTGTACGGCTTTTGTACTAAAGCATACAAACAACGCAACGGTTTTATGACCTTGCTTGATCTAGTTTTTCTATCTTTGATTAAAAAAGTTCCTGCGAAATCTACTCCACAGTTTTCAAAAGCATATGTCGGTTTTACTCTGTGAGAGGCAAAGAGCCCATTAAGGTCTTACAGGTTTTTGGCTTTGCCTTAAAACATACCATACATTGATGTACAATTTGTCTCACTATACTTCTCCCCACCACTGGCCAATATCGTTCTCTAACTATAAATAATGTGGCCACAGGCCCCGCGTGCAAACTTATTTCATGAATATGCTTGATTATCAACATTGTCAAAATATGTTTAGAAGGAAGTATTATCTGATGTACGCTATCGTAGCTTAACTCTGAGTTTTGTATCCTTCCACCTACTCTAATCAATCCGTTTTTATCAACAAATGGACTCAATTTTGCCAATTTATGGTTATTACTTAATAAACAACCCCTTTTCAAAATTTTTATTTCACCCCAGTATGCTTCTCCGTCTTTTGACCTTAGATATATACACGCGGAGTATCCTTTGATACTAGCGTCACAAGACGCATGCAACTCGACCAATTCATACTCTTTATGCAAAACGTGTCGCGGAATTATAACATCTTTTAATTGTTCTAAATCGTTTTTAAATGATTCCCATTTCTTCACTGTTTCATCAGGTAGCGGTTCGTCCCATGATATCTTCAACGACCACAACCCTTGCATAAATAATTTTGCAACAATAACTACAGGTGCTAGCATCCCTAATGGATCATATATCTTACTTATAGCCGACAATACTTCACGTTTTGTAATAGCATTTTTCCTATTACTAAACATATCTACCTTGTATTTTAATACATCATTTCCCGGACAATAATAAATTCCTAACGTTTTATGTATATCATCTTTTTCTAATGTTAATGCTTTCAACACATCGCCTTTATCTACCGAGTCCTGAATTAGCCTATTATCATTTGCTACCCATTTTCTTAAATTTAATCCAACTGAATTTAATATACTAATAATTTCACGTTTTAAAGTAAGTAATTCTTCAACTGTATCGGCTCCGCATATAAAATCATCGTAATAAAACATAGTTCTTTGTTTTCTATAGCTAACTGTTTTAAGCAACGCGTTGCAATAAATGGACTCGATCTTAAGCCGTACGTTACAGTTTTTAACTCATATATTTTCAAAACCTCGTTTTCATTTTCACGCCAGAATATTCTTTGTAAGCAGTGTTGTTCCTTATTTATATTAAATTGTCGGTACATTGCTTCGATATCACTGCTCACTACATAATTGAAGGTACGAAATCTCAACAAAATATCATAGAGATCAGATTGCACAGTAGGTCCGGTATACTGTAAATCGTTAAGTGCAATCCCATTGTCACACTTAGACCCCCCGTCAAAAACCGTTCTACATTTTGTAGTCAAAGAATATTTTTTTAACACCGCGTGGTGAGGTAAATAATAACTGTATTTTGGTTCTACATTCGTTTGTACTAATTGCATATGTCCCTGCATTTCGTAAGTTTTCATAAATTTTGAATACTGCTCTTTTAACTCGAAATTTCTTTTTAGTTTCTGTTCTAACGCATAAAATCCTGTTTTAGCTATTTCTTTAGAATTGCCCAATTCTTCTAAACCTCTTTTAAATAATATTTTTGTTTCAAAACGACCCGTTCCGTCTCTAACCGTCGATTTTAAAAATAATTCCTCCGCCTCTATATTTTCAAGCGATAAATCTTCTTTTAGTGTAGAAACCTCCTCAAGTTCCCAGAATTGTTTAACTACCTCATCTATTGCAGAAAATGAATGCACTTTCATAATTGGTCCCCGCGATAAATGCAACCTTCCCGCTACTACCCATCCCAATTTGGTTTGCTGTAATATTAGATTTGAATTTTCTATATTAATTCGCTGATCTCCTAATACATCCCAAAAAACATCACACCCGAGTATTATATCAATATCAGCTGTCTTATTAAAGTTGGAATCAGCGAGCTGTAAGCAACTTGGAATTCTTACATTACATTTATCAAAACTCAAATTTGGAATAGCAGCAGTAAGTTGTTTTAATCCTAGACAGCAGTAGAGGGAAGTGGATGGTTCTGGAACCTCCCCCCACCACTTGGCCTTGAGTTCAAGGCCAAGGCCACATGCATGGCGAGGCCACGTTCAAGGCCAAGCCCACGTTCAATCCCAAGGTCATGTTCGAAGCGAGGCCACGTTCGGAGCGAGGCCACGTTCAAGGTCAAACCCGCGTTCGAGGTTGAGGCTACTTTAAAAAAATTCAAGGTCAAGATCGCGTTACGGCCAAGGGCATAGAAAGAGCTAAGTAGTGCTTAGAACAGACTGCGCTTAACATATTTATTTAAAAAATTAGGCATGAAGTAAACGCCTAGGATACTTCATGTCTAAATTCTGACTCGACTAGGATTCGAACCTAGGTCTCCCTGTATATCCGCAATCTGCAGCCGAGGGTATCTTTACCTCTAGACCATCGAGTCTGATAGAAGATTTGGTTACTCATCCAGAGCACCTTCGTAGAGTGAAAGATACACATAATTTAATAAAAAAAGTTATATTTAAGATGCACATACAAAGAGTAATTACAGTAGTGGCTAGACTAAATGATTATAATACCAACAGATTAAGAAATACGTTACAGACATACACATTAGAGCGAATAAAATAGTGCTTAAAACAATAGTAGATATACAGCAGGAATTATCCGCGGGCGAGAGCAGCTTCTTCAAGACATCAGGTTTATTTTTTAGCAAAATCGTTTGCCAATTCGTTTCTACCGCATATGAAGGGAAATGGTATTTTATCTTGAACGTTAAAACGTTATGTTCAGTAAAGTTGTTCACTTGTATTTTAAAAACGGAAATAGTTGTCAAGGAACTGGTATCCATTTTACGCCACGTCACGTTGTGCACTCCATCATTGTAGGCGAAAGAAGCTGAACTGCACCGCGGCGGTTGAAGGACGTAGAGAATCCCATCATGAACTGCAGCGAGAGCAACCAAAAATTGTATTGGTAGCATGTTCAACAAGTCGATGGCAACTAGTGAATGGTTTGGCGCCGCACTTTGCATCACTTATGACAACAGCAACCTTTTGTTTTGTCGGCCGCACCCGTTCCATTGTTGCCAGCCACATCTACTCCTGGGGAAAAATGCAACGCATCGAAAAGTTGATAAGTCAAGTCTTCGATGGTTTGTAATTGCTGGTAGACCTTGGCAATTTTGCAGTTGGGTGACCAACGGAGGTGTTCAGATAGGGGTTTGTCATTGCGCTCCCAACCAGAAATTTGAACTCCGCAGTAGAAACACTGTACACAATTAATCGTATCGCTGATGCAAAAGAAACCGGCACCTGCTAGCGATTCTGGAGTTTGACCTCGACTCCAATCGCCGAATGTTCGTAGCCGTTTGGAGTAGCTCCCAAATTCTGGATGTCGAGGTTCTGAGCTCATGATGGCAACTAACTACGCACACGTTTGTGAAAGTTTTATATTCTACAATTCAAGGTCACAATCTCGAAACTTTAAAATAAAACCACAGAAATATTTCTAAATATATTTATTTATTTCCAAGTATAAGTTATATATGTAACTTCCCCATCCTCCAGTAGGCCTAGGTACCGGTCCACTGGCTTGAAGATGTTGGTCTGCCACCACACAGCTGACGATCCGTCGAAGACTGCAGGCCACGTCCGTAAGGTGGTCGTCTCCGCTAGGGTCTCTCCTTGTAGGTTCAAGGGGTACTCCATTGTGACCACTGCCTGGAGAGACCGTTGAGAGGATCCTGGAGGGCAACTAGCCAAAAACCGGCGAAAATGACGGTAAAATTGTTCTGCATTCTTAAAGTTAGTTGCCATAGCTGCTTGATGATTATGGTAGGTGCTGGAGGATTATGATGACTGTTACAGAAAACAGGCAACTTAATATAGGAGCGTAGTCAAGGATGGGAACGTAGAAGGTCAAGGGTCTTACCTTGAGATTCACATATAAAGCGTAACGTTTTTCCACCACGGCTACCAGTCATCATGCCTGATATTGTTGTTGATGCGCTCTTTGAAGATGCTCCTACATTTTACAAGGAGTTTGAATACTTCATCACCTCCGAACCGAGACCTCCATCAGCTCGTCAACTCCAGGCTGCCGTAACAATAGACTATTCCATGAGTCTTGGAAGCGAGCGCCTATGGCAGTCGACCCTCCTGAGGACGCTACCCACCACATACGAGGGTGACCCATTCCTGTGGTGGCGGCGGCATGTAGAGGTCCCCATCCAGCGCTTTCTCGCTCGGCTAGCAGATGGGGATGTAGTATATATTACTTATTGTTGGTTTAATTAAATATATGTATATAAAGGTGTCTGTGTTTTTATTGCACTGCTAGCGACGTCTATGATTATTGATATTTTATAAGTAGAAGCCCACGCTTTCAGTATTCATATCCAGTTCGACGCTTGAGCAATGCCTATCGATAAATTTGGCAAACATATGCATGCGAATTCCACGTCACACCCGCAGGTGTTTGTGGTTGAAGAGCTAAGCGAGCCTTTATATTATGAACGAGATTTACAACTAGTATCCATTGCCGTCAATGATGATAGATGGTACATCCTACCGCATGGTGACATCGAATATACTATTCGTATACGTCTTACTTTATCCCGAAAATACCGAAATTTATATCAACAAGTTGGGGTCATATAACTTTCGCGAAATGATTGGGATGACATTAAAAAGGGGTGATATGCTAAAATTTTGGGCAGTCAAGCCAAATATGTTATATGTGGAATTTCAACTCAAGGTTCCCATAATTGTTGAGTCAAAAAGGTAGTGCAGTAAACATGACTTCAAGGTTGCGTTTACGCTCACCTCCTACCACATATAACCTTGGAAATGTGAAAATAAAAGCGCGTAGAAGAGTCTGCAAGGGTAGTAGCATCCGATAGTCGTGCAGAAATGGAAGCCTTGTTGAAAGGCTATCGAGGTAGTTCAGAGTAATAAAGCACGAAAGCCGCAACCACTGTTCTGTCCAGAACTTCTGAATAGTAGGACGTACAAATTAAATAAATCAAGTTCTAAGTACGTGAGTGTAGGGTTTGATTGGAGTTCGCAATTTAACCCAAGTATTATAATACGGGGTGCCAAAAATGACTGGGTGCAGTTAAATGAATGGGAGTGGACATCCCTGATTGCAAATCAGGGAGTGATTTCCAACTACTTCTATTCTCTCGACGGTGAGTGGCCAGCTCTGGAAATAGGGAAGAAGAGCATTGTATTTGAAGCGATCCAGACAAGGAAAATAATCAAATTGGAGGAAGTGGGCTTGTCAGAGGTGCGTTTAGCGAGCGAAACTGTAGAAGAATTGTGGCGCTTGCAGAAACTCGTGGAAGTGCGATTCGCACAATTAAAAGCGTTACACTTTGAGAGTTTCTATAAAGAGATAGTGAAGGGTGTAGCAAACCTTTGTGGAGACTGTTTAGTAAATGTATGGTCTGTAGTGGATCAGCTGGAGGAGAACTCTGAAAAGACTGCGTGTATGGTGGAAGTGCTAACGTTCGCGAGTTCTATGGTAAAGTGCGACATCGAAGTGGAAGCCCTGAGTCGTCAGTTGGCAGTGTAGTCATGTGGATGAATTATAGAGAGGCTGCTCGACCGGTTGCAAGAGACGTACCTAGTGCGGTTGAACGATTAGTGAGTTCGTTAAAGGATTTAGCTTTTGAAGCGTCGCACGAAGTCATATATGGGTTAGGACGTTCCGGATTCAGTGACGAAGAGTTGTATAAAAAAGAAAAACAGTACAAAAATGGTGCAGCTGTCGGTCAACTATTCTTAGACGGAGCCATAAATGAAGGCCTCCTTGTAGATTTAATGGATAGTCTTGGCCTAAAATGGCATATGTGTGAAGTAAAAGCCTTTATAGAGAGGAAGGAAAATGAAGAAGAGCGTGCAGTTTGACGACTCGAAGAATAAGATTTATAATTTGCATACGTGGACGTATGCGTATCGAGAAGCTCGAAAAGGACGGTGGGAATGGGCAGGTGTGAATAGGTTGCGGTTCCATCGGAGGATACTTACTATGGATGAAGTACTGCGAGACGTCTTGTGCGCCGAACATAGGCAGACAATTTATGTAGAACGCTTTTCCACTAGTACGTAGATGTTTAATCCATGTAGTTAAACTATATATATTGTAAACAAATAAAAAAAACAATAAAATTAAAAAGGTTTTTTTTAGTCCATTATGTAGTGATTATAAATATGATACACGTTAGATAAAGCGCAATAACAAATCGGTTTGGAATGATATAAACAAGCGGGTTGTGATGGGGTGAGGGCCGGTCTTTCTTCCACTTCGATGATTGGGATGGTAGTAAAGCGGCGTAGAAACTTTGCCTTTTCTCGACCTTTCACATATACTTCGGTGGCACCTTGCAGAAGACGTCGCAAGATTGCAGGAAACATGTATCCTGGAGTAAATCCCTCATTCCAGTCGATGCAATGGTGATTAGTCATTACCCAGTGGGCTTGTTGTTGTAAATGTGGTGTTAAGGAATGGAGGGCGAAAGGGGGTTTAAAAATGTGGTGAGATACTGCGGTACCGTCGTAGGAGGCCAATTCTTTTGGGGTAAAGTGCTTATCGGACGTCTTAAAACCTTGAATATCGATAATGATCTTCATCGTATTAGGTATAGGGAGCATGGTCTAGTTACGCTAAAAGTCGAGGTGCAACTGAAGTGTTTTGCGAAATTACAGTTGTTTAACTGCTTTTGACAATGCGTTGTAAGTAAAAACCCGATCGTGAAGAACGAGACAATACGCAGTTGTGTTGGCTGGCACGTTAGCGGAAGTTTCAAATTCAACACGAAAAACGACAGCGTTTGCATGAAGGTAGTCTTTTTGATGGGAACAATCGATTACAACAATGGGCGCCTTGTCTGCAAAGTCATGGCGGGAGAAGAAGGGCTCATCGATTTTGCTATAATAAGATGATTGAAACTTGGAATACATGTCGTATAATGTTGCGTAATGATTGAGTGCATAATTGTTATGTAAATTGTCGTATGGGAATCTTTCGGTGTTCAAATAAACTCGGAAATTAGTAAGACCAATTTTATCGAAATTAGCATTGTCTTTAGCGATTAGCCCCGAACGACCTGATTGAAACCCTACGATGACATATCTGGGGGTTTGTAATTTTGTGCTTGTAGCGATAGCGTGAGAATGTTGAGTCACAGCATGAACACCGGGTATGATATGAAGCTGCCAGCTGCGAAATGCGACTTGAGTGTCAATATTTTTATCGATGTATTTGGTAAGGGCTAATTCTTGAGCAAGACCTGGAGTGATATGAGGAACCTTCCAATATAGTTTGTCAATCGTAACTTTAGCCGTCTCCCCTACGGTAGCACTGAATACGGCGTCGGCATCGGTATTGCTGCGAATTAATACGAGTTCTTGTCGGATGTTAAGTATTACTTTACCATAATCTTTGGCGAATCCTAACAGCATTCTCAACGGTATGCAGGCACTAAAGTTACCTTCCTGATCGGTAATGGGAGGATCGCCGCCGGCAAACCAACCTGCATTTTGAAGCTTTTTAACGTCAGCGGAACTGTAGGACACATATCCCTTAAGAGTAGACGTAATACCAGGTTTGGTGACAGAGTCGACAACGACGCCATTGATTTCGTATCGGATTTCGCTAAATAAGTGAGCCAAACCATTGTTAAGGAATTTAGCCGTTGTAACTTCACCGTTTTCCTTCCGCAACTTTCCCTCTAGGTACAGATAGCTCAGGCCGGGAAGAGTTGACATATCTTCGGGAATTGGAATTCGAATTTCATCGTTATAGTCAAAACGGTTTGTATACGGTTGATGTGTGTGCAATTGATTGCTAATGATAGAAGTGTCGACGAGGACTCGCTCTCCAATATTTAAAATACTCATTACACTATTGTAAAGCCTAAGGACCGCAAGAAGTCTCTGTTTGCTTTAGTTAGCTGCGTGGTGGACGAAGCCGTACTGATCTTACGAGGGTGTGGGCGACGATTCTTATAGGAAGTAAAGCAGGGGTGGTACGGAGTGGTGAATCGAAAACCCATTACAGTTTCTTTAAATGTAATGTTACCGTAACGGTCTCCTTACTAAAACTGACAGGATTATCCGATTGGTCTAGTATTTTAATAGTTAAGTTAGTGATCTGTTTCGTGCTGATCGGTAGATAGATGACAGGGTTAGGGGTTTCCACTATTTTGTACCCGGGTGGTACTATGGGGAAGAATTGGTGAATGATATGGCCGGGCTTACCATTTTTATATGAACCGACGGAGATGTTGCAATGAATAAGAATCGAGTTGATGTTCAAAATTTTCGTAACATGTTCAGCTGTGTGCCACCTATCTGCAGCATAAATTTTTTTCTCAAAGCCTAACATGTCCCGGATAGTATTGTCGCTTTGAAAGTCGATTGGAACGGTGGACTTTATTTCGGTTTTTAAGGTGCTGTTGTTTCCACGTAGCAGTACCTGTTTAACACCCGCATCAGAATCGAGTTGGTTATGTAAAAATTCAGCAATGTCGGTAATTTCATATGCTCCCTCCGGTATAATAATAGGAGGTTCTCCAACAAGATGAAATTCATTGTTGGGAGGTCTAACGTTTGGAATAGTATAGTAGGTTTCGAAACTTAACAATCCTAAGACGTATTCGCTACCATCGTCTAAGAAAATGGGAGGGTCAAAATTTGCAGTAAGAACAGATGAATCTCCCGTAAGAGTGAATATACTGGACATGATGAAGCGCGGCACTTAAACTGACGACAAAAGCGGTTTTGCAAAGTTATATAAGAATTTGAGACACAAATGTCCACATGTGTATGATGCGAGTTTTTGATATCTATTAGAGTTGTACATAATTGTGTTGTTGCTACCATCGCTGCGAAAGTAGTTTACTAATTCGGGAGGAGGTTGTAAGCGACCTATGCTATCGAAATACAGAACAAATCGATCAGCTTTAACGTAGGCTGTCCAATGTGTGCCAGGTCCAACATCATCGTCTAAGTTAGTAACACCACATTCTCGTTGACGAATTTTGTCAGGTAGGGCATCTCGCATAAATATCCCCCTAAAATGGGGAATTTCTAAGCGTTTAACGTACTGTGCAATATCGATGTTTGTCAACGCTCGGCGTGGTAGCTTCAACGGTAGTTTTTTGACTGATACGGTCGTAGATATAGCCCTTTTCCTCGAGCAATGGATTCCATAGCTTTGTTATGTCGCTCTTTTTCCTGGAAATCCTTTTTAGAAGCCTTTGAGTCGCCAACCGCTTTAGCGACTGCTGCAGCACCGCCTCCGAGAGACCCCAATGCTCCTAATGCAGCAAGTATGGGTACAAGCGGCAATATACCTCCTCTCTTGGGAACAGGTACTACTCTAGAACGAATTCGGCGTTTCCTTCGCGATTTAAAAACGACCGCGCCTCCAATACGTTTACGCCTACTACACCTTGTACGCTTCCGTTTTCTAGATACCCCCGTACCAAATTTTTGAGCAATACCGACAATAGGTAGTGCACGCTTTCGTTTCCGGGAGACTCTTACACCAACAGTGGGTTGTGTACGCTTCCGTTTTCTAGATACTCCCGTACCAAATTTTTGTGCGGCAATAGGTAATGTACGCCTTCGTTTTCGGGGGACCGTCACACCAGCAGTGGGTAGTGTACGCTTCCGTTTTCTAGATATCCCCGTACCAAATTTTTGCGCTGCAATAGGTAGTGTACGTCTTCGTTTCCGGGGTGTTTCCATAACAGCAATGGGTTCTGTACGCTTTCGTTTCCGGGAGACTCCCATGCCGAGTTTGGTTTTCCCTTTCATAATCCCTGTAACAGCAAGAGCTGCCGCTCTTTCTCCAAGAGTAGAGTCTTTTGCTTTAACGCGTTCCCAAGCTTTCTGTGCAAGAACTTTATCCGCCGCGTGACGCGTCGAAAGATTGCTAGATTGTGAGTATGCGATGTCGTGTTGCTTGCAAGCCTCGTCCAGAGGGTTTCTTCCTCGATCACCTCGAGAAAGCCGTTTGTTTAAACGAGTGCCAGGTCCGCAAAACTTATAACCTGGTATATGTAATTCGAAAGGCAACTTGTCAATAAGGGTGTTCAACAAACCGCGACCTTTCCGTCTTACGATTCGACGACGACTACGAGTTTTACGTCTAGTATAACTCATCTTAAAGAAACGCTCGTCGAAGAGCGACTGACGATGTGAAGCTCAAAGGGGTAGATATATACTTAGCACAGCGCGGTTAGAAGCTAGTTCGCCCCCGTCCGAAAACGATGAAGAACGTCAAACTTGTGAAACAAAAATGTTCGCTGCCGGTAGTAAATCATACAGTAAATTCCATGTCACAGAGGTTCAGACGACACGGCACTTTACTGGGTATAGGATGTAAAAGGGGTTTGATCATTGGTCCTTCCGGCTCTGGGAAAACCAATGCGATGATCAGTCTTTTGGTGCACCGCAATGGGGTGCGGTTTCAAAACTTGTATTTGTATTCCAAAACCCTTGACCAACCTAAATACAAATTTCTGAAGATACTCCTGAAGTCACTAAAAGAAATCGGATTCTACGAATTCAGCGAGGGGTGTGAGGTTATCAAACCACACGAGGCGAAAGAAAATTCTGTTATTGTGTTTGATGATATGGCATGCGACACTCAAAGCATAATTAGAGATTATTTTAGTTTCGGACGTCATCGAAATATAGATTGTTTTTACCTCTGTCAGACTTACTCATCAATCCCGAAACAACTGGTGCGAGATAATGCGAATATCATAATCGTATTCCGGCAAGACCACACCAATCTTAAACACATTTACGATGATCATGTAAACACAGACATGTCATTCGAAAAGTTTAAAAACTTATGTTCCCACTGTTGGATCAAAGATCACGGATTTTTAGTTATCGACAAAGAAAGCGAAATCAACGCCGGTCGTTATAGAAAAGGGTTCGACAGTTACTTCACTATATAGGTATGGACCACTGCTGTACAAATTATTAGTCTACGAACAACGACAGTAATAGCAACATGGACAAACGGTTAGTAAGCGATCTTATTAAAGCTAGAAAGGCTGTCAGGCGGAAATATGAAACTTTAAAAGCAGATATCGCCGAATCGCAGACGGCTCTTGCGGAGCAATTTAAACCAATTTCCCAACCACTCACGGAATTGCTAACATCCATTAAGCAAGAAGGAGGTCAAACAATACAGCAAGAAGTAGGACCTATGCTGAGAACCATCAAACGACGAGTGTCCACACCATCTATCCTACCCCGTCCGAGAAATGGCAAAACCCCCGTACGAGCGTCAACCCCCGACATTGCCATTCCCGGGCCGTCGACTTCAGCGTTGGTAACATCCACACCTAGATTTCTTGACAGAGAAGTATTGTATGAGAGTTTACCGGATGAGGAGCAACAGGTAGAAGTTCAAGAAGAAGAAGCGGCAATTGAAAGTTCAGTAGCAGAGGCTAGGGAAACCGTGCGACAAATGATGGAACCGGAAGTTCTAGGGGAATACCTGGAACAGTTCTCAGGGTTAGCTAGAAAATATATCGAGGGAATGATACGAGATACAGAGAGCAAGTACGATCTCCACTATGGAGTTCGATGGGACATAGACACTGATAAGTTTGCAATTGGGAATAAACAGCTTACTTTTGAGGGTCAGGACATGGTTATTACAGATCACGGAAATAGAATAGTATACAAAGGCACCCCCGGCTTTTACGAATTAATGTTCTTAAAGAAACCGATAACTTATACAACCAAAGACCGTGAAAATTACTATGACATAGTGAACCGATCCGCCGCAAAAAATAAGAATTACGATCCAACCCAAGGGATAAGCGGCAACGCCGGCGCAAAATATATGAAAGTAGTACGCCCCCTGGCTACATCCTCCGGCATTAGACAACCTACCAGAGCCGCATCGAGGGTGCAGCGTACCGGTAGGGGATTATTAACAGTAACCAATAAAAAAGTGGAATTTGTTCCTTGGAAAGATCCAAATTCATTAGTGGATCGTCTGCGCATATTACTAGCCTCTCAGGTAGCGGGGCACACCGGCCATTCCAACGAAATCGTAAGCATCACCCAAGCTCTACGAGATGCAAAAATAATTTACTAAGACGAGTACAAAAGCAGAGGACCTATTGAATTACGATCAGAAGGTGTTAGACGATAGAGTAATGCCCATAGACAAATTTGGACGCCACTACCATAGCGCGCGCTACGGTTCTCATCGCAAACATATCTTTATGAAAGTTCAAAATATAAACCGACTCCATATAGAGGTACCACTGCTGCTAGTGGGGCGTGGTTATGATGAAAGCGGATATTCCAAAATTTTCGGTAATAATGAGTACATTTTTCCTTTAACGATCGGTGAGATCATAAGTGTTCAAGTCAACGGACCTTTGGTAGTATCACACATCAACGGCATCAAACACGACACGCTTGTCGGTAAGACATTGCGGCGAGGAGATAAACTGAAATTCGAATCCATAAACACTAAGTTATACGTGCAACTGCTGCTTAAATGTCCCATAGCAGTCGATACAGCAACATTCGGCAATGAGTCTTAAGGAGGATCTAGTTGCAGAACTTCACAAACCAGCGCGAAGAAATTTCAAGAGACGACGGGTGATTCTCAAAGGATTGCATGATTTACTACAAGCGGATTTGGTGGAGATGCAACCATATGCACGAAGCAATAAAGGTTATCGATACATTTTAGCTGTTATTAATGCGTTTTCTAAATACTTGTGGGCTCTCCCGGTAAAACGGAAAACGGGAAAAGATGTAGCAGCAGCTATGCGAAAAGTTCTTGCTAATATGAAGGTATCTCCAAAAAACGTACAAACCGATTTGGGAAAAGAATTTTATAACAGCGACTTTCAAGCATTGATGCGACGTTACAAGATAAATCATTACAGCACGTAGCAGCATCATAGAAAGATGTAACCGCACCCTTAAGAACATGATGTGGAAGCAGTTTAGTTTGCAAGGGTCCTACAAATGGTTGGACATTCTGCCCCAACTTTTAAGCAAATATAACACAACCAGGCATAGCACAACAGGTATGAAGCCGGCTGAAGTTAATCTTAAAAATGCCAAACGTCTGTTACACACCGTGTACAGCCACACAAAAACTGTAGATCCGACACCTCAAAAGTTTCATAAAGGAGATTCTGTACGCATTAGTAAATATCGTTCGATATTTAACAAGGGCTACACACCCAGCTGGAGCAACGAAATATTCAAAATAGCCACAGTGCGACTTACAAATCCTACCACCTACAGACTCACCGATCAGGAAGGGCAAGAAATCAAAGGTGGATTTTACGAGCACGAATTACAGAAAACCAAACACTCGGACGTATACCTGGTAGAAAAGGTGTTGAAGAAGAAGGGTAATCAGCTTTACGTAAAGTGGTTGGGATTCGATAATCGTCACAATTCTTGGATATCCAAAAACAATGTTGTATAACTTATTATGATTCTATAGAACTCTTTCAATAAAACACTTTTTTGTTTTACTACCATTTATTTTCTTTAAATAAAAACTTTTTTATGTTTTACAGTAATTTATTATTGTAAATGCTAAACATGAGTGACTACAGTGTTAAATAACAAATATACTTGGTAATGCGGACCCAAACAATCAGATTTTTCGTAAAATTTAACTTACTACCTATATCATACAAGCTAGTGTTCTTAACCTATACTATAATTGCTATATACAATAACTAAACCTACAAAGTACAAGAAAGCCGTGTAGGACCTCTGCTGTTAAGTAATAACGAATACTGTTCCGCGAACATATTGCTACGTCATCGTTTCGGCAATGCGCAGCAAGTTGTCTAGACGACTGTAAACATCTATATCACGGTGACCCCACGCTAAGGTTTTGGTAGTATTAGGAATAAGGAAGCGTTTATCATCTCGCGAAGAAAGCGCAACCTTATTCATTAATTCGGTGTACATAGTGTGTAAATGGGAACGAAACACATACATCTGACAAAATACAACTTCCCTCTTGATTTCGGCTACAGATTTATAAATTTCGGTGGTGAGGTGATTCCGAACAGCACTCTTTCTAACTCCCTTCGCCTTTTTGGCTTCCTTACCAACAGCGTTTACACAGTATGTTTTTGCACCGACCCCGTAATAGCTACACACAGCCACCCCAGCGTACTCATCCTTAAATTTGCCAACAACAGACTCGGTTCTCGAAATTCCGTGCAAACCATTCTTGTAATTTGATGTATCAAAGAGATCAAGGTGCTTTTGCATGTCCGCGTAAAAATTTTCAGTAAAAATTTCCAGGATGAATGAGTCAGTGTCCGAATAGAGTAGAGACACATTACGGCCGTATGTATGCTTCAAAAATTTGTAATAAAAATCGTACATTACCGTTTTCGAAAGATCTAAAACTGAGAAACCAACATAAATGGGTTTGTTATATAAAACCGATGTTCTGTTCATTTCCACTGCTATTAAATTTTCCCCAAACCGAATTCTATCTTTAAAGTTAGGTTTCGATATCAAAGCTTCTGCCCCCATTCTATTACCAATTTTCTCCCAATGACTAATTAACTTTACAACAACCCTTTTGTCCACGTTTTCCATGGTTTTACCAAAGACGCTATTGTTAGCTAGTTTGAATGAATTTCGGTTAAATTCATTGTCAGACTGGTTACGTAAATTTGTGTTTAAATCGATGTAGGATCTGAGCCATGGAGATTGCCTAAACTTAAGTATTTTATGCGTTTTAACCAAAATCAAGCCGGCCTCTAAACATTGCCTCAAATTTCTGTAGTGAATAATATAATTGTGTTTGTCATAGAAATTTGGAATTAATTTTGCATTTTTAAATTTTCCCTGTGGAGGCACCAATAGCTCGGGGCAAAAGGGGAAGTCATTGTGATCGTCATGTAAATTTTCAGGGTACCGCAAGTCAACTTCCAACACGTACCCAGTATCTGAGTCGTCCAAAATTTGAAATACGTCAAAACTATCAATTTCCTCGTCAGTCAACCAAACAAAACCACCTTGCGGTAGAAACTGCCTCATACTATGGCCATAAAGGTTGGTGGCGTCTAAAAAAACAAGAAAAGAAGTGGGCTTTGAAGCGTCATAGTTACCCGCAAATTTATTGTTGGCAATAGCCTTTCGCCCGACACAAGTACTAACTCCCCCACGAATACCCTTTCTAAAAAAGTGAAACATATCCATATCCGTCAACAGTTCCAACTCAACCCCCGTATATTTTAACATGGCGTCCCAACTTAAACCGGGGGCGGTGAAGTACTGCGCCGGATCTAAATTATATTGATTTAAATAAAAATTGCGAAAGTTTTCGAAAACGTCTGCCAATATAAACACGTCACATTTGAGGTAAACATCGGAATAGTCGCCCAACGTTTCACATTCAAAAGTTTTCCAGACCTTAACGGCGCGCTCGTAATCGACCTCAGTAATATGCGTCTCAGTTAAATGATCATAAAACTGGGCGATTGTGGGCAACGCCGGCTCGTCTAATTTTGTAAATGAATCCAGATACGAATAGGGAAACACACCTTTCTGTCTCATCAGTTCGAATTTGATGTCATGTCCGAATTGCTTATGAATTTCAACACACTGATCATCTGATAACGTGGCGGCCAGCGATGCTAAAGAAGAACTTAAAAATCGGTAACTATCTAAAAATCGAATTTGCATATAAACGTTTTTCCGTTTTCCGTCAACAACGACTTCATCTACCCAAAGACGTTTGCCAAATGAAATATATTTTTCCTTATTTTCTGGAATGACATCAAGCTCTTCGTTATTTTGAGCTAACTGTTTGACAAAAAGGTGGGAATCGTAATTTAAATTGTGAAAAAATACGGGAATAAAATTTGGAAGTTTATAATTCAGATTGCAATTAGAATGGGCAGCTCCCCGATATTCTCCGGTCAAATGGTCGTGATCGCGAACCTTTACGTTCTCCTCTCCAAAAGGACGATTGCAAATATGACATGAAGCAGCATCCTTAAAATTTTGAATTTCTTGCGGAGCCAGAGGCTTGAGGAGTACAACATGCTTCAAACTGTTGGAATATAGCGCGCGAACGTCTCTGTCTAGACGTTCAACAAACACTTCCACAGCATCCTCACCTCTATAAATTTCGAATTTGGATAGAGTATCATCAAAAGAACATTTCAAATAATACGCGAAAGAATACGGTTTGTGCTCGCACGTTTTGATCGTATAAGGTCTTTCGCGATCCGGCTCCTGATCCCCACCATCGACAGGTGATAAAACTGTCTCGAAATCTGCATAGATGCAAAATGGCACTTTCAATTGCTTATGATAATTATCAAATTTAAGGATGTTCTGGGGCCTCACCTCCCCACACTTATCCGTGATCGGCTCTGTCGTAGGCAACTTTGTGCATACATGATTACAGTCAAAAAGCTTATGGTTCTCCAGATGGGCATCGGTGCGAAAGTAATTTAGACAACCATTACAAAAATGTTTCGCATTGGCCCTAGCAGTTATTTGCCGCGAAACTAACCTAGACAAATCAGCGATCCAACAGTAGTGGCTATTACCTTCGCCGTCTGTTAGAAGCAGTAAATTTATATGTCTGTTTTTTATACGTGGCGAATAGTACAGAGGTCCCACAACTTCATATATGGTAATATCGTTTTGAAAAGTTTTTTCCAACGCGTATACATTTACAGAAAGTTGAGGGTTATTTTTTTCAAATTTAGAAATATCGCGCAATCTAACAGGGAATTTAATGTCCTTAAAATTTAAAAAATCGCTGCAATCTGGATACGAACTCGTTCGATTAGACGGTCCATCTGGTTCGCAGAGGGCCGAGGTTACCGCCCACCCGAAACAACGCTCGTCCTTGACGTTTTGGACGTTCACGATCGCTTTCTTGGTCTGAATCTGCTCCGGGAGCGGGATATACGAAGACGCCCGAAACGGATTGAATTTATTTATATTTAATTCTAGGTACAGCAGCTGCTTCAAGATCCACCCTGTAAACATTTTGCGGTTAGTAACATTAACAAGAATTACAATTGTAATACACACCTGAATCGCGTTCCTCAAATTCGGACACCTTCTGGTCCAATATCCCCGTTAAATTATCATATAATTCGTTCAAGTCTGTACCGCGAGTTACCACCTCGTTGGTCGTATTAAAACTTTTGACGTCTTGTACATCTTGAGTCTCCAAAATAAAATACCCGAAAAGTTCGAAATTTAATTTTATACTGTTTAATTTGGTCAGTTGTCCTTCTATTAGACCTATAATTTTGTCTTTCAATTCCGTCATATATTCTACAACACTTATATGATAATTTTCCGTGGACACCCTGTAGCTGGCAACACGGGACTTGAAGGCGCTTGGAAGGGCTACCACTCCTTTCTCCAGGTGGATGACATCACACCGCCTCGTGTGACGATTGCTCCTCAGGTGTCCAACGAAACAAGTCCGACGAACATTTTCATCACACACGTCGCAGTATTGCGTCTTGGGGAGCTGTTCTGTTAAACCAAACGTTGGAAAACATGAAACACTACAATAGAGACGCACTCACCACCGCTGGAGTCATTAGGTCTTGGACGTTTACTCGCCGATGGTCCCTCACCAGCTGCTACCGAAGCCTCCATAGCGTCACCTGTAGGAAACACACAATCGATATAATCAACAGCAATCACCACGTTTCCACTTACCACTCGTCGATGGGTGGCCCAGCTCGTGGCGACAGCTATCTCTTCGATGGCGAAACAAATTGTCAGCTCTGGTGAAGGACTCTCCACAAGCAGTGCACCTGAACATAATGGCAAATTAGTCTCGCGCAATCGGTTAATATACTAATTGCGCGATTAGCTACCCAGCTCGAGGCTTACTATTCACAAACGCAATGAACACCTTTATTTATAAACACTGATTAACAAATTAAACCTCGAACGGATTACCCAGGTGTCACCACGGGGAGGATTCGCTTTGGACACCCTGGAGAGGATAGGGGGGCAAGGTTATTTGTGTTAGAGGTGTATGATATGTTAAACGATTATCTACTCGTTACTTAGCTTTTTTATCGAGCTCCTGACGTCTTGCACGAATCGCACTCTCCACAGCTAACAGATCTTCAATTAGCTCTAGCCTTGCTAACGCAGCATTCTTAAAGATGTCCATGTTAGTTGCGCTGTGGCCGTGGCGGATCTTAGGTAAAGCAGCTATGCTTTTTAGGTACTCATCATGCATCGTCGCTTCTAGGCTGGCGGCTCGAATTTCTAGGGAGCTAATAACAATATAAGCTACTAAACTGGGAAAAGCACGTTCTAAACACCTTCAATGTTAAATAACATATATGGATAAAAAATAATATCTAATATACCTTAGATAATGCTCTCCACTGCGAAGATCAGCAGCTTTCGCATCTATTGCATTCCGATTAGACACGTATTCACGTTCGGCACGCTGGGATGGCGAAATGTCATCCATGTCTTCCTCCTGCGGGGTAGACGTAATCGACACCACAGTATCGATTACATCACTCCCAGGGGCTACAACAGCCACACCACCCGAAACCGGAGATGCCTGTACAATTACAGAAGGCACTGCGGCCACATTTTCCGAAGGTTGGATTGTTAGCCGCTTCGAAATTCGACTGGTCGGTCGACTTGAGCCGGAGTCTATCTCCAAACCATCTACAAGGGTTGTAAACTCTTGCGCCGCACCGTCGCCGGAAGCCGCCTTTTCCAATGGAATGTCGTCAAAATCGAACGCTTCCATAAACATTTCCGTTTGTGATAGATGCGGAGACTCAGATTGTATCGGCATATTTTGGAATTTTGGAGTAGACAGTTCACCAACTGTCCGACTATCAAATGTGGATACATTTTCCACTTGAACCTGAAATTCTCCCGTTTTCTTCTCAGTCTCCGCATTCATATTCTCTATATATTTCCTAAAATTGAATTTTGCCGGTTTTTTTTGTATTTTCTGACCTTTCTTTAAAGCTGATTTTAAAATTTTGCTCGAACCTTGGCTACTTGGAGAAATAATTTCGTAATTAGGAGCAATTAATACGTCACTTAAAACATTTATGTCGGCTGGCGGCAACGCCTGTGCGGAACTGGGGTGTGAAACGCTTGGTTCCGTGCAGGCGCAAAGTTTAACTTTACCCTTTTCCGATGTTTTCTTCAAGCTAAGCCTCGAGTATTTAGACATCTTTTTGGGTAGTAGAACACCTCTACAAGATTGGCACACAGTTGACATTGCAAAAGCAGGTAACAGAATGGTTTGCTGCAGCTTGGAGGTCTGCATTTATACGAAATGCGAAGGCCAACTTCAACTTTCAATATTAATTTAATTACGATGCTAATTTCCTTAAAGATATAGCAAAATTTTATTAAGAAAAGTTATTCAGAATGTAAAATTAAACCACTGTATGAATTTTCGCAAATATCTGATTACTTTGAAAAACTTCTCATTGTTTGCAATTATTGCGCTAAACCGAATTTTATTTTCAAAAGTGCTGCCTCGTTAGTTCATAATACGGCAAAATTTTATTAAGAAAAGTTGTTCAGAATGAGAAACTATATCCCTCTGTGAATTTTAGCAAATATCTGATTACTTTGAAAAACTTCTAATTGTCGGTAATTGTGCTAAAACGAAATTTATTTTCAAAAGTGCTGCCTCGTTAGTTCATAATACGGCAAAATTTTATTAAGAAAAGTTGTTCAGAATGAGAAACTATATCCCTCTGTGAATTTTCGAAAATATCTGATTACTTTGAAAAACTTCAATTGTCGCAAATTGTGCTAAAACGAAATTTATTTTCAAAAGTGCTGCCTCGTTAGTTCATAATACGGCAAAATTTTATTAAGAAAAGTTGTTCAGAATGAGAAACTATATCCCTCTGTGAATTTTCGCAAATATCTGATTACTTTGAAAAACTTCAATTGTCGGTAATTGTGCTAAAACGAAATTTATTTTCAAAAGTGCTGCCTCGTTAGTTCATAATACGGCAAAATTTTATTAAGAAAAGTTGTTCAGAATGAGAAACTATATCCCTCTGTGAATTTTCGCAAATATCTGATTACTTTGAAAAACTTCAATTGTCGCAAATTGTACATAAATTTTCCATTGATACACTTGTTTACGAACTTTTAAGCGGATCCATCCTGCCGCATTTGCAAGGGTCGTCTAAAAGTCGAAGCAAACAAATAAAAGGAGCATTTGCCCGGATCAAAAGATGTTTTTAACATAGTGTAAATTTTCCATTGAAGTCAGTTGTTTACAGAAATGCAGATGCATCCTGCTGCATTTGCCCAGGTCGTCTCAAAGTCGAAGCAAAAAAATAAAAGGACCATTTGCCTGGGTCAAAGATGTTTTTAACATAAGTGTAAATTTTTCCATTGACGTCACTCTTGTTTACGAAGCAGAAATGCATTTGCAAATAATACGTCCAATTATGATTTGCACGACTTTTTCATAACAAATTGTAGTTTGCATTATTACTAGGAAGCGAATTAACTATTGTTTTAAAAAATATTATTAGTCACATGTATTTTTTAATTCATATCACTTTTAAAGTGCATGAATTATTTATTGATTATTACCGTTTTAAACAATGCCACCACGTCAATTAAACTTTACTACAAGTTATGCATTATTGGCTTTTCGCGTACTTATTAAAAATGATATGAATTAAAAATTACATGTGACCTACCTTGCAGAAAGCAAATTTCACCATATGCAATTATTATGCTACTTAAAATAAATAATTTAAATACATATTACAAAATATGCCGTGTCGGGTATTAAAAAACGTGTTTTTTTATGAGAAAGCTAATGCTGTTACAAAAAAATCAGTTAATTTAAAACTATGATTAGATAGCGCCGTAATTAGCAAACATTAAAAATTTGCTGCATAATTTGTCAACCCTTCCCTCCAAGTCGAGATGTAGGTAGGAGAGATTTGTATATAAAGCAGCCGCAGTTGCATTACAAAATCACAGTTTCCTCAGCCGCAACAATCTGCTCCATTGGTAAGATATGTTTGTATATATGTTTTATTTTATATGTTAAAATGCTTCTACCATCATTAAGATATTTGATTAGAATTTTTTTGCATTGTACTGTTACTTCGCTATTCTAAATTCTCAAACATTTTTCAGATAAAATCAGAATGGGTAAGACGCTTATTTTTTTGTATTCTAAACAGTATACATATAAGAAATTTACAGAAGAATTTCTAAACTCAATAATTCTTGGTGCTGCCATGTCAGCTTTCGGTAATATTGTGTTAATTTTAATAGTTGATGTAATAACTTTTTATTATTTTAGAAATACAATTGGTGCAGCATATAGCCGAGAAATATGGGACCGTAAGAATATTTTATGCTCATAAATCTGGTTCACAATAAATTTATTTTTAGGACGACATTGCTTTAATGAAAAATTCTACTTACATCCCAGAAGCCACCCTGCTAGAGGTGGGGTGGTTTCTGGGATGTAGGTTTAAAGTATATAGGGACCTCGAATTACCAGACATGCTCTGGGTGATCTACGTGAGTATAACTTGATTTGCTTCTTTGAAGAAACTAAGTGTTCTTTTTACAGCAAATGTGAGGCCACCCACACCGTTCTAGGTTAGGTTAGTTTCTAAGTTAGTCAGTAAGTTATTTGTATAATAAACGTTTTAAAATTTTTAATTTTTTATTACATCGTTATAACTACATGATAATCACTTATTGTTCCAACGTTTGCTGTTGTTGGGCGTATTGTTTAAACACAATATCATATCTAATGACGTCCAAAGCATACTTTAGCATTTTATGCATGCAGTATACATTTTCGGATTTTATTGGCGGTAACGCATCCTCAATGCTTCTTTTAAAGTCGCCGGGTAATTTCCAAACCGCGTCTATTACACTACTGTAAAATTGTTCAAAATTCTGACTTTTCAATAATTCAGCTTTAAAATTCAGCAGGGGCAACAAATCCCACAACTCTGCTACTGATTGCATTCCGAGATACACTTGGGATCGCTTACGTTCCTGCAGCACAATCACTTTTTTGTTTCCGATTTTTTGGAAATATATTCGTTTGCCTGGACTTATATCCACCGGTTTTAAATCTCCATCTTCATAGTTAAAATGTCTGTTTATCACATCTTCATTTTTAAGAAAGACTTGCCACTCTCCTTCGTCTAGCAGTATAAAATTGTTGTTAATCCCACTAATTAGCACTCCCGGCACAAACGATCCAAAACAGGTCAAACCCAAACTCACAGATTTATTTCTTGACTTATTCAACGGATAACTTGTTGCGTTTAACAATACTGGATATAACAGTTTCACTTTTTTCTTTGATACTCGCCCCTTCACAGTTTCACCAACCTTTTGTACCTCATCCATTGTTTTTGCTAGTACAGCACACGATACACTACTGAACACAAAACTACATCTCCTGTTATACTCATTCTTCAAGGTTACTGTCGGTGGCCTCGCTCCGAACGTGGCCTCGCTTCGAACGTGACCTTCGACGCCTTGCATGTGACCTTGGGCTTGCACGTGGCCTCGCCTTGCATGTGACCTTGGGCTTGAACGTGGCCTTGGCCTTGAACTCAAGGCCAAGTGGTGGGGGGAGGTTCCAGAACCATCCACTTCCCTCTACTCGCAGCACATAATGCGATGCATACTATTTGAAGCTACGTTAGTTAATAAATAACTAAGTCGAAAACCTCAATAAGTCGAATAAACAACACAAAAATATCATCTAACAGGCAAGGCCCCCTGTAAATAGGAAAAACCTCGAGTGTGAAACATCCAGCTCTCTTAGTACACAGGACAAACTTTGTTAGTTCATGACAAAAGAATACATATGTCTGTCATACATACAGTTGTATTACGAGTTTACATTGAATTTTCTGACAGCCCCAAGTGCACTACAAAGAAACATACAATAACGTGAATCTAAGTTAGTTGCTAGTTAAGAGGGTTCTCCTTAAGTTAGGCACGTCACTGAAGAAATTCATATTTGAGTAAACACTTTATTATATAATACAGGTGGGCACCTTTATGCTGAGGGAAGTTAACCATCAAAGGAGATGCTACAGGGGGCTTGTTTTGTTCGCTAGACTATATGATGACGCAAACGCAAGCAGTGAACCAATTTCTACGCACTGGCTTGTGCGGGAAGTATGTGGCACAGAGGCGCATTGGCACAATATGCTCGAAGACAAAAGCGCTCAAAATTAAAAATGAACTTTACAAGTATCGTAGATTAAATTGAAGAGATTTCTCAACTATTCGATACAATTATTTCCAAAAATTTTAGTACCTTCATCGGAATGCCTTCACATTCTTTTCCAGCCTTATTGCTTGGACAATTTCATCTTTAGTAATTGGCGATCCTGGTGTGCTATTGTACAGGTCATGATCATCGATAGCTCTCCAATGTATTCTTTCCATCTTTCTTGTTGTTGGGTGATGTTCGTGATTCCTATTTTGATTCCCTAACTTTTGAGGCAAAAATTCCTTTTTCCTTCAACTTTTATGTAGGTAAAAGTACAGTGGCTATATAAGGACAGTGTCGTCAATTTTGGTCCTGTTTCTGATTGGTTGTTTTAAAATCCGCCATTAAGAGTCGTTTTACGAAATTACACATAGTCACACAAAGTTGCTTCTAAGTCGTTTATTATTGAAAGTAGCCCCAATATGAAGTGGAATGAAATAATCCTCAATTCTACAGTGTTCTGTGTAAGCGAATGCCGAATTTTCGTTTGCATAAGTAAATGTCAACGAGTTAAAGTAAAATGCTTTTTGCGAAAATTGTTCATTAGTCCAAATTAAAAGCTATAATAAACTATATAAATGTCTCAATGCCGAAGATTACTGCATCAAATTAAAGAGAATTTATGGGCTACGTAACGCTGAATATTCTATTCCTCTAAATTAACTGGTGGAATAAATAGTCCAGTCAATCTGTCATCAAAAGGGGGTGTCACCTTGCATCAAATCGGGTCTTACATGGTTGAGGCCTAATGATGAATCTAAGTTTTCGACCTCGGCCGGGTGCCGGAAGTACTTCAAATAACCAAAAAAATCCAAAATTTTCGACCTTGTTTCGGTTCTCGTTAATTTTAACCCCGAAGAACTGGTTTCGTAAATGTTAAACCTATATGAGATGAAAGAAGATAACATTTCCTACATTTTATGAAGTCGAGTTTTTTTTCTCCGACCAATCGTTCAGCCGCGAGAGCGCCGCGAAGTTCTAGTTCAGTCAAAAGGTAGAAAATAGTGGAAAGTTTTGGTGGAGTTTTGATATTTGGTTCCTATATGGTTTTTTGGGTCGCTGTATACGAATATCAGGTTTTTTCCAACAATAATTTTGACCGGAAACAAGTTCTTTTTTAAACAAAAACGGTCTTAAAAAACGATTTTTTTTAGTTTTTCTAAAGTTACTCGAAAACTATCCAATTTCGTCAATGTTCAACCTACATGAAACGAAAGAAGATAAAATTTCCTACATTTTATGTACTAGAGGTTTTCTTCTCCGATCAATCGTTCAGTCGCGAGAGCGCCGCGAAATTAGGTGTTAAAAGCAAAAAAAGGAAATTATCCCATTTTATTTCAAAGTAACTCGAATACTATACATTTTTCGTAAATCAAAAATGGTATATGAAATGAATCTTGATAAATGAAATGTTGGAAAACTTGATTGTCGCGTACAGCGACCCAAAAAACATATAGGAACCAAATATCAAGACTCCAAAGCTGCCCCTATTTTCTACCATTTGACTCGACTATAATTTCGCGGCGCTCTCGCGGCTGAACGAATGATCGAAGAAAAAAAGACTCGACGTCATAAAATGTAGAAAATTTTATTTTCTTTCGTTTGATATAGGTTCAACATTTACGAAAAATGGATAGCTTTCGGGTAATTTTTGAAAAACTAAAAAAAATCGATTTTTTACACTGTTTTTGCTTCAAAAAACATGTTTTCGGTCAAAATTTTTGTTGGCAAACCTGATATTTGTGTTCAGCTACCCAAAGAACATATAGGAACTAAACATCAAAACTACACCAAAACTTTCCCCTATCTTCTACCATTTGATTGGACTATACAGGGTGATTTATAACGGGCGGATTAAACTTCAACAGTTTGCTGGGAGGTCATTTTGAGTAAAAGATGTTATATGAACATAGGTCGTATTCCATTTAGTTACCCAACTACAAAAGACCAAAGTTTTATTGAGGGGCGGGTAAAGGTAAAACCGCTCAAAGTAGCCAATATTTCAAGCGTCATTCTTACTACGTATGTGAGCCAATCACATCAATTTTTTTTTGTATCGTAGCCTGTAGTTTTATCTGTCTAACGTTTTGCTCAAAAACGAAACGTAAATTTCAAATTTTGTTTACGCCAATGTCCTAGACTTCTTAATATCTAGCGAATGAGATAATTTCATAAAAATCGTACAAAGGGAACTTGAGTTTCAAACTTATTTTTTACATTTTTTTTAGAATTTATTCTATTTTTTATCTCATACACTAGAACTGTGAAAAAGAATAATTCTGATATAAAAAAGACTAAGATGAGACAAGCTGTTTGGGAGAAAAACTCTTTGGAGATAAATTGCAATGTGTTTTTAAAATATTTTTTTAATGCCCTTCCTACCAATAAATTGCCATCAAATCCATATCGTTTGATAGATAAAACTACAGACTATCATACAAAAAAAAAGTTTTGATATGGTTGGCCCACATACGTAGTAGATATGACGCTTGAAACAGTGGCTACTTTGAGCGGTTTTACCTTTACCCGCCGCTTAATAAATTTTAGTCTCTTGTAGTTGGGTAACTAAATGGAATGCGACCTATGTTCATATGACATTTTTTACTCAAAATGACCTCCCCAACATACTGTTGAAGTTTGCTCCGCCCGTTATAAATCACCCTGTATACAGAAGATATCTTTTAGGTACAGTTATTTTTCAACAATTCTACAATGCAACTTAGCTTATGACAGAACGAGGTACCAAGGACCATTTTCGTCTCATATTATTATAATTTGACTGCAGATTGATTTGCTTAACATTATTTGTCTTCTACTACTACTAACCTTTCGAGGTAGAACCGACTAAAATCCATCAAAATGGCAAAATGTGAAAAATGTGTGAAACTTTGAAAAGCTGTATCTTGAAAATTCTTAGGTCTACAGACACCGTTCTGGTCGTAAATTGTTTAAAATTTCCTCTACTTTAACACAGGATAAAACCACTTTTGCTGAAAATCCAGTGCTTCAGGATGAAAATCGACAAAAACCGTACTTCGGTCGAAAATTTCTCGTTTTTTTTGTTATTTTAGGTACTTCCAGCACTCGGCCGAGGTCGAAAACTTAGATTCATCATTACGCCTCAACCATATAAAACATATAAAAAAATTAGAACTACCCGATTTAATGCAAGGTGAAATGTACAGATTGTCTGGACTAAAATACAACGGTTTGATTATAAATATAAAAAAAAATTGTTGAGCTTTTGTACGTAATCTCTGTGTCGATCAATGCAAAATTTTGTTAATTTTCGTTTTCTATGTACAAAAACACAATAAAGAAGATAAAAAAGGACACCTTGACATATTCGAATATTAGGTTGCTCGTTAACGAGGATTTTTAGTTGCTGGCAGCGATTCCTTACGTTTCACATCGTCTCTTGCCGTTTAATTCTGTTTATCTACTCCAGTGGGATAAGTAACTCATTACGTCACTCATTTGACACTATTTCAGTTAGGTAATGAAGCTTATTACACCACTCAGTTATGTAATGGTTTCATTACGCAACTGAGTTGTGTAATGACTTCATTACCTAACTGAAATAGTGTCAAATGAATGACATAATGACATTTGCCTACTAAAATATTTTTGAAAATGACAGATCTGACATTTCTCTTAATGCACTTTTCTCAATTTTAGGCAGTCGTAGATAAATTTTGTACAATACATGTGTGATAATGCATCATTAATATACGTGTGTGTAAGCATGTAAGTAATGATGCTGTTATCCTACTTGTATAGTAAATAACTATTAAGTAATATTATTGACATTCTTGTAAAATTAATGTTACACTGCACATTTGACCACCTCATATTGCACAAATTTTTGCGAACGTGGGTATACAGCGCTCTGCAAAGCATCTCCGAATTTCACATATGTCCAGTCCGTATAAAATGACGTTTATGTCACAATTTAGCAGGGTGACGTTTGTCTTACAATTTAGCAGGCCGTACACGGAACAATACCTAAGGGCGTGGCTGGTTGTTGTAGAGACGACTCTTAATAGCTGCCTTTTTTAAAATTGACCACACAGTCCTTATATAGCCACTGTAGGTAAAAGACATCGTGCTTGTTGTTATAGGTTTCGCTTACTGCATATTCTCGATTGTGCCATTCTGCTTTTGCTTCCCTTACTTTAAGTCAGACTTTTTGTACTCGTATTTCCGTCTTTAGTTTGTGAAAATTAAGATGGGTTCTGCTATTCACTTTTACTTTTCTGTCTTTTCGTTTTCTTTATTTTAATTTCATGGTCTCTCGCAGTGTAGCCCTATATCTGTTCCATATTTTTTCTGTTCTCTTGGCTAGCTGTATTTGCATTCATACTTTCTGCTAAGAGTGTATTTTGTGTTTATCTAATGTTGTATTTTTATATATGTTATTGATATTTTTGTTCAGGCGTTGTCTTATCTGTCCTGCAACAAGATTTAGTAACTGAAAGGTAGTAATTTGAATATCAATGTTGATTTAGTTCAAGATTGTTCTAAATTTTAAGGCATTGTACAATACCATATGTCGATATATACCTCAACAGTATGAAAAATTACCTGCAGGACTAAAAACACATTTAGTATCTTATAAACAGACCACTGGATACGGAGTTGTGGTATGTGAAGACTAGGGTACATCAGAAACTAAACCCCGCCGATAGGTATATGTTCTCATGGTATGGACATATAGAACACATTGTTGACTTTAGTTGGTTAGTTGAAGTATGACTCTAGCAGCAGATCAAAGATATCTCAACTATTTTGGAGGATGGAAGCCAGTAAATCTATTGAAACTAAAAAATGAAATAGTAGTAAGCAGAGTATGGGAAACAAAACAAGACCATGACTATATATACAGTGTGTTCTCTGATTGAGCATTGAAAAGGAAAACTACGTCAACTATTTCTAATTTATACGCAACCTTCTATATGTCAAACAAAAGTTGAGGTGTTTGCATATCCTGTGAACAATACATCACAATTTACAGAATAAAATTGTTTGTTTCAGATATAAAATCCAGTAGCTACGCTGACCTACAGATAAAGTTTTGTGGAAATTCGCAGAAACTCAACAAGATTAACGTATATTTTGCTAAAATCAATAGCAGCTTTCCCTATATATGTAAATTTCTGGCCAGCTGTGAAGTCACTGCCGATGCATTAGGCCGTCGGCTCTTTTTAACCAGTTCATCCGTTTCAATTATTTGCATTTTAATGCAAAATAAACAACAGGAGGCTTTATATTATGAATTGATCTTCTCGAAGCAATGCAGCTGCAACTGTATTTTAAGCCAGCTAAAGCTGCCAATCTGAACTCGTTAAAAGTTCTAAATTTTGTTATTAGAATCGAAACGAATTCTTCTTTAGGTAAACAGTGCAATGGTAGAACTTGTAGCAAAACTATAATTTTTAATCATATATAGTTCAATTTTTTATCAATGGGCTACCTCCAAGTCATGTGTGTGTGTGTATATTGTATGTAGTCTTGTTAGTCAACCTCATAGACCAGTCTTAAGAGGAAATCGACATTAATTGTATCAATTACTGATCATTGCTATGATTAGTTCATTTTAATTAACCACATTATTAGTAAATTTGTAAAGTTGCTCCTGGATATCGTTTTAAAATTCCTTGTTAATTTTATTCACATCAAAAAGCTACCTTTACTTCCAATTTTCAACCTGTCAGGACGTTTTATTAATAATATATATGCTACTACCATTAACAAACTAATTATTCTATCAAAATTTCAGCTAACAGTGCAGTTGCACACGTTAAATTCGAAACAACTCAAACGGGTTAATTGAAATACACTTCGTTTGTTTTTAGAAACATGAACATTAAATATTAAACTTGCGATATCGCAACTACAGTGTATCAAGTGCAAACTGTCAGTTTCGCGCACTTTTGGCTGCAGTGCCAATTGCAGCGCTTAGAAATCGATATAACACGACGGTAAATATTTTATTGTCTATTTGTCAAGTGCAATGGACTTACCGACAGTACTTGTACTGCAGGTGTTGAAAAAGCTGTAATTTGACAGCAGTTCACACTCTCACACATAACTTGGCAATAACACATGAACCGCGAAGCTTCCCTAAAATTTTAGTCAAGAGCAATATATTTATTTAAGATTCCCCGGCTACCACGCTAACATCTGCGGTAGTCGTTAACCCCTAACAAGGGAACTCTTCCTAAGGGTAAAGAGGGCTCACAGAACCACTTCGTGGTTAAAACAGGCCACTGGCCTATAATAAGAGGAAGAAGAAGAAGAAGCTTCCAGGCACTAGCCGAAAGGTTTATAATAGTAGTTTTTATACAAAGGCACTTTTTATCACGAATTTTGTTTTAGTTACCGAGGCCCATAGGGCTGAGGCAAATAAACCACATGAGGGATAAAAACTAACTTCAGTGCCGAGGAGTACATTATGTTTTATTTGCAATCGAGAAATCGTGAAATTACAACATTTTAACCAACATTTGTAGGTTATGTTAACGTCGGTTGACCATTAGCTGTCGCCTCGCCGCCTACAATAAAGTCGTAAAACAATGGATTAGTTCACTGCCGATTTTTCGTATTTTAATGACGATTTCGAGGTACTTTAATGCCGATTTCAAATAAACGAGTTTTATAAACAAAAAGTACTTCAAAACTGTTTCTCTGTACAGTTTGTCACCAAAGTGTCATGATGGTTAGGACCAAATCACCTTCTGTTTATTCTAAGTGAATTTATTCAGTTACCTATAGCCTTAGACGGAGAAATTTCTGAAAATGTGAAAAGAATACTTGCAAAATATCCAAAAGTAGCCCTGAATTTGTTGTGAACAGCTTTCGCGTTCCCGACTATTTAGTTTGTCTTTTCTTCTTCTTCTTCAGCTGCTTATTCACTGTTATTGAATGTTACGATCACAAATTTATGTCCGTGTTTCACTTTGTCTTGTGCCATGTGCGGTAGCCCGCTGATTGATCTCATTTCCGCCAGTATTTTAGGTTTCTTAGCCACGATGTTCATTATCTCCCCACAGCATGATGTGACGTTAGCTCCAGCACAAATGTGTATTTTTCACATTTAATTCGTACCCATTTGTCCAGGACTAATTTCCGTCACGTACCTGGAGCGAAGCACAGATAATGAAGCACTCAAAGAGTATAAAAGGAGAATCTGCAGTCAGTTGACTTTACTTTCCCCCCGGACCTCTCTCAACCTACTATCCCCCTCTATTACCGGTCAGGTTTATCGATCTCTGCTAGAAATTCGAATTAAACCCCATGAACCGCTGAGAATTTCTAACTACCGGTCAGGTCTCGATCTTAGCTAGAAATCCCAGCGTCTACCGAAAGTTTCTGATTACGGGCAGGTATCGATCCTCGTCAGAAACTGGGTTTAACTTCCTCTACCAGCTCAATATTATTGCAGCCCATGCACTAAAATTTAATAATAAAAAAAGCGATTTACCTATGCACCAGGAGAAGAAATCTTCAGGTCAACACTAAATTAGTTCACCGGCAGAGACTCAAGATTGACCGCAAGGCTTGATACACTCTTGGTAAACTGCGTTGTCATCAGGTAATAGCTATTAACATATCTAGGAATGTTAAGAGTATCATAACTGCCGCAGATGTTGTATTGAATCCGAGCTCGCAGAGCGAGGATTTTAAAACATCTGAGGCTGTTATGATTCATAACATCCGTGATTTGTTCAATAGTTTATCGGTTGCTGTATGGTTATGGTTGCCATGTACGGTAATGGACTTTTACCGTACAGATCAGTTATGATTTAGTTACCAGCCTACTTTTGTATATGTAAACAAGGGATTAATATCCTGCAACCGATAAAACACTTTAATTCAATTGAATCCGACTGCTTGACACCGACAGCTTATTTATGTGACGTATACTTGATTTAAGATCTCTTGATCTGTCCATTAGAGCTACCCAGCACAGCAATGCCTACCAGTTGATCCCAGTCCGAGTAGAACCAGCATGCAGAACGACCCCGAAATAACAGAACAAGATATTTTAGTTTAAAAATTTATGTACATAGTATTTTATTAAATTACGATTTAATTTGTATGCACATCTAAAAACATTATACCTTTAACTACAACGCTGTGTCTTTTTTCTTGTAAATATATATTTGAATCTGAACCCATGGCATTTGAGCTTTACCCGAGGCAAACCAGTTTAAAAACATTAATATAGCAAGTTTCGATTAAACTGAGAATAAGAAATTTTAGTAAAAATAAAATTTTAAAATTACCGGAACAATACCGGTACCTTATAACGCCTTTCCTCTACTCTTCCCTCAATGGTTAGTTGAAGTAGATAATCGATGCTTTTCGTTTGTTAATATTGGTCATTCTTCGCAGGATCTTCTCATTTGTTAGTAGTTTGTCAGGCTGCAGCCTTAGAGACGATAATAGGAAACAAGCACCAAAAACCTGATGGAATAAGCACTATTGGAGGCAGGGACCACTAGTTGCAACATAGCGGACACAATCTAACCAGCAACCCAAATAAACGTAACTTACCTTACTCGCTGCTGAAACGAGAAATGTTACAAAAGGTTCAATAAACAAATAGTCTAAGGGAATTATGCAAACAGAAAAGGATTTGACTAAGTCGATTCGACCAAGGTTTATAGATCCTACTTAAATGAAATGAGCTTCATCAGGTGCTTAAAAAGGATATGTATAGGGAATTCAGTAAACACAAAAATATTTGAATTTTTTTGAAGTTGGCATGTGGATATGATTTTTGCGGTAGGAATTATTTATTTACTTTTGAAAAGGTTTCCATACCTGTTTACAGGCAGATTTGAATTTACAAATGACAATTAATATTTCCCATTGTCAGTGTCAAAGTAGATATTTTTTTAGAAATTCTCATCTGCAGTTTTATAAAATGTAATAAAAATATCTGTTAATAAACGCTACGTCAATAGTATTCAACACAGTATCCTTAATAGTAGTTATTTACAACATTTATGACAGATGGGAAATAAATGTCACACCCTTAAACTATTTGTTTTAGTAACTTCTTGGAAGTGCATTCCTACATTCATGAAATTTCTGAAATCAAAGACCACTATCTGTTTTTATGTTTATTGAACAGATTATACACCGCAGTAGCCGAAGAAGCCTTCCCCCAACATCACGCATTTATAAATAAGGTAAAGTTTAGCGCACTGAAAGAACAAACTCTTGGCACTTTCGCCGGGTGGTGCGTTTTTCAGAAAAATTAGCCGTCTACTATTTCTGGTCCATAACAATTACAGAATAAACCTGGAAATACACACAGCAAGTGAAATCGGTAAATAACTGAAGGTGATATTTTGATAATTAAAATGTCAAAAATGGTAACCAACAGACGGTTGCTTACTAGTAGCAAAATTAGAATGAATGTAAAATTTAAAATAATCTCCAGAATGAACGGCACCCGGCAATCTATGTAATTTTAAATTGCAGAGAAAGATAGAATGATGGTAGCTGTGCCCTCGGCTTCTCGATAGGTGGAATGTAAAAATTCTCTGGCCTTCAACTGCAGACCAAGTTCGTTAAAAAATGGAAGAAATCACAATCAAGTTGAAATGAAAAGGTTTCACCAGCAGCTGTGGCTTCTCCCCGCGAGCGACCTGCATGTCCAACCAGTCCCTGATAGCTAACGAGGAGAAGAACAGAGTTACTTGAAAAACGGGAAAGAAAAGAAACCTAGAAATAAATTCGACCAAACCTCAGTCTATTTGAAGATAAAGATATAGTGCATATGTTCGGCTGATGTTTACTTTCAAATACTATCATTTCGTGATTTAACAGGCGGGTGCAGTAATCCAACAAACGAATACAGAAACGAGCACTGGATTATAGGCTATATTTTGGGGTAATTGCGCTTTCAAAGCATTAGCATAGGACGCCACTAAAAATTCACCATACAGAACAGGAAACCTTAAGATAGTATTACCCTGGAATTGCATGGGCAACGTTTTCAATACAGAAAGGAAAGTGGGATAAAATCCAAGCTAGTTCCTTCCATCCACGGATGAACATATATAAAGATGAGATAAGCAACAAACTCCGTAAAGAACAGGCGATAGCGGATAAATAGAAAAACCACTTCCAAGAGCTTGTAAATATAACAACAGAAGAAGAAGTGGCTCAACAACCACAATATCACGATGCAACCATAGATTTAGGAACCCAGTTTCCAGGAGTTATAGACCATAATCAGCAAAATAGTTATCAGATGTAACAAACTAACCTCAGAACTGGTAAAACACGAATAATAGTCCGACAAAGAATGGAAAATGTGAAAGTTGTGCCTAAACAGAAAAACCGTAGCAAGGATGAGTGTAGCATTTAGCGTGGTTTAATATTGTTGAATATCGTATATAAGATACTGTCGTGCCTAATACATATACAAAAGGCTAGAGCAGGTTCTCACTTAGTTAAGGCATGTTAGTTTAAGTGACGCCCACACCCCTCCAGATGTAACGCGAAAGGCAGTGTTGGGGGGGGGGGGGGGTAGAAGAGCTTAGAGAAGAAAAAATAAGTTACTGGATGTGATATAAAGCTGGAGATCTTTTTAAAGATCGTTACATGCGTCATGAGCTATTTCACTTCTGCGGAAGGTCGTCTGTGCATATTTTTTACATAACGGTGTGTCAGTCCATTCGTACTGTGATGTTGAGGCCATAATTTGTAATGGTAATTCCCCAGTACTGCTCACTATTGGCACCATATCGTCAGCGTATCTCAAATTACCCGTTGAACATGGATTTCTTATACAAATTAAGCAGAAGGGCGAAGCTCACATCCCCGTAGTACCGCTTTCTGGGTGCTAATGTAATGCTAATCTAATTGTATTGTTTGTTGTGACATACGTCAGTTAATGCCAGTACAGGGTTTAGATAGCAAATAGTGCATTTCGGGTTCTAATTTCGGCTCTAAGTCTGAGTATGCTTAATATTATCCTTGCCTTTTTGGCAGATTCTGTCGTGAGTTATTTCAAAAACTATTTTCAGTATGCGCCTCACCAAGCTGATTAATCGGTGTTCATTATAGTTATTCACAGTGTTTTTTAACAAGATAAAAGCGGATTTTAACCGACCTATGGAAAAATAATCACACATTATATCGGGTGTCCAAATGTGAGGTTGTATTTTAAATTTCGGGGCATTTGCTTTCTGTCAAACATACAGCGCTAATATTTTATAGTTGTCATTTTGACACATTGCCATTTAAGATATTTAAGTTATGTAGCGGTCCACGGTTCAGCAACGCAAATTTATTGTAAAAACCCTTTTCAGATATGGGTAAAGTTTTGCAGAAACTGCAAGAAAAGTTTGCGCTATGGACTTGCGTGACATGTAGTTTCAACAAGATGGTGAGATATGTCACACAGCGCTCGAAACAATAACTTTACTGCAATCAAAGTTCAGAGGTAGACTTATCTCTCGATATGGTAACATCAATTGGCCGTCAAGATCTTGCGAATTGGCGTCTTTGAATTTTCTTCTCTGGGGTTATGTGAAAAGAAAAGTCTAGGGTAATAATCTACAGACAATTACACAGCTAAAGGCCGAAATTAAACACGTCATTTGTGAGATAGACCCTCGATTATATTTGAATGTAGTTGAATATTTCAGAAAAAAGGATGGTTTCATGTCAGACGAGTCAAGGAGTTCATTTATCTGATATTGTCTTCCATGTTTTATCGTTACGTATATGCTTTAAGTTCTAATTAAGATATCTTATATTTTCAAATTATTTACGCGTTTTATTAACGAATATATAATCGATTAAACGATTATACAAAGGTTTGTGTAATCGATATAGCCGTAGTTACTGACATAACTGTTGTAATACATGGAAACTCAGGAGAATTGCGTAGTCTTATTTGTTTCTAACCTTATGAGTGGTATAGTCACTGTTATAAAATCTATTTAAATTGTTTCCAGCGTTGAGATGTATTTTTTATGCTATCGCGTTCTGAATGTTGTCTATCGACATTTCTCTTTTTTTTCGATATTATTAATTATTTTATTTCGATTGTTAATTAATGCTGCCCACTGTCAAAAATCGGGTACAAACTACAGAGTTCGCCGGCTTTTCCTAGAAAACACAGATCTAAATGTGTCGGGACAGGTGTTGTTGCCCCAGTTACCCGCACTTAGCTCAATCGGGATGGGGTAGTTCGAAGACTCAAATGAAAAACCGACGGGGTACTTACCCTAAAGCTTGCTTAACAGAAAAAGAAATGCCTGAGCGCCACTTGGTTCTGATTAGGGGGTGGCTAACGTGTCTAGAACCAAGAACAATACACATAGCCTATGGAGAAGTCCTCCAGATACGTTGCTGAACACCTCACCCTGTTGTTTACCAAGCCTCCTCCGAGTAGCCGGGTGACCTTGTCGTTGAATCACTTACCTTCAAGGCCACAGTCACTAAAGAATAACAAAAGAACACTGACTGGCCCAAATCTCGGGGCTCACTTAATCAAAAGAGCATGCTTTCAGCTTTACATTGCAAATTACACTCGGCCTTTGCCACACTGGATTAATTAATGACCCAGAAGGGGTTCAGAACTCAACAAATAATCAAATTGACTTTAACGGGTTTATTATTTAAATAATTAAAGTTTACACAAATCTTCACATTGAAAATAATCACCCGTAGGTGAATTCAAGCTTAGAAAAGAAGAAAAGGCACACCCTACATGAATATGAAAGGGGCTCCCAAGCAAAGTTACCTTATTGTCTAAATATGTTGTTACACACTGGACAAAACGAAATAGATAATAGGGGTAAAGCCCCTGGTTAACAACAAACAAATCAAATCATAGGCTTAAGTTTAAGTGAACGTGCGCAATATTTACGAACTCCCGGAAAACACACAACAAATATAGTCGCACCTTAATTAGTCACAAGAACACAATGGGTGTAATACATAGCTCCTACCTGGTAGCTGTAAGCACGTCGTTAGTTTCTGCTATAAACTCGAATCGGGGAAGCTTGGCGAGACGTGCAAAAGGTGTAGCAAATTCTCCAGAAGAGGCAGCAGGACTCGAGGGAATTGAAGACGGTCGGCAGCAACCATTAATCGAAGAAGTGACAGCAAACAATACGATGTCGCGCGGTGGCCCTTCCTTCAATTAAACCCGACGTTGACACAGATCTGCATTACGCAATAGTTTTTTCCCGACTTAACAGGGGAAAAAGTTAGTTGAGGTTCTTCAGATATCGTTTTTAATCGAATCGGCAAAGAGTGCCAAAAGTCTCCCCGGAGACCAGCTGTATGAAACGAAAATCGGCCCACTTTACAACGCCGAGTTAAATCCACTTCAACCGCGCACTTCCAAAGACACACAAGAATAAATGTTCGCTTCTAAGATTCGGGTTTAACTGCACTCGCCATTAACGTGCCCCAAGGCACTCGAGAATTCGCACAAAAGTCAAAAAGGATTCACCACAAGTTAGCAAAAGCTTCCCCGATTCGCAGCGCAAGCTACGAACCGGGGTAGCGAAAATCACAAACGTCTAGATCACTCAAGGGCTGGGTACAGATTCAAACTTAATTCGAATTCCGCGCGAAGAAGCACAACGGAAGAAAACTTCGAACTCCGAAACCACTCATTTGAAATGCATCATTCCCTAAGGAGTTATCAATTTTTATTTCCTTTACACAAAGCTTGGTTGTCAAAGAAAGCAACTACACGCAGCATGAGGTCATAGCTGACTTAGCAAAATTCGGGGGGAAGCCCCGCTTGTTGATACTGCATATCGAAAAGTTCCATGAGGCTCACGTTTCAGGTTACAAGGACAATTCTGAAGAACTTCAGGCGCTAAGTTATTAAAAGAAACATTGAGCTTCGAAATCAGTGTTCACACATTCGTGACAACAAAGGATTCATCAAACCTTATTTTCAAAAGCTTAAATACATCAGGCAGAAGGCAAGCTGAAGGTTGAGATACAAAGCGATCTATCTCGAACAGTGAACAAAGAATGCCTTATCGTTATCGCTGTAATTCGGAGGGATTTGAAACTAAACGGCACTGTTTGCCATAAACGACACAGTTCCGAGAACTATTTACAAGGGCAACAAAAGCGATGCACATAATTTGGGGCGCTCAAATGCAGTGTCAGCAATACGAAATCAAAGAAGGAATTCACGGTCTTATCGCTAACATGGAACAAAGAATGAGTTTATAATTACAATTCGGAGAAATATAACCTAAACGAAGATAACTGCAAAAAGCTACGCAGTCCCAATAAAATGTTTATAAGAAATTTTACAGGTCACGAGCATCTGAACGCTGGCTAAGATGAATTCGAATATAACTAGTACAGGGCCGAATCCAGTAAGGATTCGGGCAGAATATTTTAAACTAATTTCGTTAATGGCAACCTATAGTTGGACTGACAGCAAAAATGGCTGAACGAGGTCGAAATCACTTAACAATATTCCTGCGTTTTTTAAAAAGTTTTTCATGCTTTTCGGGACTGTCATTTTTCTTTTAGTTTTTAGATTTCTTGATTTACTTCTTTACCAAGTTCTTTTAATTTTTACGTCTTTATTTCCGTTTATATTCAGTCATGTACTACGTTCGAGCGTTTTTTTTTATAATCTTTACTCTGAGCGATATTATTTATAGTGCTTTGACGTTATTCCGTAACCATTTTGCATTCACATATGTTCGTAACCCTTTTAGTTGATTGTTTACTTCAGTCCATAACTTCGGGTGTACTATTTTGTTCTCTAATTTGACTTTTTACGTACTGATCCTAATTTTAGTTTTAATCAAACCAGAAGAAAGCTATGGCGAAAAGATCCGTCTGATTCAGGGTAAACATAGTCACTTGTAACGGATGTACAAAATTTTTTATTGATAGGATGAAGTTGATTTGAATTCTTAGAACACTTTTCTCTGTTTTGTTAAGATTTAGACATTTATGGAGCTTCCTTAATAAGGGACAGAAGCAAGTATTAGCAGTTTTATAGTTTTCTTTCTGATAGATTTGTACAAGCCGATGTCCGGTACTGTTTCTATCATCTAAACCAGATCTACCGACAATTGCATCTACAACTGTTGAATAAAACCCGTTTATAGGAAATATGTACGGCGCTCAACTTCGGACTTTTTACTGTACCTCGTACCGAAACTTAAAAACGCGAAACTGCCCTGCGCTTTACAAACAAATATAATACAGAAACATTTAAATAACCCTATTACGACATTTATAATATTACTGTGAGCGGGTCAGTCTCGCAACTCTGACTGCAACAAAAGTGTCTAAAAAATTGTTAAGGTTTCTACAAATGGGACTACTCTTTAAAACTTATTTCGCAGCACACAATTGAGAAACACAGGAATTTCAGCGTACAATATAGCAGATATTCGTTTATATGATTTTTAGGATCTTCATCATTTGAGTTTTGTACAGGATATAACTTAATGCCGAACAAGAAGATTTAAGCAATTAGAATTTTGGTTGTCACTTAACCCAAAAATATCAAGAGTGCTTTATACATATTTATATTCTAGGAAGAAAGAATGCAAACAGCACTGAGGGAAACTAACTATTCATTAACTTGTTCAAAAACTGTGTGCGTTGTAGGAGCTGGTTTGTGCACGCAAAAACAGTTGATATAATTCAAAACTACCACTTCATATCTATACTAAAATTTTAGGGAATCCAACTTATTCGTTTTATTCAAATGCACTGGAAAACAGCCGTCGCCAAATTTCAGTCTTGCAACTGTCGAATAAAAAACAATATTTATACCTTTTCCTGCTTATACCAGCGAGTGTAATCCGGCTTCGGATATATGAAAACATACTGCATACACACATACTCTAGAATAATCGCCACCGGCTGCTTTAGCTGGGTCTTAAAATATCTGATTTGGTCAAACCTAGGCAGATAGGTTACTGTCGTCAATAGTTAATGTTTGTATGCACATATGCAATAATAGTTTTTCCATGCCAAACATATCAAATCACACAAAGAAAAAAATTGATTTTTTTATCATAGAGACCCATAAGAGTCTCCAGATAAGTACCATTGTCACTTAGCAACCCAATCGTTAGTTTTCTCTATGTTAGATTTGAAAAAACTCTCACCATATGTAACAGATTCAAGTTGATCTATCACATTATAGCGTACTTCAACTTGACGGTAAATAACACATTTAATACCTTAGTTTAGGTACACAAAACATTACAAACTGACGGTAAAGCACACATGCACAAAATAATGAACGATAAATGACTTAGCTGGATGTAGTAAATTAAATGGTGGACTACTCCACCACTAGATCTGAACGAGAAATTAGCCAAATGATGAATCGAATTCCGTCAAAGTTAAGTGGAATTTACGGGGTCGCAATCGCTGCGCGAGCTTGTAGCTCGAAAACAGCAAAAAACGGTAAGTCCACGGATTGAGTGCCGTCAAATCTACATGATATACAGGGGGGGGGGGGGGGATTTACTAAAATTTCGTTGGAAGAATGGCATGCGGTATAGATACTGTATGTATGTATCTAGCGATAACGTTATTCTCATTCATCCAATTATCACAAATCCACCAAGCGTTGAAAAAAGCTCTTGGCATACCGGAGGGTTTTGAAACGATTCATTGATCTACGAACCATAGCAGGACACGATACAGACTTCGCTAGCGGCTATGTCGACGAAAGAAGATAACACTCCCAACGTATGCCTATGCTCGATTACATCTTTACACCTTCTGCCTGAGCACTACGGTGCCCTGAAAAGCAGTCTCACTAGACAAATTACACGGTTCCCGCTGACGCGTCCATTGAAAATCTAACAGGGCTCGAATTACAAATGATTCTAACACTATTCGTGCAATTTAAGCATTGTGACCTTCTATTACGTTTATATTAAGTGGTTATGTGAGATTTAGCAGTTCCAATTGCATTACAGACAATATTGATTTCTTCGTTGTTGTCCCAGTGTTAATGCTTGAAACAGAGGACATTTAATTAATAGATTTCTCCATGTGATTTGCTTTGTAATACCCCTTTACTGGTTTCCCGCTGCTCCTTGATAAAAAAATTTGGGCAAACCTTTGAGGTATTTGAACTGATTAAAATCTTACAAAATGCAAGAACCGACATTGGTTCAAAATATAAGGACCTTGGCGGTTGGGCAGATGTTCTTCTAGCCTATACAGCTATCTTGAAGATAAAATTGTCATATCGAAAAGTACTGTGATGGACATCGTTTAAGATAGGAAATGGTATTTCGCAGTATAGATATGGCAGTTACATAAATGTCAGGAAACTGACATGAAACCTTTACCCTTCAGAAGTTGGGTTGGCTGCTACAGCTAAACAACAGGTGCCACTAAGTTTCCCTAGAGAAAAAGCTCACTATATTGATAAAAAAACAATGTCATATGATAGAATATACCACGGCAGGGCAAATACGGTATATGTCACCACTGTCGTCACACTAAAGATACACAAGATCTCAAGACCGGTTTGAAAATTACAATTTACCTACACAAAGGCTTTCGTTATCAGAACAGCAATCGTATTAGACACACATACGGTTTAGGTACGTACGTGCGTGCTTATTTAGTTTTATATTTCGAATTTCCAGATTAATGCTTCACCTAAACTGAATGCCTCCCAAAAATGGACTTTAAAGAGAGGAATCCTCGGCGTGGGCTATACCACGTTTCTCTGCAGATAGTCGGCTCTCGATTTGTAAATTTATTCATCTAGTTTCGTGCGCTTGTGGGTCGGGTTATGGAAGTAACATAATGTTAGTCCCACATCTGCACCTTGTCAAAAAGTTTGTTGCGCAGAGCTTTTGCACTAATTGAGACAAATATGAGTAAATCTGTATTTCGTATTCAGCAAGTTCGACTTAACACGTAATTTAATTATTGGATTTCACGTATGTTCAATTGTTCACATATTGTGATTGATACGCAGCCTGAAATTTATTATTTACCAGTGGACAATTGGATTCAACTGCCATCATACTGTGATTTTTTGTTGCAGGTTTGTGTGTAATAAAAAGTAAGGCTTCGAGAATCTGCTGAATGGAAAGCGATATGCAAAACTGAAAATTGACATGTAAATAGATACCGTGTAAATAATTTCGCTTGGTTCATAAATTTCTACCAAATATGGAATGTCAAATTTTAATGGTAAACATACATTTTTGAATTAGAATAGCATTATCAGTTGTTGAAGTGAAAACAACTATAGTTTTTTCTGTGAACTAAAACTAAATTAAGAGATTTGTTCTGAACAAGATGTGAAGTGGTTTAAAAATGTTTCAAATTTCAATGAAGTAAAGTAGTTTAAACAAGACTTAATCGATCATACTCGTATTTAAGGCAGGATCAAGTAGATAAACCGTTACTACTAATGCGAATTGAGCTTATTTAAACCTGATTAAGTGTATTTCTTAAGTTTTTAATTCATATCAACGAGATGCCAACTTCTAACCCAAACTGAAAGTTATTTCATTGACATTTAAAGTTGCTTAAACCAGACTGAAAGTTATTTTTGGCTAGATTAAGCGTCGGTCGTATTGTATTGTTTGAATTACTCCTAGTTCTAGCGAAAGTTATGCAAAAAATTAAAGTCAATTAAACAAAATCTCCATGACTTTAATGACTGAAACCCTTTGAAAACGATTAAAAGGCATTTTAAATAGATAAAGTTACTTTTAAAGAAATTTGAGAACAGGCGAAAATGATTCACTTCAGTGTAAATAGGTGGGGGTTCTAATATGGATACTTGCGATAGTCAAAAGAAAATGTATCTTGAATATAAGACAATTCTGGGTAATTTGTTAGGCGCCACCTAATGTGTCTGCCGGGATGAAGTGGACGTTCTCACCAGGAAGAAATTCCCCTAGACTACAGTAAATGTATTCTGTTCCCAAATACGGCTCATTTCGTTTCTTAGTTATGAAATGTTTATCTTAATTTAAAAATTCGCGCAACTGCACTAAAGTTGAGTATATTAAGATAACAAACAGACGAGAGCTTAACAATGAAAAACCGATGTTATGTTTTCAAAATTACTTTTATTTTTTAACATAGCCTTTTAGACGCTCAATACGTTTTGTTCAGCGATGTTCGAAGGTTTTGATCCCATGACGAAAGGTGCATTACTCAGGGTCTGCAAAATAGGCGCGAGCAGTGGTCGTGGCCTTTTCAACAGATGAAAATTTTTATCCACCGAAAAAAATTTTGAGCTTAGGGAATAAGTCGAAGTCCGAAAGAGCTAAATAGAGTGAATAAAATGAATGCGGAAGCAAATTGTGCTTTAATTCGTTGATTTTATCCATTGCAGTAATTCTAGTGTGAGAACGTGCATTTTCCTAGTAAAAGCAAACGCGACACCCATCATGCGGACAGCTTTTTCTTGACCAATAGTTGCGTTAAACTATCGCACACCAGCTCTTTTGAGATGTTTACTACATTATCTATGTCACTCAATTTCAGTCATTTGTCTTTCAATACCATATCGTGGATTTTGGTAACCATTTTTGTTGTAGTGACACTTCTTTGGCATTCAGAACGGTGCTCGTCTTGGACGCTAGTGCGGCCCTATTAAATTTAACCATCTAATTTTTTTCGGTCGTATATGATGGAGTACATATGCCCCGCACAGTTCTCGTCTATTCAAAAATGTTTGCACCTTTTAAGACTTTTGTATGCAAACACTAAATAACCGCACAATGGTCAGTGTTTTCCATTGTTAAACAAATACAACACATGTTCTTTTTAAACAGCTGCTAACAACTATTTCACAGATGGACTTTATATTTTCAGTATTGTCAATTCAAAGATGGAAGTTGACATTTTTGAATACACATTTATATTTATATATTTGAAATATGTGGAGGCTAACTAATTATCATCCCGCCCTCGTAACTGGATGGACCGCTGACTACAGTTGAAGGTTGATAACTGATAAACTACAGTAAAATTACCTGGGGGTAACGCCATTTTACGCTACACAAAGGTAAACCTTGGTGGGGAATAAGTATTAATGGCCTGATGACAAGCCCCTAGCGGGAATGGATTTAAAACGCAGGTTTGCTTAAAGCCGCCAATTGTTTAAATATAACATAATGCAGCCATAATGGCGGCAAATCACAAAATGCATTGCTTAAGTCATACAACGTATTTAACGTAGCTTTGACGTAAATGGCAAATGGTTGACGGCGTGAATGCAAAATCACTGCAATGTAATCACCTGGCTGAGTGGAGAATGTGGGATCTAGCCGGTATTATTCATCGCTAGTGACGGGCTGTTTAGATTATGGATGGCCTTGGCTTAAACAATCAGGAATAGACAGTTACAGCTCTGAGTATCTTTATTTATGGTGATTATGAAGCATGTGGTGCTGGAAGGATAGAAATTCTGCAAATAGCCCATCAAGGTTCCAAATAAAATTCCACTGCGCAACAAGAAGGGAAACGGAACTTCAGACTTAGAGGTGCGCCACTTAAATATAGGCCGCGAGACATTAACTGACTCTGCAATAAGCCAACACCTTCTTCTAGGGCCTCAAATGCAGTGGCGCCAGCCAATTTTTTTAACTGATCTAACAAAATGTAATTCTGTCAAATTAACAGTAGCTTTAACCAGATTTAAATTTAGTCAAAGTTATTTTTACAGATATTGGAAGCTCTAAAAATAACTCCAAATTAGTTTAAAGCAAAGTTTACATGTGATAAAATATTCGCCGGTTGTTGAAATTGTCAATAATTTTGTAATTGTTATAAATGTTATCGTCATCATGGTATTCATAGTAGCAAACGTTATGCGTTGGCTATTGCAAAATAATTATTTGGTAAGATTTTCAATTGTCGATCGGCGATAGTAATTTGTACTACTAGTTTTGAAAGTCATACTCCTTTTCATGAATTTGCAGTGTGATAACGAGGGCGAAGCCGGAGTTTATCAAGCAAATGAATGAAAAAAAAGACTTTTAAAACGTGTTGTACACGTAGTTTTTTGCATAGTGATCTCTTGGTCGAAATTTAGTCGAAAAGGACTTCGGAATTGACAACTGTCAAATTGACATTTCAATAAAATAGTTAAAAGAGTCTACATTTTTCACGATTTTTGGGTTAAAAAAGTGGAACTTTCAATACTATTTTTCGTTAAAAAAGACCTTTCACATAAATATGCAATAAATATATATTGAGGAAACTAAAAAAGTCCTTAATGCGGAAATGAACATTATTATAAACCCAGTTTTAAATCATGATTTAAAGTTACTTTAAATTCAATTCAAGGACTATTACTCGGTATATAGACAGCGAATCAGTCTCTAACAAGTTGTTACGATCCGAAAGTATTCTTCCATATTTTCGTTGGTGGTTATAGTAGCTTTGGTAAATGTCAAGATCATTGCGTACTTTTCATTTTAAAAAATTATTAAGCATACAGGTTGTCTATGTAGTTTTAATAACTTTTTTCGTACACTAGCATTGAAAGAGCTACTTTGCCGTACAATTTATTAATTAGAAAGTTACGCTTTGCGGTATTCGTACGGCAAAGTAGCACTTTGCCGTTCGGATTTTATTTTGCCGTACAAATACCGCAAAGTGTACCTTTCTAATTAATAAATTTTACGGCAAATTCAAATGAGGGGATAAATTTATTATTCAGTTTTGTATGCTAGTGTACGAAAAAATATTGTACGAAACTCGTATGAAAGTGGCTTTTCCATACTCGTCTCGAATTCCGGACTCGGCCTAACGGCCTCTTCCGGAAACATCTCACTCGTACTGGAAAGCTCCACTTCTATACTAATTACTAAATTTCATGGTACAGCTGTTCTCAGTTTCCATTTTGAAACTTTTTGGTCTTCAGTTTACTTCCGATGCCCTAAGGCTCATTGCAAGGGCTTTTTTCGGTGTATATAGTAGATTTATTCTCAAAAATCAGATTTGTTGTAATGGTTTTGTGAATTGGTTGATCCAAGATTTTATGGTATTTCAGAAGTACCTTATCTTTTGATTGCATCAATATTTCTTTATCGCCCTGCTTTCACGAGTTAGCACCTTACGGGATTTATCTCAGGCCTTCAAGTTCTTCTCATTAAACTGAATCCTCTTTAAGTAATGTCGTATGCTCCTTACCCTTGTTCGACGGCATACATTGCAGACTGAGCAAAAACCCTGTCAGTTAGCAGTACTGGGTCTATTCTGACCCATCCGCAAACCGCCTTGGTTAGCACATATGTGCGAGGGTAATTCAACTTTTTGACGGCAGTAGTCAGCGAATGTGTGCAGGTCAGAGGTATTCTACTGTACTTCGTTCGCACCTGGGCCGCAGCAGCTACTTCTACTTCTCGCTTTTCTAGCTCCGATTAAAATCGGCTATTAGCTAGTGATACTTACTGTTATATATTTTAATTCGTTGTGTTTTGTACCTGTAAACAATCATCTGTTGCTTACAAAATTCACTTATTCGATTTTCTTTCATTTGGTGATAGCTGTTATGGACGACGTTCAACTTATTTGTTATTCAAGTGTATTCTTTTCTCTATTTGTCAAAACAGTAAACTGGTTAATTTTACCATTACTCTCCTTATGCTCATTTCAACTAGGACTACCTAAACAGTACTGGGAGTTTTAATTTAATTAAATCCTTTTGTGTTTGTTATAAACCCCATGTACTGGTCGTTCTTTGGTTCATATGATGGTAATTTGAATCTAAACGGTTTTAGTATATTACGTCTCAATATTGGTAAGAGCCTTAGAACAGGCGGAGAATAAGTTAGAAAAACGAGGGTCCAAGGGCCAGTTTTTGCTATTTTTTGAGGCCTGGTCCAATAAAGCATTTAACGATCGACTCTTGTATAATTTTTTTTAGCTATCAACTAATAAAAATATAAATACTGTTGAGTATTACGAATATTGTTTGCCTAAATAAAGTGCGTGATTGTTGTTTCTACAGTAACCAAACGAAAAACAATTTTCTATAGCAGTCCTAGTGCCGTTATATTCATAACGTGCCTGTTATTTTGTTGTTGTCATACAAATCACAAAGGATGGGGTTCTTTAAATAAGTATGTTGTTTATGTTTGACATTCCATGCTGTTGTTTTATTTTTGACTATTTGGTTTCCAGTATATCTCTCTCCAACTTATCTTTCGTCGTATTTCGACTACCCTACACGGTTCTATAGAAGAGTGTGTGGCGCTAAGTCATTGAACCACTCGAAATTCATTTATTTATTATATTTCTCCGAGAATTTTGATTACATTCCTGTTCCAAATTGTGAAATGCAAATACGTACACGTAGAAATACATTAAATCTAGATTCATTAGTCACATAGAGAAATCGGATTCTGTTTCTCAATTCTGGTATAAGTGTTCTGCTTTCTGCGCTTCTTTCTGCATATCATAGAGCAGGATTTTCAGCAAAAATTGATCCAACGGAAACTATTTTGCTTTTGCAAATGAGTCAGGCTCAATACACTTGGAAATGAATTGCAGATACTGTCAGAGGAAGTAAGAAAATGCTTGAAAACTAATAACTGCATCAAAACCGAACTAGCAGTAAGAATAGTTAAGAAATAGAAGCAACTACATAATTATGATGCTTCAATATACTTTTCTTCCTTCTAATATTTAATGCCGAAGGCCATCAACAAGCATTGATTAGGGATTCATGGCCTTAAATCGTTTGCTATGGAGAGGATCATATGGTCTAAAACTAGTTTAAAACATTGTATAAAGAACTAGAGATAGCCCTGTGATAAGGAACTAGGTGCTGCTGTAGGTTTGTTTGCTCGTTGCATGACAACATATTTAGGTTGTGTCGTAAAAGTGTCTAATAAATCCGGAACAATTTGTTAGGCACGAACTGCTGGCTAAGCCCAGAGATGCTGTAGAAACCTTTTCACAAGAAACGGTTGCTTTGTCGGCTATGGAAAAGCTGGCCTGCTTCAAGGAACGACTTACCTGTTGGTTGAAATGTTTAGCTATAATCTGAGATCCGCTAGTCTGCATGCAGCTTTACTGCTATAAGGATCAGAATCTATTCACTTTATGAAGACGGCCGCAGACCGTTAGAATTACGAGAATTACCTACCGTCGCTACGTAACGTATTGTTAAACAACAATAAATTCCTAATTACTCGTCGTGGACAACACACGCCGACCAATTCAAGCAGGTCTAGAAATGCTCAGAGACTGCCTTTAATAAGCGAATTATTATGTATCGTGGTGCAATTCACGGGGGCAATGTTATTGTTGACTGAAGGCGGTTGGTTTATTAATTAGGTTACAACTTTTAATATCCGAACGGTGAATGTACTGTATGCAGTATGTAGCCGATGAAGGCAGACGGAAGATCAAGGCTCTTGAAGTTATATATTTTAAATCCTGCTTGTTATATCCGACAAAAATAGAAATTCCAAAGAATTGGCTGTTGTTATCCAAGACTTCCGCCCACTGCGACTACCCAAAAGCTCAGAAGAAACACACCCTAATTCACATGTTTTGTTGCTTACTTACTATGGAGCCAGCATACCAACCGTCTCACTTCCGCAACCAGGAATATGTCGAATGAAATCCATATTGAAAAGAAGAAATTCTAAATGGCCTAACAAGGATGCCTTGCTCATGACTGAATGAGTAAACGACATCGAGGCCAAAAATTACAACCTGAAAATATTCAAACCTAAAAGCGTGATTAACAAAAAGGGCGACTTCTGGTTGTTTTACAAACATAATATATAAAGACATCAACAAGGCACGTCTACAGGTATAAAATCTGCACTAGTCTTATCATATGAAGAAGAAGTAACATTAAAAATTGAGGAGATAAATATTTTCAGCATTTTTCATCTCTATGCTACAGAATACTGAGAGTATGTTACAGAGAAAAATTCTTAGAAGAAGAAAGGGTTGAAAATTACGCGGGTTTGATACGTGCTAGACGACTTGCAGGCACGGGAATGCCGAAAGCTTTTTTCTGCCTGTGTTTAAATAGCTTCTTGCCAGTTACGTCAATGGAAGGTTCACTGTTTGACCGTGGCCGGATGGACTCTGCATTTTCTAGAAAGTGCAATTAGTCATTGTGCTCCGCCTCAGGTGTCGGAGATTTGGAATTGCTTTGCCACTCTTCTGCTGAACGAGATTAATTAAACCCCCTAAGCGATTGACAGGCGATGTTTACTCTCACATTATATCTTTTTTCGCGCATATCCAACGTCACAATAACATGGCGAGATTGATCATTCAAAGCAAGCCCGATGGAAAGACACTACGTGGACGATACCCCAAACAATGGCCAGACAAAATCAAAGATATACTCGGATCCAACTTCTCAAAGCAGAACATTTATCGGAAGGCAGCACGAGACGGTGCCCCACTGTCAACAATGCCACTAAAAATACTAGATAGTGTAGATCACAACACATCTGTCAAGACGGTAAAGATCAAGGAGAAAATACTGCAACCGGACGTCTTCTCGGGGAACGTGTTATGCCACCTTTGTCCGAATGCCTTGAGTCACCCCACTGTTTTATTACTCGACTCCTCCTATATGGACGGGTTAATGAAATTGCCTTGTAACGAGCGCAGCCAGTGTTTGTTCCCAAAAAGGTTTCACCGGTTACCTCCTGGTTTCTCCCGGATCCCCTGTAGTTCGCAAATGTTGTAAGGCTTCCTTGATATACACCTTAAATTGCGTGCTTTCTATACTGGAATTGGGGACGCAATTCGTCACACGCGACACTAATTACTCTATTTAAGACGCTAGTAACTTACTTGCGCGTAGCGTTACGTCCAGAGTTAGTTACTCGATTATTTAGCTTGCACACTTGGACGATCTAAAGTCTTCACTTTTTATTATTTTCTTGTGTTGCTTTTGTAGACCTTGCGCGGGGTAATTTATGGACGCTACAGTTGGTTATGTGTCTGCTACAGATTAATTAAACAATGGATTTAAACTAAAATACGAAAACAGACCTAATCTAATTGCATATTTATATCTGGGATTTACTTCGGTGAACACATTCTCACTGTATATTTATGCATATTGTTTATAAAAGGCAGGCGATGTATTTGATTATAAATATTTGAATATCGCTATTGAATATGTTAAATGAACTTTTACACTTAGCAGTACGTTTGATAGTTACATATGCTAAAATAGTTTTTAAAACTAGTTTACTAACTTAGTGTACTAACTCCAAATTACTAATACAAAGTTCTAATATTTTTTTTATTTTATTTCAGGTGAGTGATTGGCCAAGTTTAACCTTCAAGGGTGAACACACGAGGGGCAGCGCTTTGTCAAAGTTTTGTAAGAGAATGCTAAATGGTAATATCTTAAATTGCAAATAATAAACCCGTTTTGCTTCTACAATTTTTATTCCGTTTGTGTATTATAAGTTGAGAAAAATTTTTAATGAGTACATTTCAACTGATACTTCGGCAGAAGTTTAGTCACGTTTGCTTTTTAATTTTTTAATATCTAAACTCATGAATTTTAATCTGCCAATTATGCCTTCCAACTTTATTAAATATATTAAAAGTCAATTTCGAAATACTAATTGGAGCGTCAAAGAGCGAGTAAAATACTGTGTCTTGGAGAATATACGTATTACCTTAATTAAATAAATGTGGCATTATTTAAGTTTTCTGCTAATAATTAGAACTATGTTTCGAAGATTTGTTTATGACGCAATTGTTTTAATTATAGATAAAGCCTTAGCTTAGGACATATTTTTTTTTCATTTTTGTTCCTTTAATTACTATATATATTCTACTAGCTCTTTTCTCATACGAAATTTAATAGAAATTTATAATAACGACCAACTCATAACCGACTCTTCATCTTTAAACGATATGAAGCCATTAACGTTTCCCTGGATAAAACCACCTGAGGGGCTAATAAAACCCTCTTAGCTACTACGCAGGAAAAATCTGGGTGTATTATATCAAAATTGCGATAAAATATAATAAAACTCTTATCTCGAAGCCTTTACTGCTTTAATATAATTCCGTACCACACAGGGCAGATTTAAATTACAATAACAAAATATTCTGTTGATTTCGTTCATTAACCCCGAAATAATAGGTAAGGATTTTTCCATACTCAGTTTCTGCTCGTAAAACCCTATTTCTAAACTTGAACTAATCACAGTCTTATTGGGGTTAGGTAGAATCTTCAAAGTAGATTCAATTATGTATTTACATTTAGATAATGTAATACAGAGCTGAGATAAATGTGTTGAGGTGTTAGAAGTATTCCTTGACACCGATTTTGGTTTAATTATATCATGCGAATATCTGTGGTTTGTCAGCTTCCCCTGATTTCTCGATTGTGACATAATCAAAATGCTGAATGGATATACCAGTATTATTTCAATTTTTTTGCAACATAGGAAGCGATAGTGAATCTTTCACAACCAGTAGGTCTGTTCAGAATTTTTATTTTCTTTGCGGCTCCAACAAATTAAATTCTATTATTCTTTTAACTTAGCCACCAGCGTGACATCCAAAAACCAATTATCATCAGTGATATTTCTCTCTCTACCATAACTTGGTTGAACCAATTTTTGGACACCATTCACCGGTTTGCTACTGATTTGGAAACATTTCTCCAGTTGCGTGTCAGGATACATCTCTAGTTTATGAGTGTATAAAACAGTTGCATCGCACATAGCTTAGTCACCCCGTATCTTGCAAGCTTCGAAGGAATGTATTACTGGAATTTACAGAGCCTAGGAAAACTATCAGCTTTTTGGTCAATCGCGATACAATGCCCAAGTGAACATCGAGTCGAAAAGTTCTCGAATTTGCGCTGTGTTGTGAACACATTTCCTTTCAGATCTTGTAGTAGCATCAAAACTTCCTAAGTTTCATTCCATCCATTAAGTCTTCAGCCCATAGCCTGGTTTGTCACAGATAACCATTCTTGGCGGTTCATTGCCTTTCTTTTAAGCCTTTCATTACGCGCCGAAATTAAGGTATTGAATGGCCAATTCCATGTCATTCGCGTTGGGTTCTCGGTCACGGCGGTCATTTACTTTTGTGTGTCCAATAACTGTTTGCAGTATTTCATTAAAGAAGATATTACATCAACATTCTCTAACTAATTAAGCTTGACGTGTTTGGTATAGAATTCATGGAAAGCGCGTAATAATGTCCTGTGGTTTAGGAAATCTCCTCTTCTGACATTTTTTTTTAATACCAACTAAATTTACAATCTGTTTCTATAAACAATAGGTACATGTTATGACAAGACTTACATTCTAAATATATATAATCTAAAATTGATATTTAAGGATAATCCACTGTCAATCCTCTTACTTGTACAAAGTAGCCAGAAGATAGCTAATTCGTATAACAAGAACATTACTAACACTACCCATAAGCATATAGTACAGTACAGTACTTAATCAAATCGATTTTCTAAATCCGATGGTTTAAAACGTTTTAGACTTCATATTTCATCACTATCGTCCAATAGTTCGTTGGGTACCTCGTTAGGGTGTACTTCTAGTTGATCACGATATTTAATATACTTAAGTTGAATTTCTTCCCGTACTGTTTTAATTTTAAGATCATTTGGCACATAGTAGGGAGCGTTAGCTACAGTTCTGTAAGATCTCAATATTGGAGATACTAGCAGTGCCCCATAGTTGCAAGCCGTCAGTCTATATAGATTTTAGAATAGGCTTGTAGAGTAATAATTTGTTCTCGCGCGAAACTTGAGATTGTCTACCTATCAGCCAGTACATTTGACACAATTTGAGGCCGAGTTGCTTCCTCTTGGTAAATATGTGTTTACGTCATGTGAGTCGTCGGTCTAGATGGATTCCTAGGTATTTTACGTCTAGGGTTTGCGGAATTTCAATGTTATTTAAGGTTACTGCTGGGCAAGTGCTTCTATTGGTGGTAAACGTGACGTGCGAGGATTTAGATTCAATAATTCGAATTCTCCATTTGTGCAACCAATGTTCGATTTGCATGAGGACTTGTTGCAAGTTTACAGATGCCATGACAGGATCAGTGTGCGATGCTAAGATTGCCGTATCGTCGGTAAAAGTTGCCATTGTCGTGTGCGCTGTGGTTGGTATATCTGCTGTAAAGAGCAAGTAGAGCACAAATTAAAGACACATGTCCTATAATAATCAGAGAGCAAATAGCAACAACACGTAAACTACGCAACAGATGGCAACTGACAAGGACAGTTGAAGATAAAGGAATCTTTAACAAAGCTGCCAGAAACCTCAAACAATTTCTGCTTAACCTTAAAAATCAGTCTATTCAGGTCCCGGATGGTGTAGCTTGAACAAGCGTCCACGTTCGATCAGCAGAGTTAAGCAACGCTCTTTCTGGTCAGAACTTGGATGGGAGTTCCACGGCTGCATCTCTCGGCGCCTCGTGATACGGCTGTCTCGGAAATAGTTGGTCCTGGCGGCCATAACAACATCATGACAGTCGTTAGTGGGGTTGGAAGTCCCCATAAATACACAGAGACGCTTATAATTGGCCTAACGGCTGTTGGCTGAGTGCGATATATAAAAAAAAATACCTCAGCAATCTATCCCACGGAAGCTTCAGATTATTATTTATGGAAGGCCACACGGAAGCTTAAACGACCTCAACTACATGTGCAACTAGTCAAAGACGCAACTGGTAAATGGGCAAGAAGTGATGCAACTAAAGCCTCTGCATTTACTGAGCATCTTGCAAACTATATTCGTCACAAATAGTAGCGGCAGAAGAAGCTGCTATTCACAACTAGTTTGAAGCACCATTTCAAATGCGTTTACCCATAAAGAAGTTCCTATCTACAGAAGTCCAGAACTTAATCCGAAGAAGACACCAGGTTGGAATCTCATCACTGGCAAGGTGTTACAAGACGTAACCCCGATATGTATGAAACACCTGACCTACATATACAGGGACCGGCAGAAACATATTAAACATTTTATTTACAATTTTTTTCTTTATACAGTGTAATACAAAAAAAAACGAAAACATGAGTATGTTCACAAAACTTGGGAGTTTATTTATTTAAATATAGAGTGCCGGAGATGTCCACTTTCTTCTTCAGAACATTCATTAATACGTCGAACAAAATCTTGCATAACTTTCTCTGGTATATCTTGTCTAATACCGTTAATTTCGTGAAGCTCCCGGTGGCTTTTTATTACAAAGTCAACCGAATTCTCTAAACTTCTGAACCCATCGTCTTATTGTCAAGTACAATGGAACATCCTGCCGCCTGTTGAATTGTCTTCTGAACGCACATTGCACAGTTATTATTGATTCGGTCCTAATAAATAACTCAACACAATAAGCTCGCTCTTGCACATTAAAACCCATTTTGACTTATTACTTAAACATTAAAACAAAACTCCTGATCTATTTAATATAATGATATTCATCACATTTGTATGGATAAAAACCTTAGTGGGATATTGCACGTTAAAATGTTTAATATGGTTCTGCCGGTCCCTGTATAACGCCATCGTTGGACTCATATACTTTCCCACCCCCTGGAAATTAGCTCAAATCACCATGGTACTGAAACCAGGAAAAGCCCCAACTGCAATAGGCTCCTACCGACCTATCAGCTTATATCTTGTACTATCTAAATTGTTTGAAAAGCTACTCCTTAAACGACTTAGTCCAATACTGGAAAACGGACAGCTTATACGAGTACCAAACCATCAATTTGGCTTTACCACCCACCACGGCACCATCAAACAGGTACATCGAATAGTTAAAAAAAGGAACAATGATTTTGAACGAAAACCTTATTGCTCTACGGTTTTTCTTGGGGTCAAACAAGCCTTTCATAAGGTCTGACTCCTAGGTTTATACTACAAACTCAACCTAATGCTACCGCATCACTTCTATGACGTCTTGCGATCTTGAAAACAGATGGATTACGATCAAACGGTGTGACGAATACTCGGATCTCCATCCTATCCAATCCGGCGTTCCCCAGGGCCGTGTATTGGGACCTGTGCTCTTCTGACATAATATTTCCATCCATGTTCTTCTGACATAATATATCCACCCATGTCGTGATTTTTGTCTTTCCTAAGAATTAATCAGAAATAATAACCCTTTCCCCTGCTGACTCATCTTCCATATCTATTTCCGCTTTATCCTGAAAATCGTCTACTTTAATAAGGTTTTCTTCGTCTTAGACACATACTCATACACATTACCAAAGTGCAAATTATTTACACGGCAGTTGAATGTTCGACACGCGAATTTTCGCCAACACGTGTACTTCACTTATTTTCTGTATTTTCCTGTATTACAAATGAGAACTTGTGTTTCATTATTTTAGTTAATATTTAATTATTTTGAACTTCTTATTAACCTTGTAAGTTTTTTGTATTTTAGTGAGATGTTCAAATTACTCCAAACACCTCTGATATTACTATAGTGCTTTAATTGTCAAGTTAATACTCGCACATTCATTTCGTTCTGCAAGTCTATTTATTAACCCTCTGAGTTGTGTAAATATGTCTGTATAATTGCTGATACTAAATGATACCACCAAATAATTTATATTGTTTTCTATCTTTTTTTTGGTTTAGCAAAAGACTCAAAATGTATCATCTAACCAAATAGGAACGCCAGTAGTAGCTTGTAGTAACTAATTAATGTAAATCGTTTAAATTTGTTTAATACAATATAACAGGTGTTATAATAAACTACTTCACACTTTTTGCACTCGAGCAACTGAGCAACCTTCTTATTTTCTTATTGGAAATAGGATGTACCGGAGATCATCAGACACACGATTGAGGGATACACACACTAGGTACTTTTTGAAGTGCTTGGTCTTCCACTACCTTTTGGAGGGCGTGCCAATACCACTTTTCCTCCATATCTTCTTCTTTCAGCCCCCTTCTGTTTCCAATTTTCTATATTCTGGGACATTGCGATCCAGTTGGTTGTGATTCTTTTGAGGTCGTCTGACCATCTTGTTGGCGGTCTTCCACGGCTACGCTTGTCGGCTCTCGGTCGCCATTCCAAAATTTACCGCACATATACAGCTTATATTATATTCCTTGTATTTATTTTCTGAACTGTATCCTATAACACTTTCTATTGAACTGACGCCATAACTAGATGCCACATGCTTTATGTTTACTATGTCAGCTAAGAGATAAAAAAGGCAACTAATTATTTAAATGTTAAGGCGCACCAGACGTCTTGACCAAATTTAGTGTGTTCACGGAGGGCGGCAGCCCCATGTACTATTACAGAGTATCTGATTACTTGCGTTTTGATTATTCCAACAATATCGGTTTCGTCATAGCGCATTTAGTTCTTAGTTGATTTATATTTTACATTTTTACCACCATAAATTTTACTTTTCCACACACTTAAAATTATTAGGTTTTGTTTCTTTAATATCGATCGTTTTATGAATTCGAAGATTTATTGATCTGGAAAACGTTTTACTCAATATTATGGATTTCAACTCAAATGCACTTTTACTATCCGCCGCGATTCTTGCTCGTATCTTTACACTACTTCCCGGTGCTCTTGTTATCAATGCACCTAAATAGATGAACATGTCCACCTCTTCAAACCTGGAGATTTTATTTTGATCTATCTTGACCTGTAAGTACTTATCATGATCATAAGGTTTGGCTTCCCATACTATGTAACTTGTTCTTTCATTAATTTCCAGTCCTATTTTTTCAGCCGATTCTATCTTCTGTAGTTTTTCCCATGCTCTCGTTAGAAATGTTATATCATCAGCAAATGCTAAACATTGGTGACGATTGCGATATATTGCTCTTTGCCTATTAATGTTTCCTTTTCGTATGGTTCTTTCAAGTGCGAGGTTAATTAAAATTTCTGAAAGTGGGTCACCTCGTCTTACTCCGTTTCTAACTTTCAATTTCGGTAGTACGTTGGGTACGTGACTAAAAAGGGCAAACAGCTACACTTTTTCATTGGAATATGCTACTTTCTGTGATCATAGTTGATGCCAAAAGTTCCAGATAGGGAGCCATTTGAAAATCCGTGTAGTACACCAAACTGGCGGCCATTAAAGATGGCGCCGTATTGGCGCACTAAATTTTTTTGTATCTCAGTTTCTAATAGTTCCATTTCGATTTTCTATTTTTTTGTTTGAAAGCTCTTGTGAAGAAAAAACTTTTTTGTCCGTATACATTTATCTCTACACCTTAAGAGCTCTGCACAATTTTCAAAAACCTGACAATTTTACTTTTCTCACGAATTTCATTGACAAGTAACTTTTTAATTGTGCTCAATATCCTTTTTTTACCCTACAAAAAAGGATTTATGTATATGGTGTTCCATATATGTCAAGAAAAACTTGCTTTGATAAACAACATTGATTTTAATTATTTTAACAACATTTATTATATTAATGCAATACACTTTTACAAACAAAAACCGACTAAATACTAAGAAATGTATTCCATACAGCTCTAGATCATGCAATCATCTTCCAATTCATCCCTGGAACAAAATAATTATTATATATTATTATTATATTAAGGCATTGGATCAACAAAGCAATAGGATCTTGAAATTTCGAAACGAATTTGAAAATAATAATCAATTAAACGCATACCTTTTATTGTATTTATTGCTGCATTGTCGACCCCCAGTGCAGTTCGTGCAAAGTAGCGTGCATGGAACCTTATCCTTTGACCAGAAGCATTGTGTAAGGCATCCGGAGCAACTACACTTAACCAATTCTCTGCAGACTGTCAGAATAGAGGGAAGAGAAGACCAAAGAAGCGTCCACTCCCCAGCAACCTTGGTCCATCTCCATCGTTCTAGCCCTGAAATGTGGTCCAGCACTGAGCACGCACGACCCCAAACTTGTTTTGCTATGCTTGTGCTGCCTTAGTGCCTCTTTTGTTGGAGCCAGACTTTGTAGACTGCGATTTTTTGAAGTAAAGAGGAGCTTTCTAACATGATTGACTGAGAAGTCTTCTGCGTCTTTGTAGTAAAGCAAAACAGTAAACTTCTCCAGAACTTGAGAAGTCTACGAATAACCGCTCTTCTAGTGAGAAACTGCCCAATGAATCAATCCTATTTGCCTGAAAAATCATTATTTCTTAAACCTTACAATTGCAAAGTTTATCCTTTTAAGCTAGGGGTTTGTTCTTAGCTTGGCTTTTTCTGCGGACGCCACAAAGCCTCAATCTGTTTTTTTATTCAAAAAAGGAAGTGGTATCTCTTTTATTATCAATCTCAAAATATTTCCAATAGCCACCTAACTCAATTCAATGAGGTATATTTGATGAGTATGCAATCTGTATTTCTCTTATGCGCTTTAAGTTGCCTAACTATCAGGTTTTTGTGATTATTCAAATGTATTCCTTTTAGTAGCTAAACTCCGGACTGCTACAAGTCTGTGATGTTTTGGATGGAAGGGCATGTACTAGTGCTGCTCCATCGTAAATGATTGTATCGCAGAATCCTTTGAATCGTGGTGAATCAACGGCTTCTTCCAGGATTTTAAGTAGCTGAGATTTCTGATACGAACGCAGAACACCATTTGAGGCATGTGAAGGTGGGGCACTGGTATTTTCATATTAAGAAACTTGTCCAAATCGAAGTTTCTCTTTTGACTTACAATGAAAGGTCTAGAGAAAAGCTCAAGATCATTTCTCAAGTTAGAAATTGTTGGGGAGGAAACCTTTTTTCGAGCAAAGCCAAAGATAAGTCCATTTTCTTAATATGGCTGGATCTTGCAATAGACCTACATTTCCTTTTATGAAGGCGTTGTTTTTCTCGTGAGCTTGATCCACAGCGAATGCAGAAAATGGATTGTTGGTTTTTTGGGGAAAAAATTGACCTTTGCGAAAGTATTCGTATACACTGGGTGCTGTGTCTTTTAGTTCTTCTAAGTTTTTTTATATGGATTGGCAACCAACGAGCATAGTGGGGATGGTCCATTAGGAAGAAGCAAGGTGCTAACTTCTTCAACGTTTCTGTGTACAGTTCGTAGTTACCATCCCTAATCGAGCGAATGAAAGCCAGGAGAAGTATCTCCAAGTTTAGCACTAGAATCCAGAATCGAAAAGTTGGGCAGTTTGAACGTTTTTCTTCAATCCATTCTTCAAATGAAATTTTCCGTTGTTAATAATATTATCCTCGGACCTTAATAATAAAATTAAGTTCCGTTGTCAAGGGAAAGCAGCAAACACATAGTATCACGGACTTACACGCTTTGTTACTAAGGCTGTATCATTGACTTACATGATAGAGAGCGGGAAAAACAAAGTTAAGAGAACGCAACAAACAGTCGAATTGCAAAACGAACTAAAAATTAAAAATTATTTGTTTTTTCAAAATTGTGCAGAACCCTTATGGTGTAGAGATAAATTTATAAGAACAAAAAAGTTTCCTATTTATAAGAGCTTTCAAACAAAAAAAAGAAACCGAAATCGGGCCATTAGGAGCTGAGATGCAAAAAAAATGTAGTGACTAATACGGCGCCATCTTTAATGGCCGCCATTTTGGTATTCTATACGGATTTTCAAGTGGCTCCTTATCTGGAAAGTTACCTTTTGGCATCAGCTATGACCACAGAAAGTGGCACATTCCAATCAAAAAGTGCAGCTTTTCTTGGTGTACCCGACGTACTACGGTGTTTTGTAAGATCATTTTGACTAATCCTCTTATTCTGATGGGGGTTCCAAAGTCCTTAAGTAATATGAAAAGTTTGTCTCTTTTGATGCAACCATAGGCTTACTCAAAGTAAATTAATAATAGATAAGTCGGTTGTTTGTGCTCAAACCTTGTTGTTTGGATTTCCTTAAGAATGATTATTTGATCCTTTACCGACAGACTCTTTCTAAATCGACTTTGATATTCGTCTAGTACGTTGTCAGCCAGTTTTATCAGGTTCTTTTAATGCAGGTGGCTAAGTCTTATATATCACATTCAATAAAGCTATGGGTACCTCTGTAATTTTCACAATTCTCTTTGTCGCCTTTCTTGTGCAGTGAGCGCATTAGTGCTTTTTTCCGTGACTTTGGCATTTTCTCTATGTGCAATAGTTAATAGTTAATCTGTGTATCACTTTATCTAAAGCACTGCTGCCATACTTCAGCATCTCTGCCTGAATTTCGTCATCCCCAGCACTTCTCTCGTTTCCTAATTTTTTATTATTTCTTCTTCTTTTCTTCTATCCCCCTAACAGCTTTCCCTCATTACCTTTGAAAATTATTGTCTTTGATTGATATCCTTGTTTCGTTTTATAATTCCCTGGTAAAAATTTCTGGTCTTCTTCTTTTTATATTTCTCTTCAATTTCTTCTAGCATTCGCATTTTGTATTTTCTTTTCGTATCTCTTCATATTCTCCTACAGTTTTTCTTTTGTCTCTGTATTTACGATTATTTTCTGCAGTTCTTCTTTGTAACACATTTTTTCTACCTCTTTCTCTTTTCTTTCTTTCATTTCCATATTCAGGGCTATACCATTCTTGTCTTTTTGGTCGTTGATCTATGCTTTGCTAATTTACTGCAGTACTGTCGCTTATGCTCTTTCTTCTATGCCTTATAGTTCGTTTTCTGTTCTTCTTATATATTTTATTGTTTTTTACGTATCTTTCTTGAATAATCTTCTTTTGAAATGTTCTTTTCTTTTGTCTTTTGCTCCTCTATTAATTAGTATGATCTTTTCAGCTTTATTCCAATCATGAAATTGTCACTATTGGCGCCAGACCCCCTGCACCTTCTAACATTTCTTATACATTCTTCACTCCTGTTTTTAATTAAGATGTATATTCGATTCACAATATTACCATATGGTGATATCCTTGTTCCTTTGTGAATTGTTTTGCGTGTGGTGTGTGCTTGCAGTTTTTATATAATTCTCAATTGAAGAATCCACTGATAATCTTCCATTTTAGTTTGTTTCTGAATGTATACTGTTGTTCTATTGTCGGCTGGAATGGCACTTCTCTTTATACTTTTGTATTAAAATTGCCTAGCACTATTTTTGCATGATATTTTTTATACTGTTTAGTGTTTCGTAAAACTGTTCTTTAGCTTCTATTATAAGACTTGGTTTTTGGTATTTGCCTCTCAAGTGACATATTCTTTCGAATATCGGGGTAAAACCTATTACTACAGATTTTCATCTTTAACGTATCATGAATCTCGTACCCAGTCTTCTATTTTGTTCACCACTCTTGAAAAATGTATATCCGTCCACATCGCAAATTCCGTTTTCTCCTTTCTTAGTCTTCTGGAGGGGGCTACTATGTCCACTTTGTATTTTTTAAGTCAGTTAATAGTACCTTAATCATTTTTTCTTCCAATGCACCTCTTATATTCTATTTCGCCATAAATATTATCTATTTTTTTTCTTATATTTGCGTTTTCCTTTTGTGCTAATCTATTCTTGGTGGTTCCATCTGTAGTAATCGTTTGCCGTATAAGTTGCCAATCAGTGATAATTATTTTCTGTTCGGTGTTTCCTACTTCTTTATTCCTCCTATAAACACCCTTTTCTTTGCTCCAGCGCATCGGCTTTTTCATTAACTTCTGGTATCCCACTATTAGCCTCTCACCTGTTTTTCTTAGTTGCACTGCCGTTTCCCTTATTTCTGCTTGTATTTTACTCTCTTTGAATGTTAGATTGCCATCGACCTAGACTTTCTCTCCTGTCATTTACGTTAGCTTTGATTTCTTTCTCATCACGCCCATTTCGCAGTTCCAAGTTTCCATTTCAATCATACACTTTTACTCCCAATTTTGTATGTTCCTCCAGCTTGATGAAGTTTTCAGCGATTTTCCTTTAATGTTCTTGTATTTTCTGTACTGACCTGGATTCTTAAGAATACCAAATGTTTTCTCCTCTTCTCCCATTCTTTGCAGTTCTAGCATACTCTTTGCGACCTCCAATTGTCTCCCAATTCAGCTATTCTTCTTTCCGTTTTATTATCTTTTTAGACCACCTAAAATTTTTTTTATTGCTATTGTTTTTAATATTTATTTTCAAGCTTTGTATTTCTTGATTTTAAGATGTCCGACCTATTGAACAAAAGCGGTTAAAGACAGAAATTTATTTACGAATTTTTATACTTATCGGACACGTAGTAGGTACAGTTTACAATTTAATAAATTTCTTACTTTGTTGTGTTTGCGACCATTTCAATGTTAAAATTAGAAATCTTTTTCTTTTTATTTAGTTTACTCGTGCTCCTATTATTAACTCATATGTCATGGATTGATGTGAGGTTCCATTGTTACCTTATTTATGTAGTAGCAACGAGCTGTTTTTTACTATATTAGGCAGGTACTCCTGCATGGAAAAATGTATTAGTTAAAGGATTTATCAGCTCAAATACTTTATCTATTACTAATTTGAAGAAACTCCACCCCACCCCCTTCCGCAAAGGTTATAACAAAATTATTTTCATCCAATACTATTCTTCTTTTTTGCTGTTTTTGAGGTTAAGCAAATTATAGTTACGTGTGGGTTAATAAGTAGGTTAGGAGATGATTCTTTTCAAATTATAGCTACATGAATTTTTAAAATCTGTAAAATATTCGCTTACATTTTTCTCACAACGTGTGCTGTGCCTGTCTGAGTGCCCGAGTTTACTTTTTCACAGCCATCTAACGGCAATGGCACAAATTTTTACACCTAAGTACTGGAAAGGTAACTTTTCTATTTCTGTATTTCAAATTAAATTTGAAAGGTGTAGAAACCACCTATCTGGTGAGCTAACAAGCTAGCAGACTTATTATGTCTTAGCAAGTTCTTAACAAATTCTGAACAAATTTAATTTCCGACGTAAGGGATTTACAGGAATTACCACCTGCACATGCTTTTCAACCAGCTCGAGTTGTCAGCTTCTGCAGTTCTGCCGAATTGGATACTCAAGCGGAGCTTTAGGAGCATGCTTTCGCCGCCGGGTCTCGTCCTGAAAGACACTTAATCTGAAGCTAAACGCTTTTTATAGACAAGCTACATGCAGCGAGTAACGTCCAAAGCACCAAGGGCCTGCAAGTCTGAATGCTCAAATTTAATAAGGCGGTTTGAGGTGCGCCATAAATTTCGATCGCGTTCGCCTGTTCCACTCAATATCCAAATGGAAAATTGTATTCCCATTGGATAAATGATTGCCTTAGTTGTATCGGCCCCAGATGCCAACCCGGTATCTGAGCGATCGGAGGCTCAATAACATAAAACTTATTAAATCAGGAAGATGCAGCGGAAGCGCGCTGCAAGGCATTTCTATTTGAGAACTTTTCATGCAAGAGAACTTTTGATTTGTATTCTGTAGATTGAAAATCTATTGGTAGAAGTTATACAGTTTGTAAGTATCTCATGTAAGAATAATTTAACCTAAAGAATAAACCACCAACTCACCGTAACGATGAAACGGTAGAAACTTTCTACACAAAGCATTCACGAAAATATCAGGAATACACCTCAATATGATGTAGTAGAAGCAAGTGGTGGCATGTAAACGTGTTGTATTGTGCTCTGTGAATTTTTATTATTCTACAAACATCTGGTGGGTACATTTACACTTAAAACATTAATGCTTGCTAAGTACTCTACCATGCCATTGATAAAAAAACTGTGGTTTCCTGTGATAAGCCCCTAAAATTCTGAAAAGGAGCCAATTTGCATTCGCGACAAATTCAGAATTCCATTGCATTTGAGATGCTCCGGCCTTACGCTTTCGAACTAAAAAACACTTATTGCTAAGCTTAACAGCGAAATTGAGGCATTACAGCGTAAATCAACTAAGTCACCTGAAATACAAGGTGACAATCGAAACAGTTATCAATGAAATCAAGGAGCGCAATAAACGATCATCGAATGTAATAATTTATAACGTTGAGAAACCTGTAACCAGTGATAAGAATGCTTGTATTGCACAAGATATTAATCGTGTCACAAATATTATTAAAAAATGTTCCTAACATAAATACCGAGTCATTGCGTGTTTATCGGATTGGAAAACCAACTACAAGTATAACACGTCCGGTCAAAGTAATTATTAATAATTCCATCGACGCTAAAACTATATTGAAAAATAAATTAATGCTTCAACAAGATTCCCACCTACGCTTTGTATCAGATCAAACTCCGCTGCAGCGTAAGTATATGGAAGATCTACGAAAAATCTCTAAATAATCGACTACAGGATGGAGAAAAAAAATTTTAACGATTCGATATATAAACGGTATTCCAAAAATAACCAACAAATTAACAAAAAAACTAACAAACTCGACCAATAATGCAACACCATTACTCGATGATAGTGGGGATTATTTAAAAGATTTGCCACGTAAATATCAGATCATTTGTACCTTCCCTTGAATATTTTTTCTAAAACTGTGCTACAACATAATTTTCATTTAATCGCCGTTACTGAAACCTGGTTATATTCTAGTTTTCCTTCTCATCTAATACATTTGCCGGCGTATGAAAATAATCCGTGCTGATAGAGGTTTTAGAGGTGGAGGAGTATGCTGGTACATTAAAAATAACTTTAAAGTACAAACTTATATCAACGGATGACATTATCAAGGAATACTCAGAACAACTTTGGATTTTCCGTAAAAAATCGCAAATAAAAAATATTGCACTTGGAGCGGTATATATTCCTAAAACCAGCTTTGCAGGTATTGATGAAACTTGAACTAGCCTTATCTAAACATATCGATGACTTTCGATGATTCTATAGTTGTGGGGGACATAAACATTGATTTGCTGAACCCTTTCATCGACATATACTCGCTACTTTAAAAGTTTTACGGCTGCTTTCAATTTAAAACAAATAGTTACTAAGCCGACAAGGATAAACTCATCACTCAGCTACGTTAATTGACGTCATAATGTGTTGGTAATAATACTCACGTATTAGAGTGTGACAATTTAGCCATCTTAGAAAGCATATTGTACCTTAAATTATATAACAAGTAAGCATAAGCATAAGACAATAACATATCGTTCTTTCAAAAATTTTGAACTGGCGGAATTTAACCGCGATGCTGCAGCTATAAACTGGAATTCGATTGAAGACTTTGACAATATAGATGCTAAAGTTGAGCATTTCAGCAAACTAATTCTTAAATTATTTGATGCTCATTGCGTCGTTAAAGAGTGTAACTCTAAGACATAACTATCGACCGTTCATAACAGACACTCTAAAACTAATAATCAAGTTAAATAATAAAGCTTGTAAAAAAATATCTAAAATCAAAACTTGAAAGCAATCGAGCATACTACAAAGATCTGAAAAATTATCTTTCAACGGCGATAAAAAAGTGAGAAAACTGCATATACAGTCTGTTCAACAAAAAAGAATCCCGCCTTCTAGCTACTTTATTATTTATTTTAGACCCAATAAAACCTTATATCAAATCAAATGACACATAAAAGCCTACATTTTTAACACTATCAAAAAATTTTTATCTTTAATTGTTTCAGAGTGGTCACGTCACAAGCAATTTTTTAAATGACTCTGTATATATTTTTTTTTTACATTTTCTGGTAGAGGTTTTTTTTCTCTTTTCAACAAATATAAATATTTCATGCACTTGCATAAAAAAAATTTCGTGAAAAATTACAAAAGCTTTTTCACAGTGGGAGGCCATGATACAAAACTGTAAACAAAAGTGTAACTCAGAAAAACAAAACAAATAGCAGCCAAACGCTTTAACTATCAGATTTCAGAATAATCTAAAGTGTTTATTGTTTTGTTTTTCTGAGTTACACTTTTGATTATAGTTTTGTATCGTGGCTTCCCACCGATAAAAAAGTTTTTTAATTTTTCTCGAAAATGTTCTTATGTAAGGGCATAAAATATTTATATTGTTGAAAAGAGAAAAAAAACCTCTACCAGAAAATGTAAAAAAATATATAGTGTCATTTAAAAAAATTGCATGTGACGTCACCACTCTGAAACAATTGAAGATAATTTTGTTTTATTGCGTTAAAATGTAGGTTTTTATGTGTCATTTGATTTGATATAGGATTTATTGGGTCTAAAATAAATAATAAAGTAGCTAGAAGGCGGGGCCTTTTTTGTTGAACAGACTGTATACAGTATCAAATCCGAATACACAGGAATAACCCTCGCATGCTTTGGAAAAATTTTGCATCTTGGAATGTTTATAATAAACCACATTTGGAGATAGCCGAAAATATAAAAGACGCCGATTTAATTAACGACCACTTGGTCAACACCGTGCAAAATATAGTGATTGATAGCGACCTTATAAATTATTTTCAACATAATAAATATGATAAGTTAAATCACCAGCAGGATCAAATGCAAATGGTGACCGTTGATGAGATAGAAAAAATTATCAATGGATTGAAATCAAATGCAACTGGCTGCGATAATATAAATTTAAGCATGTTAAAGTTGATATTGCCATTTTTAAAGAAACTATTGGTAATATAGTAAATTTGTCTCTTAATAGTGGCACTCTTCCCAAATTATGGAAAAAGGCAATCATCAATCCTTTGCCAAAAACCAACACTGCTAAATAATTAAAAGACATACGCCCCATTAGTGTGCTACCAACTTTATCGAAGGTAATAGAAAAAATTTTAAACAACTCTTTAATTCAATACATATTTTCTAATAATTTATTACTTAATACACAGTCGGGATTCCGTCCTAAACATAGTACCACTTCGGCAATGATGAAGATAACAACCGACATAACAAGAAATATGGACAAATCTGAAGTTACTTACTTTGTGCTACTCGACTACAGCAAAGCATTCGATGTAATTGATAGGGATTTACTACTAGCCAAAGTACGTTATGGTGTTAATGAAAAAATGCTTCGCTGGCTTTCTAACTACTTAACCAACAGATCTCAATAAGTAAAACTAGATGGTGCCATGTCAAAAGAACTACAAGTTATGTATGGTGTTCCACAGGGAAGCATATTGGGCCCTACCCTATTTACAATTTTTACTGCTGATTTACCTGAAGTTCTTGTAAATCAATGGAATGACCACTTATATGCCGATGACAAGCAAGTGTATAAATCCTGCTTACCCGAAAATGTTAACAATTTACTTGGTGAACTCAACTTAAATTTGAAACATATACTCAACTGGTCAACAAAAAATGGTCTACGCTTAAATGCTGGAAAAACATCAGTTTTATGCATTGGTTCAAGATCCGCAGTAAATAAAGCTACCTTGATGTTGAATGATCCGATAGTGTTAAGTGATACAGTGATAAAAGTCAATGAGAGTGCCCGTGATCTTGGTTTCTATATGACAAGAACCTAAACTTCGAAGAGCATATTCTGAAGAAATGTAGTGAATGCTATCCCAAGTTAAACGCATTATGGAAGTTTAAATACGTTCTTCCACAACATACTAAATGGACCTAGGTGAATACCCTAATTCTTAGTCAGCTTGATTATGGAAGTAGTGTATATTATAACTTTCTTACACATAACATGCAGGTAAAATTGCAAGTGTTGCAAAATTGTTGTTTGCGTTTTTCATTTCTAATTTCTATTAGAGATCATGTGACACCGCATTACAATAGACTAGGTATATTGAAAATAAATTACAGGTTTTTATTTTTATATGGTACATTCTTGTATAAAATCTTAAAATCAGAAGAACCTTTATATTTATATAGTCTTTTAGTTAAACGTTCACAAATATTATTAAGTGATATTAATTTAAGAGGGGGTGATCAGTATATTATTCCTAAACATCGAACCAGTAGGTTTAAAGATTGTTTTGAATATACAGCACCGAAGATAATTAATTCTTTTCAACATGTGTTCTTGCAACCTACTCTGAGCAGGTTTAGGAAATCTTTTAGAGTATGTGTGGCAAATGTTCAGAGTGGTTTGTTAGTTTAAATTTATTATTATTACTATTTGTCATTAATAGCTTATGCCACCATAACCGATTTTGTTTTGTTTATTTTTTAATAGGGAACAGTGAAAAACGGCCTTGCCGATCTTTTCCCTTTTGGGCATGTAATATTATTTTCTTGGTTGATGTTTTCTCTTTTATGTTTTGTTCTTATTATACTATGTACTTTTTACTTTTTTTTGTAATTTAAATTACTAGCATGCTCAATAAACATTATTATTATTATTATTATTATTATTATTATTATTATTATTATTATAACTTGTAATTTTAATTCCAGTGGAAATCCGGCAGGAATATAATGCCAGAGCAGTCAATAAGCATGGACTATCTTGCTAGAAATATAAGAAATATATACTCAAGAGCATTTTTTAATTAAAGAAATAAAAGTAATTGAATATGGAGGTGACCAAACTTTCTATACAAAAACTAATAGCCGCTTTCAAGGACGTAAAACGAGCATGTTTGGTAAACGGCGTGAAAGTTATAGCACGAGGAGCGGAGCATCGAGGGCTATAACATGGCAAGGGCTAAAGCCGCTAGTTACGCCTGAGGTGCATACAAAATCTTATGTACGATCTAAATTTTAAGAAGGGTGATCCATATAAATCGTTGCCAATAGAAACAGGGCAATTCTTACACCGAATAGTACGTTTGCAACAATAACTTTTATTAATACTTGTGTATATATAATAACTAAAAGGCGATAAAATTCTTTTTCGAAGTGAATCTGCAGCTCAATGTAACGAACCTTAGAACCCAAGCTCTGAAGGGTAAACTGGTGCCGAATTTCCAATGGCGAAGTCTAAGTAGTTTTAGGTGTCGCGAATGCGAAGTTTAAACGGATGGAACTTTGCGTGCAGAATTTTCCTCAATGCGCACTCCAAACAAGCATGTGTACCTCCAGGATGTTTTATATGCGGTAATTTATCGATTTTGGTTAATACCACAACTTTACGTAAAATCTGCTGCTTCTACATTGCGACTTGTTAGCTTCGCTACCCCCATGATTCTGTCAACACTCTAATCTTCCCAAGATAGCCAGCACCAAGAAAGAATGCACACACGTAAAAGCCGGGCGGGCCGTCAAGCAACCTGTCCCCTCAAAATGTTAGACGGAAGTCAAACGCGAGGGGTCTCGAATTTTGCAAATCCCCACTTGCGGGGATCATTGGTGTAGGCTCCAAAATTTCCGGCGATATCTTAAAAAATTTAGATGCCATAATAATTGAATACAATTGATACACTGTTATGTGTTAAAAGTCATCTAGAAAAATTTACGTAATTAGTTGCCATATCACTAGGAAACCAAGATGGTGCCTATAATATAATTGAACAATAAGTCATATATCTATGTATATTACTCCTTTTTAATTTAAAGCTATTTTATGACATTTAAAGCTACGAGGTATCGTGGTTGCCTATCCTGAATTTTCAAGGTTTCCCAAAATTTTTGGCCTTTTGGCCAGGTGCTTAACTTTTCTGCCACTTGTCAAATTGTGCTAACGTAGAAAAGTTGTTGGTTGTTACATGAAAGAAACGTTTAAAGTCACATTTCCATTATTTTGATGGTCATCACTAAACAATCATTTTGAGGAATCGATTTGGTGTTATTACTTTGTGAAAACAGTAAGTTTCATGAAGAAAGAAGTTTTGGTGCTTTGCTTAAAAACAGACATCTGAAATTATACCTGACGCGCAGCACATATCACAATTTAGTGGCAGAGAATAGCACATCGTAACGGTAGCTCTTAGCTTTCTTTTATATTACTGCTTCAATTTTAAGCGTTTCGATTTACAGCTCCTTTTAGTTACGAGAGAAAACTTTTGGTCGTATGAGCTAACTCTCCTTCTCACTTTGGGCCAATCGTGTATTTGGATTCCGTTTGTGAAAAAGGGAATTATATCAGTCCACTTTTAGGGCCCTATTGCCGAGACACATTACTTACAACCGTGAATTGTAATGTGAAATTGCCGCTTATACATTGGGTAACCACCTGTCGATACCGTTCTGTCTTTCCGGAAGGTTGACGTGATGGTTGTGATCATCTTCTGAGGCCTGCAGTGACCAACAACCGAAGTGATGTCTTCATATATACTATTTCCTCTGCGCTTTAAGAATTAGACTGCGACATATATTACAAGATGGAATTACGTATTTGTGCTTTGACTGTGGTGTTAATGTTGATGAATTCGTCAAGCACCAGATTTGCTTGGTATAAGTGTAGCATACAATAGTAGCTTAACAATATGAGGCAATTAAAGTTAAAGCACTTAGTTCGCTGACTACAGAGTCTGTCAATTTCAAAGTTATTTTTGAATTGGATGCGCTTCACATACCATAACCGAGGCTTTATTTAATTTAAATATATTATAATTGGATTTTGTAATAGTTGTTTACTATACAAGTGGGATAACAGCATCATTAATATACGTGTGTGTATGTTACAAACGAGTGCGTAGCACGAGTTATGTAAGCACACAAGTATATTAATGATGCATTATCACACATGTATTGTACAAAATTTTATCTACGACTGCCTAAAATTGAGAAAACTGCATTAAGAGAAATATCAGATATGTCATTTTAAAAAATATTTTAGTAGGCAAATGTCATTATGTCATTCATTTGACACTATTTCAGTTACGTAATGAAGTCATTACACAACTCAGTTGCGTAATGAAACCATTACATAACTGAGTGGTGTAATGAGCTTCATTACCTAACTGAAATAGTGTCAAATGAGTGACGTAATGAGTTACTTATCCCACCGGAGTACATAAAGCAATGTAAGCTTTAATATTCGTGTTCTTACATCAAGTTTTTGACGGATTAGCTCAGTTGAGTTCAGCGTAATTATATTCCTATTTGCAAGATCTAGCATAAATAATACTGCTTACAGTCATTTTGATTATGATTTTCAACATCTATTAAGCAAATTCCGTGCTTTTTTGCTGTGAGCAATCTAAACTAAGTACTCGGAAGATCTATTGTTTGTTTATTAATAATATATTAGAATGTTCTTGCATTTGTGGAGCTGTTTTTATGCGCTTTTACTTGCTATTTGAAACTATCGTGACGATATTATAGCGAGTAACATTTCAGTAATGCGAATTGCTCCTACTATACCGTCAATTTGTACCACTTTCTTTTCCGTAAGTATTCATAAATTTTAATTATTGTATATAACTTTTTAAACAACCTGTTTACTATTGTGTATGGTTTGAGTTGCACTGTGATGTTATGTGAAGTTATCGTGTCAATCTGGTATCACTGTGATTTGGTATATGTACTTCCTGAAATAGGCACTGCCACTTATTTGCTGCATTCGAATTTAATTTATGTCTCCTGTCGTCCTCTCTCTTTTTCAGGGATTAGTTTAGTAGCATCTTTTCGACGTGTACCTTTCTCGTTTAGCAAAGTGCCTGGGTTAGTTGCTACTTGTCGCGCATATTTTTTTATACAATTATTGTATTAGAGCCTCTCGTTTAAGGCACTTCCAGCTCCCGCTGAGAAGTCAGCCGCTTTTGATTTTCTTCTTAATTAGCTGTCAGAGTGACCATAGTGGTACATACTCGATATATTCGATGCATTTCGATATATTTTCTTTACTATAGCAATATAGGTATGCAATATATCATTGTATCGATATGTCGAGTGATTGATTAAGTCAATAAGTCATTGGCGATATGGAATTTATTTTTAAGATCGGCCACCGCTATCATAATAGTATCTATATGTAACGCAGTGTTGACTATAGTGTAACAGCTACAGAGGTACCAATCTACTTTACTAACTTTAAACTATACGTAACTATGTTGTATTGTATTGCATTGTAAATGTGATCGTCTTACATATAGGGCCTTCATAGATTATAACTTTTGACAAAATTAATACAAAAGCGTAAAATGAGATTGAGCAAGCGCATCCTTCAACATCTCACAGTGTGCGTCAAAATATATACCAAGAGAATCAACACTTTATCATTGTGAGAAATGAAAAGTATGGAAGGAAAATTGAAACAATCAAGTGTGTTCTGTTGTTGTCCTTTTCTAGTATAAAAACGCTATTAAAAATAACGAATGTTAAAGTAAAGACCATTCAACCCTTAAAACATATGTAGGTAACTAGTATAGGATTCTATAAAGCAATGACATTTCTCTATTATATGAATCAGAAAATTTATCGCTCACGTAGAAACTGAAAAATGTGAAGTTAAGTCTCTAAAGTAATATACAGCAGGCTACAGGCTGATAAACAACAAATGGAATAGAGATTTACGACACAAAATAGTCAAGCCACCACATAAAATTGATAAATATTTACAGCCATAATTGGAGAGAATTGCTGAATCAGAAAACAATTACTGGATTATCGCGCATATTGATGATACCAAAACGAATGATTTTACGACTTGAGGACTATTTATTCGAAAATTAAATACATGCTATTCCCTTAGCGACGCATTTCGTGGAACAAATGAAGCCTACTCGGGCCATCTCGTGGCGACTAAGCTCACTACCTGCCACGGGAAGACAAAAACTACCCAAGCTGCCGGGAAGGCGCCTTCGGTCCAAAAACCGTCAGTTATTCCGCGTTTTCCAAGGAAGTGTTCGTTATAAATACAAATGAAGTTGCGCGAATTAAAATTTTAATTAAGCTAAGAGCTTTAGCAGGATCCGCTTATTGTCGCCGGGGACGCGTAAACCCTCTTTTTTTGAGCCCAATGGATGGGGCCGGAGTTGCTGTAAATATCGTTGCCACATTTCTTACTGCCCGGTGTTGTATTTCCTTAATTGAATTTAAAAACGTTTTGATGGAAGTACCTCAGCGGCTCCGTCAGTTTGGTTCATAACAACTTCCTAAGTACTGTTATAAGGGTTAATCTCGCTAATTATTCGTGGGGTGCGTGTTAAGTAACAAGCGACAAATGGCCGTTAATTATGCTGGCTCTGAATACTTACTTAATTAAGGCCTTGGCTTGGATCCGCATTGGGTTTTAATTATTGTAATAGACGCCGCAATTTCCTCAAAAACTCGACGACGTCTTCTGCTTTGGCACGGCGATATCTGATTTTTTGCCAGGTCACGGCAGAAGTGTAATAAACGATAATCTGAGGGTTTTGATTAATGTTCCGCTTTGATCCGGAGCAATAGTATTTCATCGTCGCTTGATTTATGCGACTCCGCCCTTATACCTCATTTAACATCTATTTTCTAAAGTTCGATAAGCAAACTTATAGCTGTCATGGCTGCGACTCCTGCATAAAGCAGACACTTGTAAATGGCTTGAGAAATAGGTACTGCATTTCTTGCATTCAAAAACTTTGATATATTGGGCAGAATTGTTGCTTTTCAAGATAAGTGGAAAGTGTTGCGGGTTGGGTTAAGAAACTGTCAATAACTAACGGGTGTTCATAAACAGTCGTCATCCCAGTTGCTTTGAAAAACAAAATGTTATGTCTTTGATTAATTCGTGCAACACAATGAAACGTCATTGAGTACTGTCATAGCGCATTTTTTCTCAATTTTAATAGACATACGTTTCTGTAGTCAAAACCTACTGGGATGACGACTGTTTATGAACACCCGTTAGATACCTCAGGAGCGAATTTGTCAATTTTAATACTAGACTGAATCGTGTAAAGAGAAGGGAACTCATTGTGTCTGCATAAACAAATTATTGAGAAAGACGGCTACTTTGTGGATGATTAAATATTATAGAATCATTACCTTGGTAACGCATATATCAATCATAGGTAGAATAAGCCAGAATCACTCGTTGCTAAGCGCGTAAGTGTTGTTGAGCGCATATATACTACTTAAGCGCCCAGGTAAATAATGTAAAATTGTTTCAGTACCGTTCTTCAATCAGAGGATTTAAAAATGCTGCATCTCATAGTAGGTTTTTCTGTCTATATTAATAGTCGTTTCTCTACCATGTAACCTGTGTTCTTTATTTAAATTTTGACAAAAATATGACATTCAACTACTCTTTGCTACTCATCACTTGATTATTTCATTTATTAAGCTGAAACCCTATCTCGTGAACGAAATGGCATCGAAGGGAAATAAATTGCAACCCCTTCAAGCTTACTTTGTACTAAAACAAGATTTAAAATTTGCTTTGATTTTTACAAGTAGTATGTTCTTTATTCTACAATTTCTGTAATTCCTTCATCAATAAGAATCAGCTTACCTTTATGTGTGGTTCATAAGCTTTCCAACCGATGTAATTCCTTCGAATGTGCTCTGCCACTTAGCACACAAATCCTTTGCATGGCATCTTTGTAATAAATTACTTACGAATGAAATGGAAGTGGAATGTTTAAAATAAATTCGTCATCATAAGCAAATCCGGTAGATTGTTAATGTTGATTACTGACTTTCCACGTGTATCTAAATGTTTACCATCGTTGAATGGCCTGTGAAAAGCTGTATTCAAATTCCTATCTACCTACCTAATTAAAATAATCACTGCTACTATTCAGAATTTTCTCTTGATATTGAAGGGTAGTTATTCATCGCTAATTACCAACGAATACTTTGCATATGACTAACTCTTAAGCTATAACATCAATTATACCCATCAAAATGCCTTCCTCTTGTAGACTAATTTTATGCATTTTCAGTCTAAATTATAATTATTATATTTTATCACCACATTTTGCATACAAATCGCCCTGTTTTTATCTAAGTTTAAAACAATGATTTTGTAATAAGATACCCTCGCTGTAAGACTACACAAAATGTAAAAGTATTATTTCTAATGGAAACTGGGGAATAAAGGTATGGATAATTGAAGACTGCAGATGTGAAGATCGCCGTTGGCGTGCAATCAAGTTTAAATTCGCGTTATTGTACACGATAAATGCGAGGCCGCAAGGTATTTACTGAAACTTCTATCTAATGAATCACTACATATACAGGGTGTTTTCTAACTTGAGACTTTCCTTGAAAGGGCATCTAAGGGAGGCGAAATGTAGTCAATTGGTGGCAAAGTGCTCTAATAAAAGTGTTATAATCAGAGAGATATTGTCTTATCTTTTTTACTATGAGAACAACTAAGAACCACTGGAATCACTGCACTGTTTTGTTATTAGTTGGCGTGTGTCAGCATTATTTTATTATTAGTTGGCGTGTGTCAGCATTATCACATTTTTGATGTTCGAAATAATCAACGCTAAAAAGAAGGCTCATAAGTATTCCAGTATCGAATTAACAGATATGTTGTTAGTTTATGGGGAGGCATTGTAAAATGCAGCTGTTACATCTCGCGTTTATGGAGAACAATTCCCGCAAAGGGTTGCGCCTGCTCCCAGAAGATTTATTGAACTTCACCAACGTGCTAGAGACACTGGACAATTACTACCAAAACGAGGACGTGATGGTGGCCCAGGTAGGGTTGTAGAAGACGAAGCTGAAGAGCAGATTTTGGAAATGGTGGCTGCAGACCCATCTGTAAGTACAAGACAGGTTACCAATCGAACCAGTATTTCTCATACCAAAGTAGTATGGCAAATTCTCCGAGAAGACCAACTATACCCCTATCACTTGCAACGCATGCAGGCTCTAATGCCTGCAGATTATCCTCAGAGGACAAGATTTTGCGAATGGCTTTTGGGGCGAACATGCTCGCAATCCCAATTTTACGCCCAATGTGTTGGTTTGTTTTTTACACGGAACGGAGTAAATAATTTTAAAAACACCCATATTTGGACATTTGAAAATCCACGTGCTATCTGGTGAACTGGGTTCCAGCAGTGATTCTCTTTGAAAGTTTGGGCTGGAATTCTCAATGGATAGTTAATTGGACCTTTCTTGTTACCGAATCGTCTAACTGGGGTAGAATATTTAAATTTTTTAGTGAACTATTTGCCAGAACTGATAGAGGATATACCTCTGGATATTCGACAACGAATGTGGTTTTTAAATGATGTTGTCCCACCACATTATAGCCGTATAGTTCGCGAATACCTGAATCGGAGTTTTCCAAATAGGTGGGTAAGCCGTGGTGCTCCAATTTCTTGGGCGCCTCGGTCGCCGGACTTAACGCCACTCGACTTTTATCTCTGGGGGCATTTTAAGTCTTTAGTGTATGCCTCGGAAATAAATACTATAGAAGAATTGCGCCAACACGTGGAAGATGCAGCAGTTATAATTCGAGAACAAGCACTGCAGCAGGGCACGATGCAGGCGTCTTATGCTTCTTGGATACGAAGGGGCTAGGATTTGTGTGCAACAAAAGGGTAGACATTTCGAACAGTTTCTGTGACAACGTAGAATAGTTATTTGTTAGATGTATTGTTACTAATTTTGTTAATTAAATTGCAATTGAAGCGGTTCTTAACATTTTTTTCAGAAATTCGAAAAGAACATATCTCGCTTATTATCCAACTTTTACTGGGGCAAATGCATGTTAACGTACATTATTTTCCTTGTACTTCTTGCTAGTTAAAGAAAAGTCCCAAGTTAGAAAACACCCTGTATATATATATATATATTTAATTTATACAACCATGCCTCCAGTAGCTAATCAGTATGCATATTGTAACAAAAATTATGGTTACCTAACAGTGCAATGCGGCAGATATAAAAAAAGCTGTTCCCTGTAGCTGTTCGAAAATTGATGCCGAGGATGCTAAGAGAACAAGGCGACAGCGCACTAAAGGGGTGAAATTTTGTTTGTAAGTTCTGTAATAAAGCCGGTCACTCAGATCAAAGAATCAACTGAAAATCCAGCTGTTAGAATGGAAAAACTCGAAAATCAAGAACCTGAAAAACATGAGACGTCATTATTATACGCAACGTTTCCGAAAATACTGATCTTGACGTTCAAACTGTCACAAAAGTTTTAAACATGGTATCACTTGATTTATCAAGTAATAACGAGTTACGTTTAGGAAAGAAAGATGAAAATTCTTCTAAATCTCGGCCCATTCGTGCCACCTTTGCCCATCCTTTATCTAATAGACTTGTCTGTCCGTCCGTCCGTCCGTCCGGGACGCTGTTTCAGCAGCCAAACCGTAAGAGATAGAGAAACAAGTTATGAAAGTTATATGTTTGGAATGGTCATGTCAGCTCAGGAACCGAATTTCAGTCACGTGACACTTCCGGTTTTCGAGAAATCACAAAAAAAACCGTTTTTCAAATAGAACGCGTATTAAATAAAAAAATGTTTCAGCCACCAAACGAATCTGCGACCCTTTTCGCCTTAAAACGTCGATCGGTTAGGCAACCACTTTGACACCTTCCAGGTCTGGGTACAGTTTTTATTTAATACGCGTTCTATTTGAAAAACGGTCTTTTTTGTTTTTTTAAATGAGACATTTGTCTCACTGGATTGCTTGTACTTCTATAATAGCTAAGATGCTTCGCAATCGAACTATTTCAAAAACATCAACCTAAAAACGATGAAAGAGCCATGCAAGGGATGTTTCAGCAGCGCACTGATGATAGTGAAATCAACCTTACCATAAAATAATTAACGGGATACCATGTATAATTAAAAATAAAACTATTTTTATCCAGCGGCATCAACCTTAATTTTTATATCTAAAATGTTTAAAGGTTTAAACAATAAAGTGAAAAATATCTGTGCATCGATCAGCGATCGTAAGTGCGATGTTTGCCTTGTCGAAACGTGGTTATCTGATACCGAGAGTTCAGAATATTTTTCTCTAAATAATTACGATTTCCAGCGTTGTGACCGAAATCTTGAACTGAATAATCAGTCACGTGGAGGTAGAATTCTAATTGCTTTAAAAAATATATATTACTGTAGAAAGGTTAGGCTTAATACGTATATCTATTGAATGTTCTTACATATTATGATATGGTTGGTTGCAAATGCACCGTCAATTCGTCCATCTTCTACATATCTACTTTGTATATACCACGTATATCTTCTGTTGAGTCTCGAGAAGCCTTATTAAATTGTTTTTGTTGAATTCCATTTGCATACTTCAATTGTTTTGATATTTGGGGATATCAATATACCAAAGATAAGCAATTCTTCTGTCAATGATAGCATAAGTGTAAGTCGATAGCAATATTATGGCAACTGCGCCGGGCAGTGAGTTAGAACTGGAGGATCAACTCTCAGATTCTACATTGGCTCTACTCTTTGGTAATAAGGCCAATATGGCTCAGTGGTCTGGTTGGCCAAGTGTAGAATGACCCACAATTATCTTAAAACTGGCAAAGATCCACCGACTAGCCTGTCTGAGAATCACCGGTGCAATGAGGACAACCCCGACAGCCGCACTTAAGATTATACTGGGATTTCCAGGCCTCGGCTCTTGCATAAAGAGGCCATGGCTACCCACCTCAGAATGCGGGATGCGGAACTTTGGAAAGGTCAGGGAATACGTATAGGTGACGCAAGGATTGTTGAAGCGGTGGCAATGTAAATACCTTTGTCAGCCTACACAATAACGGAAGCAGAAGACCGGCTAAGGTTGGAAAAAGGATATTCTCTCACTATACCAACTAGAGGTGAGTGGGAGCAGAAACAGGTTAAATTCCAGCCTAATGCCATGATATGCTATGCCAATGCCCGCGAAGAGTGGAAAGGCAATCCTCTGGAGCAGAAATATATGTGGAAGGCAGAGTGATACACGAAAGCTATGCTTTAGGAGAATTAACTATGGTATTCCAAGCAGAAGTTTATGCCATACTTTCGGTGGCAGTTAAGGATGAGGTTACCAGACCGTAAAATCTCCATTTGCTCTGATAGCTAGGCTGCACTAAAAGCAATCTACTCACCCGGGGCAATATTTGCTCTCGTCCAGGAATGTAGAGGTGCTTCAGCAGAACTGGCAAGAGACAATGATGTTGAACTAGTCTGAGTTCCAGAACATACGGATGTTCAGACCAACGTAAAGGCTGATAAACTGGCCAGACTCGGAGCCACATCAGTATTGGTGCAGAACCCCTTTTAGGTATCATAAGGCAACAGGTCTCGACGGATCTAACCGAGTGGGCTTACAAGACTAGGTAGTGAGGAAAAGTGAAGAAGGTGTAAAGGCTATCGACAGGCAAAGTACCAGGATTTGATTCCACAAATCTTTTGATGGGGGTAGCGACAGGCCATTGTAAATTATGAAGAAACCTAATATTGATAGGAATAGAGGAAGATCCCGTTCACCCGAAATGTGGAAGAGAAGAGGAAACATCCTTTCACTACTTGGGGCGGTGTGAGGCGTAGGATTCCTCACATTCCCGAAACCGAAAGAATCCAAGTCCCAGTCCCTATTCCCTACCAAGTACACCATACTTGTCCCCTATCCCTATCCCAAATTCTACCTGATCTTCTAATCTTCTAACCCGCAAAGCTAGCCAGCGTGGAAGATTAAGGCTAGAAAACTCTCAAAGACGAACAAATGGCGAGTTTTGTAAACAACGGATTAGGATCTCAAGTGGGTAAATCAAAATCCCACCCCTCTACTGAGGGCTGCCTCGCAGAATCTGGAGGAGGCAAAAACTCGTTGAAGGCGCATACTAACAAAAATTCGAAAAGGAAAAGGAAAACAATATCTAAACAACCAATAAAACTAAAAGTCGCAACCTATAATGCCAGAGCAGTAACAACAAAGGAAAAATTAACTGAAATCGAAATAGAACTTAGCAAGATCAAATGGGACGTAGTCGGTTTAAGTGAAGTCAGAAGAAGAGGCGAAAACCTAGAAACATTAAAATCAGGTAACATATTCTACTATCTCGGAGATGAAAACGAATCAAGAGGGGAAGTAGGGTTTCTTATACATAAACGACTATCGCAAAACATTAGTGCCATCCATTCAATATCCACAAGAGTGATGTATTTGATTTTACGACTAAACAGTCGGTGTAATCTAAAAATTATACAAGCATACGCACTGACCTCGGACCATAAGGACGAGGAAGTAGAAACATTTTACGACGATATAACCAAAGCATTAAATCAAAACCTTACCCACTTCACAATATTATGTGGTGATTTCAATGCAAAAATAGGGATAAGATCTGATACAGCCGAGTATGCTTTAGGCAAATTTGGTAGTCCGGCAAGAAACGAAAGAGAAGTCCTATTCCACATGAATAGCTTCTTTCATAAAAAAACCCACAGAAGATGGACGTGGAGAAGCCCGAATGGCAAAACACGCAACGAGATCGATTTCATAATAACGAGCAAGAGATATATAATCAAAGATGTAACAGTATTGCACAGCTTTACAACCGGTAGCGACCACCGAATGAACGGAGCCACGGTAGAGATAAACACCAGCAAAGAAAGAAATAAAATGATAATGACAAAGAAAATAAAAACATGGACACAACCTAAAGATAAACAAAAATTTGTGGAATATATGAACAAAAAACTAAACGTGATATCTACAAATGGCATAACTGAATTGAACAATTCAATAACGAACATAATTACAGAGGCCCAAGAAAAATTTTGCGCACGAGATGGAAAAGAAGAAAGGATCAGCATCGAGACAAAGAATAAAATAGAAAATAGACGGAAACTAATACAAGATAAAAACGTAAGCCAACAAGAAATAAACACTGCGAACAAAGAAGTATCAGAAGCTATCAGAAAAGACATCAGAAAGTAAAAAAATGATAATTTAACACAAACTATAGAAGAGAATAGAAATATGAAAGTACTCCGACGGAAGCTAACGGTTGGCAAAAAAGAAATTATAAAATTAAAAGACAAAAAGGGATAGTAAAGTCAAATAGAGAAGAAATGATAAACATCGTAGAAGAATTTACATTATATAAAAACCAGTTGACATTAAAGCCAGAAGAACGCGCTACACTGAAAATTACAAATCAAGGATCGGAAGATATTCCCGAGATTTCCGAAGCAGAAATACACCATGCTCTGAAAAAAATGAAAAACGGTCGAGCACCTGGCGAAGACGGAACGTCGATAGAATCTTTAAAATTAGAGGGACCTTCTCTTTTAGCAGAAATCAAAAAACTGTTTAACTTAAGTTTAGAAAAACAAATCATCCCCACCCAATGGAACAACTCTATAACTATCCTAATCCATAAAAAAGTCGATATAACGAATCTAGAAAATAATAGACCTATCAGTCTTTTAAGTCACTTATATAAACTCTAGTCGCGTATAACAACATACTAGAGAAGAAATTGGACTGGGCAGCTTACGGGAAACTCATATTCAAAACTGACATTCCCATAAGATTAAAACTAAGAGCCTTGAACCAATGTGTTCTACCGGTTTTGACATACGGGGCAGAAACACTAACTCTTACAAAAACAACTGTCAAGAAACTGCAAGTAACACAACGTCAAATGGAGAGATCAATGTTGGGGTTGACTATTAGAGATCGAATCCGAAACGAAGAAATACGGAGGAGAACGGGTGTAGAAGACATTATAATACGCATAACAAAATTAAAATGGAGATGGGCCGGCCACGTGGCCAGATTACACGACTACAGATGGACGAAGAAAATTTTGGAATGGCCACCGAGAGCTGACAAGCGTAGTCGTGGAAGACCGCCAACAAGATGGTCAGACGACCTCAAAAGAATCAAAACCAACTGGATCGCAATGTCCCAGAATAGAGAAGATTGGAAACGTCTAGAGGAGGCTTACGTCCAACAATGGACAGAAGGGGGCTGAAAGATAAGATTAAGATGAGGCGTACGAGCAACTGAGGTTTAGAACTTTTAGTGCAGGTATGCTTCAAAGGAAAGAGCTGAACTTCCTGGTTTGGACTGACATCCTGAGGTCATCAGAAAGTCGGGAAGATATATGCATGGAAAATAGTTTCGTGCAAAAGATGGCAATGGGGGTAGTTAAGGGGATGGTAACTGGTTGGCAAAAATGGCATATATATATTTTTTTATTTTTTTATTTAATTCGCACTCAGCCAACAGCCGTTAGGCCAATTATAGGCGTCGCTGTGCAGTTATGAGGACTTCCAACCCCACTAACGACTGTGATGATGTTGTATGACCGCCGGGACCAACTTTTTTCCGTGATAGCCGTACCACGAGGCGTCGAGAGATGCAGCCGTGGAACTCTCATCCAAGTTCTGATCAGAGACAGCGTTGCTTAACTCTGCTGATCGAACGTGGACGCTTGTTCAAGCTACACCACTCGGGACCCAAACTTGACATTAGTCTCCCTACAACTGCTACTACTATTAGCTTAAGCAGCTTGATTGAACACTTTTGTGTATTATTAATTATTAAGGAATATAATAATGTGCATAATGTTAATGGTAGATTATTGTATTTGATTTTTTCTAGTGTTGAATGTAGTTTAACTAGGAATGATGCACTACTGATTATTAAAGACAGCTTTCATCTATCTCTAAATATCACTTTAGATTTTACCGATTGTAAATACGTGCCTCGGCACTTATAAATTCACGGGTTTAGGAGAGCAAATTAATTTACATAGTGAAGTATAAAGAGACATTGAGTGCATTAGCAACAGAGATCCATTACTTTTAGCTAATTACAAAGTAAAATAGACGCCGAGATCGACGTGACCTTCCGAGAAGGCGATTCGGGGTCAGCCGATAACGCAGCAAATGCTAACACGGACCGGCGAGAATTATCTTCCTGCGCGCAGCTAACATTAAACTCAAAGGTAAACAACGAACAGAACCGGCCTTAGAAAATTTTCTTAGGAGTCTTTGGAAGGAAATTAAGGATTGAAAGAGGAAATTAAGAGAATAATAAAATTGAGGAAATGTTAAGAGAAATAAAAGAGAAGCTAGACAGAATGGAGGAAAGAGATCAGCGTATAGAAAACAAACTAGATGAGCTCCAAAAGGAAATGCAAGCAATCAAAGTAGAAAATGAGCAACTCACAGAAGAAAACCGAAACCTGAAACTAAAGAATGCACAACACAAGAGGTTGATGGAAGAAATGAATAGAGAAATCAAGAAAAGGAACATAATATTACATGGAGTAGAAGACCAAGAAGAGGAGAGTGAACTACAATTAAAAGAAAAAATAAGGGTGGTCATTAGGAACATGGGTATAAAAACAGAAATGGAAAAATAAATAGCAGAAACAATAATATTGGGTAAATACCGAACAGGAAAAACTAGACCGATACAAATGGAATGTGGTAAATGGGCAAAGAAGATGGAAATATTAAAAGGAACTAAAAACCTGACAGGAAAGAACATATACATAGAGGAAGACTACTCCAAAGCAACGCAGGAAATCAGAAAACAATTAATTAAACATAGAAATAAAATAAGAACACAAGGCCACCATGTACTCCTCAGATACAACAAACTAATAATTAATGGAGAGGACTACTACCTAGAACAACTAGAGGCAATAGAAACAGTACCCGAATTAGAAAGCGGAACGAAAGAAACACCAAAAGAAAAAGAACGGTCAGTAAAAGATCCCCTGATGAAGAACTACAGGAAAGGCTATGCAAAATAACCAAAACAAACAGAGGCACAGATGCAATTCCAAAAAATTCAAAAAGAATTTAACCAGAACGCAAGTTACCACAAGGACACGGGCAACGGAACAAGGCATGAATAAGGACACGAATAAAAATAGTACAAGTAACAATAAAGGAAAAGAAATACAAAATGAATGGATAGGCATAGGAATACGGAATATAGGAACAATATCAGGGAAAGAAATAGAATTAATGGAAGAAATGGACAAAAACAATATACAAATACTTGCGATTAGCGAAACAAAGAAGAAAGAAAGGTAAGGGAAGCACACGATTAATAAACAACTATATGATGCATTACTCAGGAGTGGCACCGGAAGAAAGAGCGAAGGAAGGCGTAGGAATAATAACCACCAAGGAAATAAACAAAAGAATTATTGAGGTCAGGACTATAGACTTTCGAATAGTAGCAATAACTAAAGCTTGATGAAATAGTAAACATTATCCAGATCTATGCACCGTAGAAGGAACAACTGAGGAAGAATTAACAGACTTCTACGCGTACCTACCACAACTGCAAGATGAAATGAAAGAAGAACTGGAATAGTAGGGTTGGAAAAGATAAAAAAAGAGGAATGGGATGTATGGGATGCCACGGAAAAAACATCCAAAATAGAAATGGACTAAAAATGATCGACTTTTGTGTAAGAAATGAACTATTAATAGGAAACACGCTATGGAATCAACCCTTAGAGGACAAGTATACTTTTGTTGCAGAAGAACTCGGAGCCAACAGTATAATAGACTACATAACGTACACACATGACTTAGCAGAGAAAATACAAATAACGGAAACAAAGAAAGAAGCGGAAATTGGTACACAGCACTGGTTAGTCACAACAAAATACCACGCTACACTAACCAATAAACAAGAAGGAAGAAACTATAGTAAGCTGGCAATAAACAAGCCGAAAAACGCAGAAAGAGGAGAAAAATACCAGAAAGATATAGACGAAGAACTACAAAGAAAGCAAAACAGCCAAGCTACAAGGACAATAGAGGAAAAATGAACAACCTTCAAAGAAACACTGAAGAAAGCAGCGGAAAAGACGTGTGGGACACGAAAAAATAACAAACACACGAAAATTACAAGCTGGTGGACAGAAGAAATAAGAATAATGGTAAAGGAAAAGAAGACAGCATGGAAAAGATACATTCAAACAAAAGAAATGGTGGATAAGGAGGAATACAAAAGAAGGAGAAACATAGTGAAAGAAACAATTAAGGTAGAAAACAGGAATTCCTGGAGGAGGATGGGTGAGAGATAACAGAGCTACACAAAATGAATACCAGAGAGTTTTGGACCAGAATAAAGAGATTAAGAGGAGATAAAAGAAAGGACACAAGAGCAGTAAAAAATAATCAGGGGCATATGTAAACTGACACAAAGGAAGTCCTAGAAACGCAGAAAAATTACTATGAAAATATGTACAATACGACTGTAGAACTGGAAGAAAATGTAATACAACAAATAAATGTGGAATAAACAATCAAGAGGGAAGAAGTAGAGGACGCAATCCAAAAAATAAAAAAAGCCAGTGGGTGGGACGACTTATCCCCAGAGATGTTAAAATGGATGGGCCAAAGAGGAACAGAAAGGTTTTGGAAAATCTGTAGACAAGTATGGGAAGAGCAGAAAATACCGAGCGATTGGGAAAACAACTTAACAGTACCAATTTACAAGAAAGGATTGCAGACACAGTGCGAAAACTACAGGCCAATATGTTTAGCCCAAACTAGTTTTAAAATATACACAAAAATCTTAGAGAAAAGATTAAGAAATCATATAGAAGAAGAACAGGCAGCTTTCAGCCGAATAGACTATAGATTATATATATATATAAGAGCAGAGATAGGAGGAGTTTGAAATGAAGAAAGGCATCAAGCAGGGCGACAGCTTAAGCCCTCTATTATTCATAATTATTATGGACAAGATAACCAAGAGAATAAATGAAAAATACAGCTAGCTGGACACAGTAATTAGATATAAAAACTTAGAAGTAATAAAACTAAACAGTCTACTGTATGCAGACGACGTGATACTAATCTCAAATACCAGGAGTAAAATGCAGAAACTGGTAAAGGCATGGACGACTGAAATAGAAAATATGAAAATGGAAGTGAACATAAAGAAAACCAAAACCATGATAGTGAATGAGAAACAAAAAGACCAAAACAATAAAGACATAAAATGTAAAAACAAGAAACTGGAGAAAGTAATGACGTTTGAATTCCTTGGAAGTATACTAACAGAAGAAGGAAAATTGATGCTGAGTTGGCAAACAGAGCGAACAAATCGTCAAGAATCTACTACACCATGAATAAAACAATACTAGGCCACAAAGACATAGATTTAGAGATAAAAAGAAAATATATAATATGATAACACTTCCAATAACAACCTATGCTAGTGAATCATGGACACTTAGAAAAAAGGACGCGATTAAAATAAATGCTATGGAGATGAAGCACCTTAGAAAAATGGCAGGAAATACGAAGTGGGACAGAGAGAGAAACGAGGGCATTGGAGAAATTATTAAACAGGAACCAATACAGGGAAAAATTAAAAAGAGCCAGCTGAACTGGTTCGCACACATGAGAAGAATGGAACCAAGCAGAATTGCAAGAAGACTAATGGAAGCGGGAAAGCCACCTAAAAAACGAAGAGGCGGACCTAGGAAAAAATGGCTGGACCAAATTAAAGAAATAGACGCAGAAAAAGGTGTGACATTGGAAGAGATTAAAACAATAGCGAGAGACAGGAAGATGTGGAGAGAATGGATAAGGGACTACACACCACCATCCGACGCTCAAAAGGGCACGAAGGATTAGAAGAAGAAGAAGAAGAAGAAGAAGCTTTCAGGACATATCATCAGTCCAATGTTTTTTCCAAATCCACAAAATAAACAATATGATTTTCGTAGAACGAATCTTTGTGGCTTGTACAATGTGTTATATTAAGTAGATTGGTCTGTATTACAAAATTACATCAACGTTGATAATGTATGTAATACATTTTATCTACGTCTGCTTGGATAATAGTTATTTATTATACAAGTGGGATAGGAGCATTATTAATATATGTGTGTGTAAGCACACAAGTATATTAATGATGCATTATCACAAATGTATTGTACAATATTTTATTTACAACTGCCCAAAATTGAGAAAAGTGCATTAAGAGAAATGTCAGATCTGCCATTTTCACAAATATTTTAGCAGACAAATGTCATTATGTCATTCATTTGACACTATTTCAGTTAGGTAAAGAAGCCATTACACCACTCAGTTAGGTAATGAAGCCATTACATAACTGAGTGGTGTAATGAGCTTTATTACCTAACGTATATGGTGTATTTAGGATACCGTACAGGTGTTTGAACTCATCCGGGTGGCTCGTCTGCTGCTAGGGTTCCTTGAAATTGCTCTTAGATCGCCATGTCAGGTAGCACATTCGGCTGATGAGGCTGCTACATTGCTGAGTGGACTTGCTAGGAAAATATGATGCCAGTTGATAGTGGATAGGTCAGGAGCCTATTTCTTCTACTACAATATTAATATTTTATTTGATGTTTTTACAGTGCATGGTTATGATCTATAGCTACCTGCATTGCTCCGGTACTGGTGAGGATAACTTCTTGTAAATTATTGCGAATGATTGCGGCACTGGCGCTTTTGTTGACTATGAACATCCACGTGTTATTTGATCTACGTTTAGAGACAATTAATTGAATTAAAACTGCCGCCATATGTGCGCGATTAGAATTTTCGAGTAATTTTAGAAAAACTCAAAATAATTTCGTTTTTACAGCGTTTTTGCTAAAGAAAACGTGTTTCCGGTCAAAATATTTGTTGGAAAACCTGGTATTCGTGTACAGCGACCCAAAAAATATATAGCAACCAAATATCAAAACTCCACTAAAACTTTCCCTTATTTTCTACCATTTAACTGGACTGTAACTTCGCGGCGCTCTCGCGGCTGAACGATTGATCGGAGAAATTAACCTTAAAGACATAAAATGTAGGAAATTTTACCTTCTTTTATTTCATATGGGTTCAACATTTACGAAAAATGGATAGCTTTCGGGTAATTTTAGAAAAACTAAAAAAAAATCGGGTTTTACACCGTGTTTACGTAAAAAAACGTGTTTCCGGTCAAAATGTTTGTTGGCAAACCTGATATTCGTGTACAACAAGCCAAAAAAACATATAGGAACCGAATATCAAAACTCCACCAAAACTCTCCCATATTCGCCCTTTTCGAGCACCATTTGACTGGACTATCCAGGTAAGAGATATTGCAAGCCATATTAATATTGGAATGCCATTGGCAAAGAACTCGGATTTGAAATAACGCCGTTTCTAGAACTCTGACGTGCAGCTGGCCCTCCAAGAGTGGTTTTTGCAGAAAACTACAGAGTTTTTCCAAAACAGATGTGTACAACTAGTGAATCAATGGAGTTGTGTGGTTATGCCAATTGTCTGTATGAACTTAACGTGTTTTATTTGAACCAACCTCATACAGTCATTGCAAATATTGTAATTCTTTAGCAGCAACTTCAAACGTTTCTTAGGCACATTTTAACTAATTCCCTTTTAAAAAGTTATTTCCTGAAGTTCCTTCGTAGTTCGCAAGTTTAAAGATAGTTCTGGTCTGCATTTGCATGATCATGTAAAAACGATTTCCCAAGCAACCAAAAACAGCGAATTCCAGCTGTGTATTCGCTTCTATTTTCATGGGCTTAACATTATTAGCGTAATGGTTCGCTCGACCTAATTGTATTCGCCTTTGCAATACTAATGAACGTAACATAATTTCAAACACAGAGGGCGGCTAGTTAGCCAGTGTGCCGATTATAATATAGCGTACCTATGTAAAAAGTTACTCAATCTCTTTACATAATCATGGACGATTTTAATTGGTAACTGCATGCATTAACACGCTTTTCTTAGTTTTTGCTTTAAAACAGTGACCCTGCATATGTTTTCTGTAATTTGTAAAATATATATCTTTGTGAATGCAATTATTTTTGCAACGAGTTTAAAATATGCACTATTGCCAAGAATAGTACAAAATAGCAAGTGAGCTCCCAAGCCGGTGTTACTTAATGTTACTCTCAGTCAATTTTACGGAATGGAGTTTGTAGAAGACAGACCACGTCGCGGAGTGTTCAAACTCTTTTTTATTTGGCATTTGCGAGGTTGCAGCTATTCTGTGATATGCTATTCATCAATGATCATTAAATATAAATAAATACGAGCGTATTTGCAAATTAGGATAGAAATTCTTTAGTGCGGTGGTTTTTAGTGTACATACATAATAAGTATAATTAAGAAGTAAATCGCTGTATAGAGACTGCATATACGTAAACTAGAAACACAATTTTATAAAAAGAACATAAGGAAAACCTTTCTAGATGATTGGGTTTATCCTTCTAAATGACCTTGCAACCAGCCTCATTTAAAGGGGCGCAAGTGTAATCTATGTAGTATTATTTATAATGTGTATAATTTGTATGTGTTGCCACTATTAGGTTACTATAAAAAATTACAATCTGTTATTGCGCATTTTTAAATGAAGTATCGAAATTCTACTAACAATTAACTAATAGAAATTTTTAAAAACATTTATTTCAGTCGATTCTTTATGTAGGCCGATGATATATGTTCTTTACGTGTAGGTTAGCAATATACCATGCTACTATTGGAAAATTTGTAGTAAATATTTGCGATTATTTATGCGCTTGCTTCTAAATATGTTACGCAGCCATTTGCGTTTACTAGATTTATTACACACGAACTTAATTGATCATTATAAATGAAGACTTTAAATTAATTGTATGCAAATTTAGCAATTGCGAATGCAGAAACTAGATCCACCGAGAGTATAATAATTAATTCTAACATTTAATTGCTCATAGTTCGGCTCGGGTTTGCAAACTTGTATTGTATGAGGCGTCCTTATTATTATACCTACAGTAACAAGCTTTCGTCCACGGTAGAACGTAACTCTACCCATATTATCATTTTTATAGTAATACCACAAAAGGTTTTATTTTAACCGGATATGTGTATGTTTTTACAAATTAGAATATTTTCTAGCAATTTGACGAAAAAGTCTGGTTAAAAAATCATGGAAGCGTAGTCAAATCTTTTAAAATTATTCAGCTATACAGTTTACATAACAAGCAATAGATCTGTTGTTATATATCTGGGCACTTGGTTCCGGGCTAATTAACTTCTTTCTGGATTCAAATGGGTTCCCGCGTATAAATTATCGGTTGGCTACTTACTGAAATTCAGAACCCCTTTCGGTTTAGGAGTTCTGTGTTACAAATACGACCCTGAGAAAGCAGGTCGGTGAGAGATCTGTTTTAAGTAGCATGTATTCACACCCTCGCTCGCATAAGCACAAAACAGCCAAATGGTAAAGATAGACATGTAAACAAAAGTAAGCAAGCTTTAATTCATTTAGCAGTACGCGTCAGCTAGTCAATTATATCGATCAGGGATGTTCTTCAGGCGCACCGCCGATTATCTACCTGAACTACCTGCATTATGGATGCTTACCCTATCGAGCGCCTATGAGCCGAATTTTAGACCAGTGAGCACCAACTAACACTGCAACTTGCAACATCGTTAGCCGCCCTGCAGAAACCGAATTCGCATGACAGTGGTTGGTAATGGGCATCCTAGACTATCCACGTGCGCGTCATGTGTCATTGATAATTGCTTATCAGGTCAAGTGTTAAGAGATCATCTCCCCGGGTTTCCACTGATTCCAGGTACTTAGTAAAGTATATTACTGTACCAATTAAGCACCAACCCAACAGTAACAATGAGCAATGATCCAACAACAAAGCTTTCTACAAATCAATGCAGCAATATCAACAATAAAACACTGTCCAATTCGACTATTAGAGAACCACACTCAATGTCCATTACAAGACTACTCAAGCAATAATTTCTGTTATAGACCTTATTCTTTCATCCATTCTAGTAATTTACATAATAACAAGTACTAAAAGTACCACTTCAAAAATCGTGTCAAAGCAGTCGTATTGGAATACACCTTTCTATGGTATCAAATTTTCAATCCATCCCCACACTGTTATGAAATGACTGTACTGTAAAGGCTACTCGTTGCGGTGCCTGTTTGTAATGAATGCCTTGATTTATAAAGGTTATTTTGATAAAAAATTAATAATTTAAAATTAGAACAAATCACCACACAATTCTCAGGCTAATTTATTATTTTGTGCTTACTTTGCCTGTCAGTCAATTTAAGCCTAGTTAAAACAAAATGTATTAATTAATGTACAAATAAATGGTTAAATGCCCCTTTCTTAGGGCCGGTTGCAGAAAGCAATGTTAAGTCTGGTGTTAGCTAACATCGCGTCAAAGTGAACAAAAACGAATCAAATCTCAAATGCTTATGGTAACTAATACATTAGTAAGCAAAATTTGATGCGATTTTGTTCACTTTGACGCGACGTTAGCTAACACCAGACTTAACATTGCTTTCTGCAACCGGCCCTTAGTATTTTATTTAACTGCACTATTTTATACTAGCTCACGGAGAACACAAAAACTCTTTTCTCAGGTGAGTTCAGAATTTGACTATATTCAAAATGTATTCTTAATTTTAGGCTATTTGTCCAAGATTAGCTTGTATGCTCACTTCTAGTAGATAATATTTGTAACCTCAATCTGACAGATAAAACACATAAAGCTGTAATATAGCGATTGTTTGCACGTTTTAATAGTGAAATTACACGTGGAAGCGTCAGGTAAATAATTTGAATATTCTGTTTAGCAACAAAACCTTCACTTTATTGTTATAGATGACTTAGAACAGACGCCAACAGTCACTTGTTACTGATGCTTGAAAAACTTCCGCTAAAACGCAAATTCTGATGACGCCGTCCAATTTGCGAAGTTCACGGAGTATTTAGACTCTTGGAAATGCGCTAGGCCTCTGCAGCAAGGTTTATTCTGGTATTTAAATAGCTTTCCTGAACGTCAACACTCTACAGGCCGGTCCTACCTTTTTAAAATTAGCTGTACTCGCTCGAAGGCTGGTCGTAGATGACGCTGCCGGTTTTCTGCTTCTGGCTCCGCTTCCCTGGCCTCAGATGTTGAATGGGGCGTTCTTGCAGAGCCCGCTGATGTCCTGGATTGCTGACCTCTGGGTTCCGATGCTTAGTTGACTTCTAGTCGAAGATCGGAAATTTCAGATGCTCGGCTGCCGATCACACTCGGAGGCGATTTTGGGAATATGTTAATTTATTGACGTAGAACTTTACACAAACGCTCCCACAACTGACCGAACACTTGTACAATAAAATAGACACTTTTATTACAGTAAAAACATTAATTAAAATAGAGCACAAGTTTTGCCAAAGCTTCCAAGAATTTAATTCAATTGTCCTCTTTTGTTTTTATTAACAACAAAAAAGTATCACGTTGCTATGATACCATGATCTTTTACTATTAATTAGAAATTAGTTTTGATAACAAATAACTATGAACGGAGTAAAGTTTGAATACATAAATCTTACATTAACCTTTTCTTAAATCTAAATATTGTCTTTTGCTTATAACTAGTATTGTTCCTTCTCGTTACACACACAAACGTTTTTTTAAATAACTGCTCTGCTTTTTGCACTTCGTTTTTTATTAAAGCACTAGTAGTTGAGTTCACTATTTTTACACGTTGCTTGCTTTTCTTCTCTTCCGTTGCCTAATTCTGGATTGCTCTTTGCAATTTTCTATTTTATCTTATCTTGCTTGCATCTACCTTTCAGATTGCTCGCCTTTTCACTGGCCTTTGCTTTTATTAATAACTTCGCTCATTTAGATGCACATAACAAACCTTTTGTGTCAATTAATTTTGTTTGGTTTGGCTTTAAATATGCACAAACCTATCATTTTAATTATATTACTTTATTCAAACTATTACTGCTTCTGCATTTAATACTTTTATTATTGTTTAAAATTGCAGTTACACAAAATACATTAACTCTGTGCTTTATTAACTTGATTAGATATTTCGCACTGCAAACAGAGCCAAATTGTGGGCTTAAAACAATTCCAACACATGTTTGGCCACTTCGTAACTGCTCAGTCAGAAGTTTAAAAACACGGCTTTTGAAACAAATGGGTTCAGTTCGATTCTTACATATATTTACAAACACAAAATAAAAGGGTATAAAAGGAAACACTACAACATATAAACACTTCTTAAGAATGTGTCTAAAAGTTTTATTTTGTAAAAATTACATTTAGACTATGATGACGACGAAATCACTCTTGACATTAATGGAAAAAATTCCTACTCTTCTATTACACACAAATTCAAAACAGAAAGAAACCTACGAAGTAGGTTCTATTGATATATTGCTACTGAAAACTTCAAACAATCGCCTATTTAAACTTTTTAGCAGATTGCACCATTGGCACAGCCCCTGCAATTTGGCGTCGCACGAGGCGCGGCCGATTTTGTTGTTTCGGCAATATATATAATTTAAGCCCTGTAATAACTGCCAAAGCTGATACCCAAAAAACTTGGCAATGGGGAAGGCATAGTTCAAGTGCTACATCAGATCGGGAAATAAACTAGCAACAAAGTCTGTAAATAACCCGGGGCGAGGTAAATAGAAGACTGTGTTACATTAAGTAGGCTTGTAGGAGAGATACCTACCATTAAATTTGAATTGCAAACTTTAACAGTTTATGAATCGATGAACATTGTACATACGTTTATGCTCAGATATGCAATTCACTTTCGATGTTTCCAAGGAGCAGTGTACATTGTAAACTTTCCGTGTTCACTTTTTATGTACACAAAGTCTTCACTATAGTTAGTAATGATATTTTGACATCCATTTACTGCCAACACCTAAAATAGTCGGCTTTAGATTTTGTGTATAACAATCGGGTATATCCCCTTTAAAAGATATTTGATTCAGGAAGTAGCGGATACCCAGAATAGTGACGTCCATGTAACGTGTACAATATTTAGCTATGCAGAGTCGCCGACAGATGGCTGTCTGACACAAATATCTGATGCTCGCTAATTATTCACGTATGGACGCTGAGGAACAAAACAAGTAGAATAGGCACAAAATGCTGTCGTTTGGTGTAAATACAGAACGTTTTATTAAAAGAACCAGCAAAGTGAAAAGTCCAGAGCGAGTTCTAGCAGCGTTTAAAATTTTTCCGTCATAAAAGTTCCCCCCATCAAGTTAACTAACTGCTTTTCAAGGAAAAATAAAAAGCTGCTGCTACGACCCAAGTTTGAAGCTGATAACACACGTCTGAGCAGTTTTCAGCATAGCACACTTCCTAGATTTTGTTGCTCTCGGGAAACCTCTACATAATCATAAGGCCGTTACCAAACGTTATTAGGAAAACTTGTGCTGCAACTCGAACTAAGTTCGCCTAAGTTGGCGGAAGTTTAAGGCTCGATTCTTATTTTACGGTTTCAAAGTCTTTGGAAGAGAATGGCCACGTGCCGCCATCCGTTTCCCTCTTCAAGTCGATGTGTACTAGATAAAACCAGATCTGAATTTTAAGAGCTTTCAATCGATCAAATGTAGAAGGCAGTTGGTAAATTGTAATTTTAGTTGTCATTTTTGTTACGTTACTTTTCGGGATTCTATACTACAACGTTTAAAATTTTTTACATGAAGTAATATTCAAAACCTAAGCAACACTTTACAAATGAGCTGTCTACATTATTTTCTGCAACTGCCTTTTTTGCTAAAAAATATAAAAAGTATAATAATTGTTTTTTAAAGATTTATTTAGAAATAGTAATATTAATCATAAATTCATCGCAAATGCTGCTGTTCAATAGCAATAATTTATTCGACATACTTGGAATACGTCTAATCTTATTAAACGTTAAGCCCGTTTTACAAATACTTGAGCAATTCATTTGGTTTAATTAGTACGAGAATGTTCCGTAATAGCAAGTCAGCATTCTATCAGCACTGGGCCATACTCCTATGTGTGGAATGAAACGCCCTGAACTTTACTTTTTTACTCATTTACCATCTACAAGGGTATACTCTCCAAGCCATAATTACTTGGTGTCTGAGGCTGGAGGCCAGCGATGCAGTGATATCCTATTATCAAAGTCTGTGACGAGTAAAGTCACTGATCGTTGATATCCAGATCATATTCTACTCGTAGTGTCAGAGGTAGCAGTCTATACAGTATTATGGGGTCTTGCATTCCCTGCACACTTTTACTCGGTGCCGATATATCGTGTATGCCTCTATTTTGAATTGTGTACAATGTATTTTTTTTTCTTACAAGGCCACCCTCCTCCAACACTGGTTGACTTCCAATTTGCGTTTCTTTTAAAGTTGGTTATATCGCCACCATCCTCAACGAATACAGCTGCTGAAATTCGACGTAAACAATGGCTGTACCATTTTAAAAGCAAGATTACTAAAGATGTGAAAAGCAAGGGGTTGCACTATGTACCTTTTTTTATAAAACACAAACCATCTCCGATATGGCATGCGTGGTGAAAGTAGAGATAAATATTGACTATACAGAGCTATATTTTCTGCTTTAACAATAACAAAGTTTCTCCCGGTAGGACTTTTAAATTTGGTATTTTAATTATAAAAATGGTTCCCTTATTGTCTCTATTTTCTAAGCGTTAAGAGTTGAACATGCTCTTCATGTCAAGAAAATCTTAATTCGATGATAACTGCAACCTAAATTGTAAATAAACTTGAATTTATAAATACTACAAGTTATTATAAGCCTTTACTTCTATTATTAAGTAGCTCTCATAATCTTAGCGTTGTAACCAACAGATTTTCCTTTCGGAGATGCACTTACTTTCATAATAGTGCTGGTAGAAAACTGGTTTGACGGTTAGCCGGTTTTCTGCTAACCGCGGTTTATCATAAATCGAAAACCGGTTTCCAAATCGGTTTAAAAATCGGTTTATAGACCGGTTTACAAATCGGTTTACAAACGGATTTCCACACCGGTTTCCAAACTGGTTTAGGAACCGATTTGAAAACTGCTTTACGAACCGATTTAAATACTAGTTTACCAACCTGTTTAAAAACCCGTTTACATGCCTGTTTAAAAACCAGTTTAAGAACCTTTTACACAGTCATTTTGGAGAAAAGTTACAGTTACCTATACCAGTTAGTTTCTTAAAGTTGCAAGATGCATTCAATTCCTTTTAGGATAGTACAATTGCACGCAAAAATATTGATTTGAAAATTCATGCTTTTTAATTTAATCTGGTTTAAACCGGTTTTTAAATCCTAGTTCAATCCGATTTTAAAACTGATTAAAAACCGGATTTAAAATGGTTTTTAAACGGGTTTGTAAACCGGTTTTCAAACCGTTTTTAAACCTGTATGTATACCAGTTTTTAAACCGAACCGGTTTGCAAACCGATTTTTGAACCGTACCGATTAACCGATTTGTTTAAAAACCGGTTTTCCTGTAAACCAGTTAACCGGTTTGTACTTTCTAAAAAAATTGCCAGCACTGCTTTCGTATATTTTGCAACATCAATTCTTTTCTAGGTCGTGGTTCTAAGCATGGAGCACTCCGAACACTTCAAGGTTTAACATTTATCATTTTCAGCAAAATAAACCGAAATGACATCTTCACCTATTACTTCGACTCTTTTTCTATGGTTGAAAATTTTAAACCTTATTATATACCATACTTGCTCATTTACTACGAGACTGACCACCTTCTACTATTATTTTAACTGAAGAAGAACAATATACTTGTTTCTAGCGTTCATCGCCTTTTCCAGCAATAATTCAAAATCACTATCAGCAATCTCGTTTAAAACACTGTACTTTGTTACTGCCCTCGTCTCAAATACGAAGGAAGTACTGTAATCGCGAAAAACCCTCTTTTCGAGATTTCTTTAATTCTTCACGTTTCAGGGTTCCTGAATGACGAAAAACAGGTTTTCTAAATTCCATCTGTTTGTCTGCCTGTTGCCGGTATAAAATAATATTTAAAAAAATGTTGGAGGAAGACGATATTTTACATGCAGACTATTTGTCTTCCTTAATTTGCACATAGCTCAGGTTTTATCCTGGATGAAAATGAGACCTAATAGAAACAGGGTCAACATCACAAATAGACATAAAATATGGCGTCTTTGAAAAGCAGCAGAAACGAGCATAATTCAGCACTGTCGTGGCGCAGTGGTATAATACAGATTAGTTCCAATCCGTTTTCATCATTACTTCCCATCTTTATTTGCATATAAATCTCAACAGTTAACTCAAAATTTTAAAGGCTACCTCCAAAGCTAAACCTTAACGTCATAACATAACATTACCATACAAAAACAGACGTAAATTGTCAGTACGAGTATGTATAATACGAGTAAACCGGATTCGGCAACGATGACGGTAAAAGGTATGTCTGAAACTATGATAGTTACATAAAATTAGCCTGTACAAGATCTGTAGGTATTAATCTGGGGCACATTACTGAAATATTTTTGGTTATACTGGGTGAGTTTTTTAAAGTGTTAACCAGGCGAGATCTCGAAAACGGTTTAAAATATGTTGATGACATTTTGGTGAGGTAATCGGAAGATGGGGTGGGGGGGCATATTTGAACAGATTTCTGACACTTACCTCGCCATCCGTATTTTGAGGGGTGGAAGGTGACTTTGGAATTTTAAATGGTATGATGTATTTTTTTGCAAAATTCGAATTTACATAAAAAATACGTATGTGTATTCGGTTGCGAAATTACGATTTATTAGGTTATAAAATGACAAAATAAAAATAATCGTTAAAACGTTAAAATTCTAAAATGACTTAAGTAAAATTAACGCATTTCTATGGAAACGAATGATAATTCTAAAATAAGTGAACTTGATTTATTAATAAAATTTATAAATTTTTAAATTCTATCAAAATTTAGTTAATCATAATTCCGTAACCGAAAGAACAAAACATTTTTTTGTATTTAGATTCGAATTTTATAATAGTTATTTACTATACAAGTGGGATAACAGCATCATTAATATACCTGTGGGTAAGTTACAAACGAGTGCGTAGCACGAGTTATGTAAGCACACAAGTATATTAATGATGCATTATCACACATGTATTGTACAAAATTTTATCTACGACTGCCTAAAATTGAGAAAAAAGCATTAAGAGAAATGTCAGATCTGTCATAGTAGGCAAATGTCATAATGTCATTCATTTGACACTATTTCAGTTACGTAATGAAGTCATTACACAACTCAGTTGCGTAATGAAACCATTACATAACTGAGTGGTGTAATGAGCTTCATTACCTAACTGAAATAGTGTCAAATGAGTGACGTAATGTGTTACTTATCCCACTGGAGTAGATAAACAAAATTACATCATCCTATTTAAAATTGCAAAGTTACCCCCAAAATACAGAGGAGGAAAATGTCGAATTATGTTTAAATATGTCCCCCCATCTCCCTATTAATTCTAATATCAAGTTGTATGGATCCCACGTTAACTGTTTTCCAGATACTAACGATTTCATGCAAAAAAATGCTGAATTTCTAGGGTTTGCTGTAAGTCTCTGAAAACGATGGAATGAAGGATTTTTTCTTTAAATAGAACACCTGCATCTTTCGAAAGTCATTTAATGAGCTTTCATTTGATATCTTACTTCGTACCCCTAAATTCACCTTTCCAGTTAGAATATTAAAAAAAATTAAACCCCTTAAAAGATGCGCCATTTGAAGTGATTTGAAATGCTAATCTAAACACTTAAACTCACAGAACATAACATGATTTTTCCAATAACGATCTAAAAATTGCTGACATAAGAAGTAACCATAAACATCAGATACAGAAAAAAATTTCTGCACAACGGTGGAATTTAAGGGTATCAAATGGAATATTACAGGAAAATTCTTTCAAGGGGTTTTTCACAATACAGATATATACAAAAAATTCATTTTAATGCGCAATGCGGTCTTGCCGTTTCCATGGGGATTTGAATGGTAACTATTGGTTTCTAAGGCCCACACAATGTGTAAATGCGTTCATTATAGAATACAATATTATATGAACCGTAATTTTATTGAAGAATTAAAAGTAACAACAGGGAATGTAGCATATAATAACTAATGCACTTGCTGTAAACTGAAGCTTTTATACCATTTGGTCAACAGAATTCCTTCCTCCATAGAATACATTATTTTTTACCTACTCAGTAACGCTTCTATAGTGCATTTCAAAATAATAATAATTTACATTACAAGACTGTTACTAGGAACTTTACGGACGAGCACAGTAGGTAAGGAGCGAGCGAAGCGAGCTTGTTATTCGTGCGAGCCAGTAAAGTTCTATTAACGGTCGCGTGCTGTACAATGTTTTATGGTATTTGGAAACACCTTTCTTTCGCAAAACATTGTTTTCATAGATAGAACATCTCTTTACCCGTAGAAACAGAGCTCAGTAAACGGGCGCTTACGGTATTCTGAACCGTAAACGCCCGTTTACTAAGCTCTGTTTCTACAGTTACACATTGTATGAGAAAGGTGTATTCTTAGAAACCAATAAGTAACAATCACATCTTCACTGAGTCAGCAAGATCACATTGAGCCTTAAAATAAATTTACTGTATTGCGTGTTTTGCAAGAAAAATAAATGATTAAATTCGCAATCTTTGGGCACTCTGCTCTTTCATACTCAGAGAGCATACGGAGATAGATAGAAGATGAGTGGTAGTTTTTAAGTGCTGCTGCAGCACCAGAAGCTAGACGAGCCTTTACTATCGATTTTTACAAAAATTTCTGTTAACCGCAAACTTTAAAAAATACCCTAAAAGTTAGCATCATGACCCCTTCAGCATTCAACTCTCATCTAGGATCTTCTAATATCATTTTGTTTTAAAAAATTAAATATGAAATACTTTGGATCACTTTTTCGTCCTCGGGTGAAGCAGTGAAACATCAATAAAAACCGAATTTCTGAAGTGTCTCGGTAAGACTGGTAAAAGTGATCTAAGGACTGATTTTATCAATTGCAAAAGTATATTCATGCCAAAGTGGAATATTTTGAAAAGCAGTAAAATAATTTTCATATTTTAAAAAATAACCCTTGTTTGATTTCCTAAAACTTTTCAGTGTCGTCCTCGTATGAGTATCAAGTAGTCGTTCTCCAACAAGAGCTGCCACTTTCTGGAATATCCCAGAAAGTAACCATTTTCAAGGTTAGTTCGAGAAAGCGCGTCTCCGGCAAATTCCTCGAATGCAATTGCTCGAAATCAATTGCTCGAAATCAATTGATCGAAATCAATTGCTCGAAAATCAAATTGCTCGAATGTAACTTTTCTCGAAATACAAGTTCCTCGAATCGCAATTTCTCAAAAATGTTTTGCTCGAATTTATGTGGTCTTAACATCTGGAAATTTATTTCGGCATTAAAGAGGGAGCAGAGTTTGAACGAATTACGGATAGAACAATATGTCAGCGGTCAACAACACACCATAAGTCGAAAAATATATCGTGATAGTGCACAGAGCCTTTTAAGATCTTCTATATATATAAACATCAATCGCCGTGTGTTAGTAACAATGCTTTCGTTATAAAGAATCTACAAAAAAATATAGCCTTTCGGAATGGTTGCAGAAAAAATTACAGCATCACCAAAATGTCTACCCCAAACCGCCGAGTCAATTTTAATGTCTGGGTTGTTTTCAAAATTACATTAAAAACAAATACAAAAAGAAAGAATTAGCATAGAAAGCCTATTTCGAAATTCGATGATGGATAGAACAGGTTCGAAGGATCGCAACCGCGATATTCAAATTTTTACTTGTACCTTTAATTTAATGGAAGCACTGCTTATTTCAGAAATGTTTTTTTCATATTCTGAATCAACACCACATGTAATAAAGCAGTTAGCTATAGGATTTCCTAAATAATATTCAGAGAGAACTGTTACAAATTATTGATTCAAGTATCGCAATGAGCTGTATGATTCGCAGTTATTCATGTTTTTAAATACTAAAGGAGGCAGAAGAATTATTCCTTGACGAAACCTCATACTCGAACCTCTCAAACTATTAGTGCAGAAAAGCTGTATTATCTACCCATGTGGGAATCCAGGCCTGTCGTAACAGGCGACAACCTGGGGAATTTATCCTTATGTTCCGTACTTGTATGCTCTTCCTGTATTACCCAAAGTGTTCTATCCTAATATAGAACATGAGAGGGCACTCCTAGTTAACACACATATAGATCCTATATGTACTAAGAGATGAGCCATTAGATCAACAAAGCATGGACCATAGGATTTAGCAGAAACGTATTTTAATTAAAAGAAGTATGTATAAAGTTTAAAATCGGTCAAAATCAGGTACTTGGTGGTTTGTGGATCCAAAACAAACCATCTAGACGTCTCATCTCTTTCATAGATAGGGTACCAAAAGATATAAGCCATTAGATCCACAAATCAAAGACCATGTGATTTATAATAAATCTATTTCATTTTTTTATTGGGAAAAAGTGCGCATAAAGTTCAAAATCGGCAAAAATCGAGTACTCCATGGTTTGTGGATCCAAAACAACCCACATACATGTTCCAACCATATATGTAATACTTACTATATTGCTAGCGGCTATGAGTGGGAAACTCACGAAGGAAGTGAGACAGACAACCAACTCTTCAATGTATAATGGTAAGCTGTTCGCAAGTACGTCGTCCGCGCGGTAGGGAGATGAACCAACTAAGTTTAAAATTCGCTTTTAGAGGCGGAGTTTGAAATGCCTGGAATTAGCTTCGGGGCAGCTTTCTTTATGTGTCCGGTAAGTTTCACGTCCGTAGCATTTAAATTGGCTTCATAAACTAACCTTATAACTTGACGCAGGCAGCGCCTTGATGCTCAGAAGGGTTGAAATGGGCCAAATCTTCTGCGGGGGCGCCTGGAATGAAGTGCCGTGCCTGCAGGAGCTGGATAAGGTTGGCGGTGATGTTGTCTTTTGCCTAGAATCCCCTCACAATGCCTGTAGTTACGGGTACGAAGCTGAATCTCTCTGCGATGGTCACTCGGAAGCCGAAGATGGAAATTTCTCAAACTCAGGGAAAATTATGCCCTGGATGCACTGAATTTTACTCGTCACACTGGTGCTATTATTTTTAATGTATTCTGATATTTACTATTGAAAAACAAGCAAAGACCAAGCTGTCAGCAAATAATTTATTCATTTGTTAGTAATCAACAAGTTCGTTATATACAACAGCACATAAATTTCTTAAATAGATATTCGAACATAGTCAAATTTAGGTACTTTTTACAATAAAAAAATGCTTAAATCTAACAACTTTTACTATAATAACATTTTTACAAAATTGTCCCATAATTTTAAGTTAATGTCTTTAGATATTTCTCGCTCTGCACTCTTTTAACCGTCCTTTCGCATATCAGTTGCACTGATTAATTATTCATTTCGGACACTTTTTTAATATCTTTAGTGTTCAAATAAATGTCCATTTCATTTTTCACTTTTAAGTCAATTCACTGTTTGGATTCCAACTAATCTTGAATATCGATGATCCATTTTTCTATTATTTAATTGCCTTAGATCTGTTATAATTTGTGCTCGTTGCACTTTTCTCTTAGCAATCTACTTTATTACCATATCATAATACGCTCAAAGAGATTTTTTTTATTAATGACTTATGACTTGCAAATACACTCCACAAGCATGTAATAATTATTTTCATAATCGGTTCATTCTTAATTGGATTGGCTTCAACATTTCACCATCCCCTTTATTATTTTAAATTAATTGAATATGGTGTGAACCCATTCTCTACGGTTTTGAGCTCTGCCTTTTTCTTTATGTTATGAAATTTATTTACTTATTACTGGCATTGCTTTGCAAATATGATTACTACTTCAAATCTGATTTATTTTATTTATTCCAATTAGATACCACCTCCCATTCTGAGCTTTTATGAATTATTCATTACTTTGCAGTGCTCACAGAGTAGGATTCAGGGCTTAAAACCATCGCAATATGTATAATACACATATGGTTCCAACTCTCAACTTTGTAAAGCTTCCTTTATTTCTCACTTTAAAAGTTGATTTCATTCTCCGAAATCATCGAAAATTCAAGTAAGTAGTGAATATTGGTCCGATAATTCTCCGGCGAGAGCATGCGTCCCAAACGCCTACTTTAGGGCAATGCAAAGAAGCTTCACAAAAGAAATGTGGATTATCAGCGCTCCATAAGCGCATTACTTGTGAATGAATGTAGCCATTTAAGTAAAACCACGACTCATCAGAAAAAAAAGTGAAATCCAAAACATCATTATTTAAATTGTGCGAAAACCAGTTACAGTATAAAATTATTTTATTGTAATTTGGAGATAAGAGCCCTTGATACATTTGTAGTTTGTATATATGCATATTTAAATCTTTTTTTGGAATTTTACGGCATGTACCATAACTCAAATTCACTTCTTGAGCAAGCCTTCGGATTGATGTGGACATGGATCTGCAATTTGTTCCGCAGTTCCCACATGTGATCTACCACTTCTTGGTCTGTCTGCTACACTACCAATTTCCCTGAAAGCAGCTACAGTAGGTCGTACTTGATAAAAAAAAGTCTGTTGCCTTCAACGTTAGGAAATCTTTCTTTAAATTCGTTTAAACAAGCATGTGCAGAGTACTGCCAATTATCATTGTCCATTTCGATGCTTCTGTAATAAATATTTTATGTTCTGGTAACATTTTTAAAATAAATTATTTAGAAATTATTGACAAAAAGAATTATTACATAATAATAAGAAATGTCAAATAACAGCTTCTAATTTTCTGGTGTTATAATACACATGACTTCAAAATTCCAAAGGTATCTTTGATGGAGTTACTTTTTGCTCATACTATAGTTCAAGAGTATGTTCTAACCACATAAACTGAGAAAGAGATTGGAAAGTTCTATGAAGACTTGTTAACTGATTTAAACACAGAAAATCAAAAATTTTGAGTTTTAATGAGAAACTATAATACTAACATCAAAGTTAGGACAGTGCCAAAGCAACAGAATATCGGTAACTTTGGATTAGGAGAACGAAATCGACGTGGACAGCTGATAATCGACTTTCTACTCAAAGAAAACTTCTATTAAATCAACTTTTGTAAAGGGTATATAATAAGATGTCACATGTTTCGATACTACCAGTGACCACAGACTTGTTAGAACAAATATTCTAAGAGAGACCCACTAGCAGAGAAAAAAATCAATTGAAAAGAAACTTCAGTTGTAAATAAAGAGCTCAGAATAAATTCTGAAACGTCCAGATTTATAATCCTGTGAAATACAGAGGGAGACTTGCCCGAGTAGAAAATAAGAAACCGGATGGTAAAAATTCAAAGTGTATTCACAAGAAAAGCCAATTTATTTACACAAATAAACATAGATATCTTAACCTTTCACTACACACATTACACAATAAAGAAATTAGAATGAAATTCTGAAATAAATGACAATTTCAAAACACAATAGTGTACGCTACAAACAGAGCTGGGCAAATTACTTTTAAAAAGTAATTAATTACTAATTACTAATTACCGCCCAATACAGTAATTTAATTACCAGAGATTCAATTACTCACACTCCTTTTTCAATTACTTTAAGTAAATAAATAAATTCAAGGATAACAATTATACAGGGTGTCCCAAAAAAAAATGGGACACGGATTTGGCATAGGTTATAATAAACCGATTAAACCTAATATACCTTAGTACAAAGTCCCTTCAGTAAGAAGGTATAGGGACTTGAAGGTTCAAATTTATATATATTTTTTTATATTAGTTTCCACATAATTTATCACTGAAGTTGAGCTTTATCACGATTGCATATTTAGTTGCCGAGGCCCGTAGGGCCAAAGCAAATAAACCATATGAGGAATAAAAATAACTCCGAGAGGTACATTGTTTTTTAAATCGAGAAATCACGAAATTACAATATTTTAACCAACTTTTGTAGGTTATGTTGACGGCGGTTGACGTTTACCTATCGCCCAGCCGCCTACAAAAAGTCGTAAAACAATGGATTACTTCACTGCCCATTTCTCGTATTTTATTTGACGATTTCGACGTTCTTCACTGCCCATTTAAAAGAAAATTAATATGAAGAAATGTCGAAGTTAATTTTGGCTAGATTTTGTAATTATATTAGAAAAAATAGCACGCTGAATAATTTATAAAAGTAATTCCATATTCGTTTTAAATTAATCCACTCGCTTTGCATTGCTCGCTAGTAAATTAAACTTTGAAAAACTCACTTTTTAACTTGTAGAACAATCTACTATTAAATACGCCTAACATGAGGCTGAATAACTTACCTAAGTATACAGGGTGGAGCATTGGAGTTTTAAATTGTTTGAAAGCAAATTTCTATTTAGATTTTGTAGAACACTATGTGCTGATTCAATTGGTGCAACTTGTTGGCTCAGTTAGAAAATATTTTTTTACCCCTATATACGAAAGTAACATTTTTTGTCGCCTGTTAGGGGTTTCCCGAAAGTATACGTTTGGTTCGCTGGTCGGTTTCCAATGGCAGTGGGAGGGAATATAATACATTGACTACCGTTGCCATTAGAAACGGGAGGCAATGTGATTAATAATAAATCAACTAACCTCCTGGTTTTCATATTTAAATATTTTTGAATGGAGCTGAATACAAGAGAGTGTCTCATCATAAAATGTAAATGTTGTATGTATAACTCTGAACTAAAACGTCATTTCCTCCCTTGCATGATTACAATTGATTAGGTACTGTTCTCGCTAACGCTGAAGAATTAAACTACATCCGCCGCAGGGAATGATACATTTTCCTCCCTAGTAATACAAATAGCTATAAAAAATGTGTTAGGTAACTTTTGAAATTTAAAACAAAATATCAATTTGGTGTTGATCAGGTACTGTTAAAAGTTGACAGGTGACTGATAAACCTAGTTGAAAACCGCTGATTGAAATAAAAATTTGTACAGCAGATACAAAGGCAAAAGACATTTGCGTAAACACGTAACAATGAAGTCATTTTTACATTCAAGGGTTGGCCACGGTAAATAAAACTAATGTCGACAGCAAGCTTTAGAGACAACAATTTTTAGAATTTCCAATCATGATATCAGCGTATAATATAAACTTATGACAGCAGCAACAGTGATGACAGTTAATGAATTCTAAAGCTTGCTGTTGACATTACTTTTATATTCCATGGCCAACCCTTATGTAATTTGTTTTTGAAAACACCGTATAAGAAACGGGAGAAAATATGTATTTCATAAAACTACTGTCAACAGTCGACAATTACGTTGCTCAGGATGCTTTCATAGTTTTACTTCAAAATTCAAAATCTTATCAACATATTTAATAATACCTATTAATTTTAGTTTTCCTAGGGCAATAAAATATCTGAAATTACGTAAATTTGGTCACTATACACTGTTCTTTTAAAAAACTAAGTGGAATTTTGTGTAAAATTATTAAGAAGCCAATATTTGAATGCCTTGTTATTTGTATGAGGGTTGAGGGTTTTGTATGTTTCGTCCGTCAACGCAGCACCCTGTATAATGTAAAGAAGTAATGTTGGATGAGGTGAGCGGAATTATAAGAAAGTCATGATTTTCATAAGACTCTATTCCAGATTTGTAATAATAATTGAAGCTAACATATTGCAGCAGTCCGTAAAAATTATACACTATGTGCCAGTATACAAAGAAGCATATGAACACTACAAGGCAAGAAAGCGACAAAGAATGGATAATTTACAAAATGTCCAATCCAAGAATGCGGTAAACTTATACGGCGGTTTTAATTGAATTAGTGCCATACCCCATAATGCATTTTTGAGTCAACCAGGCATGGAATTTTGCAATTAGGTACATTTTATTTATGTGTTTTGCTCTGTTTAAATGTTGTTATCGGATTTTGCCGCTTAGATACGTTCCTTACTCAAAAAAGTTCTGGACTTAACGCCTGTTACACTTGCACTGCAGTATAGCCCTATGTAGTACATCGCTTAAAACTAGCAAATTGAAATGAATAAATAATTATGTAAGTATTATGAACCAATATCGTCTAATGAAGCTATTTTAAATTATATTTTTACTGTAGGCATTGTAATCGGTAATGTACTTACCGCAATATAGTGTTAGCGTCTCTCACAATAAATATTAGTGTCACTATTGCAAGCTACAGATCACATCTACATACACAAATGCTCGTGACGCATCCCACAAAATGCAAAAGTTGCTGTTATTGGACTCGTCAGAGGAAATAATAAATTAGGCTTATATTGTTCGGGGAATAATAAGACCTTATCTTTTTTTTGCGTTCTGGAGATTTGGCACCCAATCGAGGTCAGTAATTCAGTAATTAAAATACCTCGAGTAATTTCAATTACCACATGTAATTCAAATACTTGTAAAGTAATTTAAATATTTTAGAGTAATTTCATTACACAAAAGTAATTGAGTAATTGAATGTAGTAATTAATTACTTTCAAAAAGTAATTTTCAAGTACTTTTTAACAAAAATGGCAATTCCCAATTACAATTACCGCATTTTGAAAAGTAATGCAATTTCAAGACAAATAAACAAAAAGGAATTTAATTAGTAATTTAATTAAAAGTAGTTAATTACTGCCCAGCTCTGGCTACAAATAAATTATTAACCCGCAATAGCTTGTCGCTACAAATATTTACAAGTCACATACTAGCAAAATAACATTAAAATGGCGCTAAGATAATGTTTTTTATTCGAAAATAATAAACTGCAAGCAAATACGGCTCCACGATTTAACTCATAGGAAGCCAGCTTTGATATTGGCGTACGAATTTATTTGTCTATTAATCGCATCCTTTTACGGTTTTAAAATCTTTATAAATCAGGCTGAAGCAAACGCTTATCGCTAAAACTGCAATCATTTTCTATATCAATTTAGCTTAGGCTTGTGGTCTGGGAACAACATCGTAGTCCCCGAATTGGATCACGCCATCCTTGAATGACTTGAATGCTACAGGGGAATCGTCTAGCTGCGCCTCTCTTTCTATCTCTCTCTCTCTCTCGCCTCTTGGCGGTTTCGTTTTTGCGTATTTGCGCAGTACACGATTAAAATTACGTTTACTTGAAGTGCATGTTGCACACAAACACTAGAAACGAAATGATCAAAGTAGGAGACACTCTTCAAAAAGCAATGGTTAAGCTACTGAATAGATGTCTAGTTCTTGGTCGAAGACCTGAGTAATGGCAAAACTTTTAAGTAATTCTGCTGTATAAAAAAGGTTACAAATCAAATCTAGACAATTGCCGTGCTACTAGCCTGTTATAAAATTGTTACAAAGTGCTAACAAATATATTGAGCAATGACAAATATTTATTGTAATTTGTTTTTCTTGAAAAATTATTATAATTGGTTATTTACAAAATAATAAAACGAAAATGGAATAAAGTACATCTTATTTTCGACCTTCTACTAATTAAAAAATGTCTTTTTTGAATCATTTCTTTTAATTATCAGAATGACAAAATAAGTAATTTTGTTTCTGAATTGATTTTTAAATTTGCAAATTTTAAAACTACATTGTAGTTATTTGCGCCTAATCACAAACTGTTCAATATAAACTAAGATGGATATATTTTTACCTGTATTCGGCGAATCAGGACATTTAGAGTGCATCTCAAGGAACCTGTTATACGATTAAACTAAGGAATACAAAAGTAATTTTGTCTCCTTAATCCTTTCACTTCTTTCAACTGCTAAAGTATATTAAGTAAGCAGTGCCGTCACTTTAGTAACATTTTATTGCATATGGTCGTTCCAGTTTCACCGCAAAGAACCTACAAAATACATACTGTGGAGTAGGCGTTAGATGTGTTGCCTATCTCCGCGTTTCCACTCACAAAACCTTTACTCGCGAAGGTATACAACACGCTTAGCAGCACTTAGTTATTATTTACCCTGGCAGCGCACACGCATTTTGAATCTAAATTTCTATTCCTGTGGGCAACAGACGAAACTGTTGCCCTTAAAAAGCAATTTTGGCAAAGCTATCCTTGGAAAGGATACGTAAAGGTTGTCAATTAACCCCCGACAAACGTTTCGGGATCGCACAAACAGCCACCGGTTCGTTCCACGCCTTTTATAACTTTGAGACAAGCTCTATAAACACTTATGTAAATCCAAGCACTCGCACACCGTAATTCGGCATGTCATGTTCGCAGCATTTGCGTTTGTCAGCAGATACGCGACATTTCCGTGTGTTAGCATAAGGTGGGTATCAGCGGAATTTTCCTTTACTATTCCGGACGTGATCTTGCCGAATGAGTTGCTGAATAATGCAGGCGGCCACATGGTCGTCCCTGGTAAATAATTTAAATTTAATATCTGGATTCGGGGGCTGTCGATACCACGCCGGCTACCTTGGTGAAAAATCGGTACTTCGCCAGCAAACATTCGGGGCGGCTGCTGGGTGATAAGCCAGGAAAGCTAATTTGGCAGAAGGCCTTCAATCACCTTAGTACTTTTGTAAAAGTCTGAAATTCAAATGTTAAGGTGACATATTAAGTTGCGCAAATCTATTATTCTTAATATATTTAGCAACGTATACGCGCAACAGGAGAGATATGAAAAGTGGGATTCGTTTAAGATTCCTAACGCAGCGTCTGTTCTTCAGCATATATTTTCAGTCGGTCTATGAATCCTTGAGTGTGTTACTTGTAAAATTACTAATGTAGAACTAATTCCTGTACTTAATTAGCTATGTTACCTAAAAATTTTATATATAAAAGTAAATAAATTAATTACCAAAAATAATGAAAAAGGACTAAACAAATATTCTACTTTAAACTAACCTATTGATACTTAACACCTAATATTTCCAAATAAAAATATTACTATGTACAATAATTAGTTATCATTATTATTATTGACATTACAGATAGACGACAAAGCCGATTAACTACATATTGCACTGGTATTTAGCACTCAAATCAGCTCTGATTGCAGTACAAGCAAATAACAAATCAAATCACTAAAGCAGTTGTAATAATGCAGGCATCTGAGAAAATTCACATAAATTGCCAAATCATAATAACACTGGTATAAATGGCCAATGACATTGATTGTATTTGAATAGGCACAGAAATATGGAAGCTCAAATTCCGTGTATTGGGTTTAGCAATATAATTTTAAGCATAATATAATAGATTTGGACAAAGTAGAAGCCGAATCTAAATTAATTAGGAACTGGCACAGAAAGTTCAAGTTAGACACAGCTTAAAAAAGGAAGCGTACAAAGTAAAGTCATTAGGGAATGAATAGGAAATGAACATTTTTAGAATAAAGGTGAGAATAAGAATGACCAGAAAGATAAGGCAAAAAACATAGAAAAGCCAGGCAAGTCATTTATTACATGCAAATACAAGACTTGGGAATTTGAAGAGATTGCAGTGGCAAGAAATTAGATGGAATTCAAATAGCAGGAAATGAGACAATATTGGTGTATTAAAAAACGATTCAGTGTAGTGATAAACAATGGGCATTTAAGTGTTATAAAATCAAGTGAGTGGCGCATTAAAACGATGAGAAATGGACAATTCAAAAGACAATAGTTTTAGTATGTAAGAAATTGTAATTAAATTATCAAATATGTTAATTTAGTTTATAAGTTGTGTAATTGTACATGGTTGAACTTCCTGAAGTTAAATTTGTAGACAGTGGTTTGTCAAAAACGACCAAGGGGTTTTGAATAAATTGGAGAAAGTTGCCTGATTTTTGCTCTGACTTTAAATAAAGAATTTTAATAGACGGCATAAAAATATTTAAATAAAAATAGCACCAATTGCAGTGTATAAGCACAATTGGAGATTTTCCACGCACTTGAGTTATTTTTCGTTCCGAGGCGACTTCGGCAGAAACGGCTACGAGACCAGCTCCCGCAGAACCAATTTGCAGCGCCGCACACCGGGTCCCAACACAGCACAGCAGTCCGGGGGCGCAGATTTCAGCCAAGATCACCATAAAGGGGTTGCAACTCCTACGGATGTGGGGTTAGTTTATTATGAAATTTTTATCCGCGCGATTGGCATGAAAATCACATCATACCTTAATTACGACCTGGAGAACAAGAAAATCATAAAAGTTCCTGTGCATGGCGAGGTTTTTCCCAGGATCTGCGAAATAAATCGTCAGTTGGAGGTCCCAGTAAACAAAAGCAGTTTTAAGCGTCCTTTTAGAATGGGCCAATGATAGATACGACCTGAAAAACAAGAGAACGATAAGACGCTACTTGAAGGTGCAGTTATTCAAAATCTGACAGTAAAAAAATCTGTTCATTTAATTGCTTGATAATTCAGTATACACGCGAGCTGACAGGTAACTTGAACTTCTTGTGCGAGATTTTGACATTTCAGAATAGCGACGGCGCAGTACGCTCCTTTTTAGATCCCCAGTCCACTTTTTCAGTGGCGTACCGTTAAAATTTTAAACTTAGAAATTTAGGAACCTCAGACCCGAGAATTTGAGTTTTTCTTTTCATGTCTCTGTTTTTAAATGAGCTAGCGAAGTTATTGTATCAGATGAATGGATTAAATAAAGGGCAAACTACCATAAGAATAATTCTCAATTTGGCGTACCCAACAAAATAAGTTAATCAGTCAGTTTGATCATAGCAAATAGTAAAACTAAATATTGTGTGGTGACTTATTTTATTACATATTTTTAATTACATTAGTTATCTCGTGCAGAGAAGTCATTGCAATATAACCATAGGTACACATGTCAATAAGCCTTTAAATAATCTCATAACATAAATTAATATTCATAAATTTTAAATAAAAATAGTAATGTACACACAGATTAGATAGCATTCAGTTCATTGCAGGGATTTTTAAACAAATAACTGAAAACGAGTTCACAATATTGCTATTGAGACCGTTCCATACTGAAAAAACCCATTTGTTAAAAAGTGCTGTCGACACAGTTTAGGAAAATTTTCGCGCACCTTGAAATGTCCACGCAATTTTTCGTCGTTATTAATTCGAATGAAATGTCGATGTCGATTTCCGAAAATAATCCCCAGGTGGGTCGGGCTAGAAGCTTGGAATTCCATACTGATAACAGATTATCAGTCTGCTCCACGGAATATGGGGGGAGCAAGAAGTTGATTAAGAATCCCTGCATAAGGAAAGGCAAAAATTCGCACACAAAACAAAAAACCCCTGCAAAGAAACATCATATCACAATAGAAACATATAACTGTCGTTCAATATTAACAGATGCACAACTCTTTGACTTAGAAAACGACCTTAACAAAATCAAATGTGACATTCTTGGGCTATGCGAGACTAGAAGTCATTGTGAAAACTTAATAACGTGACAATCGGGAAACATGACAAGGGACATGAGAAATAGAGCCAGAGAAGCATAAGATTTCTAATACCTCCGAAGATGAAAAAGTATGTCCCAAGCTACCTTTGGAATCTCACACATAGTGGTGTATCTAGTTCTAAAAATATCGGAAAATTTAAAAGTTAAAATAATTCCAGTATATGCACCAACATCAGCACACGACGAAGAAGAAGTGGATATCCTATACGAAGATAGTGAAAAAGCCCTTAAAAGTGACAAATGTAATAATGATTTAGTAATTGGCGATTTTAATGCAGTCATCGGAAAGAAGCAGAAGATGAAATATACATTGGAAAGCACGGACTAGGGGAAAGAAACCCTAGAGGACATAAGCTATGCAATTTCTTAAAAAAACCAACAAATGTACGAAATGAACGCGTTCTTCGATAAACAACCCCAAAGAACATGGACGTGGGTAAGCCCCAATGGCAAAACCCGAAATGCAATTGACTTTATTCCAATAGGAGGATAGTAAATGACGTATCAGTCATCAACTCCTTTAACACCGGAAGTGATCATCGTCTAGTAAGAACAAAACTATCAATACAAAAAATAAAAAGACAGAAAAGATTAAACAGAGTAAACAGAATTATACTAGATACTTATGTCCTGAAAGAAAAGCAAGATATATATAAAAAAGAACTGAAAGAAAAACTAAATAAGAAATAAAAGCTAAGTAGGGTTAGCGAATTCTCTAACCAAATAACGAGAACAATAAAAGAAACAGCGTTTAACATAGCAAAGAAAAAACCCAGGCAAAAAAGTAAACTAACTAAAGAAACAAAACAATTCATAGAAAAAAGAAAAATGCTGCACAGAGAAAATAAACAGTACACAACAGAATATCGGGAGGTAAGAAAGGAAACATGAAGGAAGATATGCAAAGACCTAGAAACTTACTATGAGCAAGAAGTAGAAGACGCAATCGAAAATAACAAAAATATGAGATGTCTGAAAAGAAATGTGGGAAGAAGAAAAATAATAATTCTAAAAGACGAAAATGATCACGAAACAAGAAAAAGAGACGAAATCATACAAATAACAGAAAAATTTTACAAGAATCTTTATAGTTCCCAAACCGAAAACCCTAACGAAATACAAGAATTAAAAAAGTAATGAACATTGGATCTAAGGAAATCCCCGAGATTACTGTAGAAGAAGTGTTACGTGCCTTAAACGCGATGAAAAATAATAAAGCTTCAGGAAGTGACGACATAGGTAGTGATCGAGATGATCGAGGAAGCAACAGATATAATCGTTCTTGAGCTGAAAACACTCTTTAACATGTGTTTAGAACAAGAAAATATACCCGAAAAATGGAATGAAGCAATTATTGTAATACTTTATAAGAAAGGAGATTCCGCATATCTACAAAATTACAGATCGATTAGCCTGTTATCCCAAATATAAAAAATATTTACCAGAATAATAGCAAATAGAATAAATAAAAAACTTGAAAACTACCAACCTGTAGAACAGGCTGAATTCCGAAAGAGGTTTAGTACTTGTGACCACCTTATGACCTTCAAAATTCTAAACGAAAAAATGACGGAATGCCATTGTATACTGCCTTCGTCTACTACGAAAAGGTCTTTGATTCCATTCAACACTGGGCCATATTATATGAGCTAGCGGATGCAAGGATAGATTACAGGTATAAAAACATAATAAAAATGATATATGAAAACGCCAAAGCAGCAGTAAAAACCCATGACACCACCGACTTCTTTGCCATACAGGGAGGAATTAGACAGGGGGACACAATTTCACCGCAGTTGTTCGCCCTAGTCCTGGGAGGAATATTTAAGCAATTGGATTGGTCAAATAAAAGAATCACCATAAACAGAGAAAAGCTGAGACACCTGAGATACGCGGACGATATAATCTTGTTCGCAGACAATGAACAATATCCGAAAGATATGATTATAGAACTATAGGAAAAAAAAGCAAAAGGGTTAAAAATAAATATGAGTAAAACCAAAGTCATGTGCCTAGAAGACCCAAAACTTGAACATTTACGAAACAAATTGTAGACAAACTCCGAGTGTCCTAAAGAGCCATGGAAAGGAAGATGCTAGGCCTGTCGTTACGGGATAGAAAACGCAACGAATATATAAGAAGTAAGACTAAAGTAATTGACGTAATAGACAAAGCCGCACAGCTCAAATGGGACTATGCAGGACATATTACCCGAATAAAATACGAAAGATGGAATGGAAAACTCATAAAATGGAGACGTGAACGGGCAAACGCTCAAGAGGTAGACCAATAACACGATGGTATGATGATATCAAAAGAATTGCAGGACTATCCTGGATACGAACCGCACAGGACCGAAAAAGATGGTCAGAATTAAGAGAGGTCTATGCTGAATTCTGGGTACAATAAAGGTATAGAAGAAGAATTAATGAGAAAAATGGCAATTTGCAAAGAGTAATACCTATGCAAGTCTCAATTAAGTCACTTCGCACAATGTCTGGAGTCCCAGAACACTTAGCCGCTGTTCGTATTATAAATGGCGTATAGCAGGGTATAAGCGGGTTACCTTTCTCTGGACTTCTTCAATAGCAAGAATATCCTTGAATTGGACTTCTACACTATAAAATAGGCGGGAGAGGTGTTACAGGGAAATTCCTCGCTTACGACATGTAACAAGCTCAAAAGCTGCTCAGTAGCTAAGATGGGAGTGTGCCGTAGACCTGAAGCAAACGGGGTCATCATAGTGTTTTGGATGCCAGAGTGGAAAATCTCTTCGATATCTTGATCTCTGAAGTAGCTTAACTTCAAAATGCGGGGAACTGCAATGCGCTTTGTAAAGGGTCTTTCATTAAGAGCGATAGGATTTTAATTTTAAATAAAACAACAACGGTTTGATATATCAATTTAGTTTTTGCTTTATTTTGAAGCTTGGGCAATGCAGTTATTTGTGGAACAAGATATCGTTCAAATGTCCACCATGGCTTTGTATACACACGCAGCCGATCGCTCCAATTTTTGATCACCCTGTCCAATATTTGCGGCTGTATGCCGGCAATAGCTTGACGAATGTTGGCTTCCAAATGATCCAAAGTCTGTAGTTTGTCGGCATAGACTTGTGCTTTGACGTATCTCCAAAGAAAATAATCCAGTGGTGTCAAATCACATGACCACGGCGGCCAATTCACAAATCCTCATCTTAAGATGATCCAATCGCCAAACTTATCCCTCAGCAAATCGAGCGTAGCATTAGCTGTATGGCACGTAGCGCCATCTTGTTGGAACCACATCTCTTCAATATCGATGTTCTCAAGTTCTGGCCACAGAAATTCAAGTTACCTGGCTCTATAGCAGTCGCCATTGACGGCTCTTCCCTCCTCATTTCGGAAGAAATAAGGTCCGATGATGCCGCCATGCCATAAACCGCACCACACAGTGAGTTTTTTGGAATGCAACGAAATTTCATGTTAACTCTTGTGGGTTATTTTAGCACCAATAACGGAAATTTTGTTTGTTAACAAAGTCTTTCATCCAAAAATACGCCTCGGCTGAGAAGATGATTGTTTGGCCGAAATCAGGATCACCTTCCAACTGCTCAACGGTCCAATCAGCAAACTCCTGACGCAATCTGTAATTGTTTGGCTTCAGCTCTTGAGGCAATACGACTTTGTACAGATGTGGGTTTAAATCCTTATGCAAAATTCTCCAAGTTGACGTCTAAGAAAGTCCCAATTGCTACGATCGTCATGAAATCGACAAATTTGGCTCATCGGCGATACTGGCTGCTGCAGCTGCGATATTCTCGCTACTTCGTGCTTTTCGTCGTCTTCTTAGTGGCTTATTGGCCTTTAAAGTGAACCCACGCTCTAACTTTTCCACAGTGCGGCCTATAGCCTGCCCAAAGTAATGGTGACGGCGACCCAATTGTCTGGTCAACAAATGTTGAGCACCCATAACTGAGCTGGAACTTTCGCAATATTTTTAATAATTTCTAAACGGTCGGGAAGCGTCAAATGCTGCATGATGAAACTGCAAACTGTACTGAATATTTTGATATCTGGAAGTAAAAACAAAATATATCAAGAACCGAGGAATCTCGATTTAAAAAACTATCACTCCTATTGAAAGACTCTTTATAATAAGATAATACAGTAAATTTAAGACCTTATTAAGATAATATGTATAGAAATACATTTACGCGGGTCAGCCTTGCAGCTGTGATCGCGACAAAGACTTTCAAAACTGTTCCTGAAGAATTTCTACCTGCTAGTCGGAAAAGAAAACCCTTCAAGTGCGTTCACATGAAACGAAATTCCACAGGGATGAATTATACGATACACTGTAAAAGAATGTGGAAAGCGTTACTGTACCGCTAACAAGGATAATCCCCGAAAGTTATTTCACAACATGCAACTTTCTTCCTAAAACACATACACGATTGACGGTAATTTACACATGCATAGATGCAAATGGCATATTTAAAACATACGGTAAAACAAGCATACAATACGAAATAATATATCGTAAATTTAACTAAGCTGGACTACACTTAAGTAGACGGCGAAATGAGAAAATCAAGAGAAATTACAGACTGAGAGAGTTGCGCAAAAATTTGGTTGGAGTTACTAGATTACTGACCGCCAAAGTTAAGTGAGATTTATGAGCTTGTAAATAGGACTCGTTCTGGAAACGGAAGCAAAATTAACACGCCTACAGGCTAAACTGGTGTCAATTCTACACGCGATGTAAGGCGCTTTCTTGGTACGTTGAAGCGTCGCGAAATGTGATGTCCAGGGCATCTATTGCACGGCTGCTACAGAAGGCATAGCGCGACTGCAGATTTTTTAACGTTTTTCGAGCGTCGGTTGCAAAACCCAACAACGAGGCACGTAGGTTGGAATCAGTCGTAATTTGCTTAAAATTGGCATGGTAAGGCTTTGACAAACAGCTATAGTGACGGAACAATAACGATTACCGATGCACAATTTCTGTGCTCGAGTATGTTTATCTAACTACTGATCTGTCTCAGCGTCTGAAATCTTACTGCAAGAAGAAGTTCAACGCGACAAATTACGCGGCCTAACACCAGTGGCCCAGTAGTTAAGCTCACGATTTCAATCACAGCTTCGGACCAAGTTTTCAAAATTAAATCTCTATCAAATGCTTTCGTTTGAGAGATATGTTGAACCTTGGGTTCCATGTTAATACGATGTAAGAGATCTCTTGTTAGAACTAGAACTACTCTCGAAAAAATTCTAGCAGAGCTTTGTTGGTATCTAAAGTACCGTTTACTCTCTATATATAGACCCAGCCATAACAAACAAATCAATAAGATAATGTTAAACTGATATGAAATGTGTTACAGTTATGTTTAGTTGAAATAGCAGCTTAGAAATAATATCGAAGCCTAAATTGTAGAAAAAATGGTCAAGTATTTTCAATGCCAATTTCCACTTTACTCCTTCACATTTATGTAGCAGTGTATACATTGTACATATCTCCGGTGTAATGATTAACTTCTGCCATTTGAAATAGTTGAATGTATTTGGTTTGGGTAAAATATACAAAAAGTGAAATTTTGTTTCGCTGCTATTAATTAAGGACAAAAAATATAGTCCCAGTTTGGTAAATTTTTTTTAAATAAATTTTTTAGCTGACTACCAATCCACCACTTAATCGTAATTACCAATCAGAGAACAATTTATAAGATAGTTTAAACTTTGTAAGTTGTATGTAGAAGATAAAATGGTTCGCAATTTTCCAATAGTTGACATTTTATTTCACTCCTTCAGAAATCTCTCCTGAAAAGTGGTTTGCGTGTGAGCGGCCAGCCCAAACACAGGACAAATAACAACCCTCTTGGGGTGGAAGAAACGCACTACATAAACGGCAATACATTCTTATTTGAGAGTGTTGGCTGTCTGCTGCTTGCCTGTAAACGTTTAGGCCTGAAACCTTTCCTTGTTTAAGTTTTATAAACGAGGAAGGTAAAGCTGTTTATATTTCAATATCGTAGGATAAATGCTTATTTCAAATTGAATAACAATTTTATCTTAAACAGTAATAGTAAATATTGCCGCTGGTACAATATTTAAAATTGGGAAGATTGTAAATATCTGTAACTGAGAGATTGCAAATTACTACAAGCAAACAAACTCGTGCTGATGTTTTCTTAAGGTAAAGTGTTGGGTGTTTAGTTAACCTTATTATATTTAAATGTGTTTAAACACACTTTTCATCGATCTTTTATATTTATTCAAATATGAAGCAAAAATTGTTTAAGTAGGGCAACGATAAAATGATATAACTTATTTTTATCTAATAACGACGACGGTTACGGCTTCCCATAATTTTAAGGGCTGGCAAGTGTGAACAATTCATGGCGGGTTCTATTTCCAGACGCAATATTGTGCGGAAAACTCGAACGTGTGCTAAAAGCTGGAGAATTATGAGTCGCCCAACGCGTTTTCTAACTTAAAATATAGGTTAAAGTACTAGAAATTAAAGAGCAGTGTTCGTTAGAATATTCCAAGGTGCTATTGTTTTAATGATTGAATAACTTACTTAGTTAAATACCTAACTTCCCTCGTAGCCCTTTGCTACACGAATATATTAAATACGAACTACACTTTGTCAAAAACTTATCGATACACTCACTTCTAACGATGTTACACCAGCATATGAAACCATGCGTAAATATTGAAATTCATATTTGATGTTTCATAAAATTTTATTTATCAGATTACTGTCTGCATCTGCCAAGCTGAAAAACTGTAACCGTTATTAACAATTTACCTATTTCTACCTTGCGTTGCTTGTTTAAATTGATCTCTTTGCTTAGTAAACACGTTTACATAGGGCATCTTCCAACTCTCCATCGACACTGCTTTAAGTAATTTTTTATCGTTTCTATTGTCCTCCATACCTTGGTTAATGGTGCCCCTCTGTTCTTACTCTCAATTTTCAAATATGTTTTATTTTTCCTCTTCTAATTTTTGCTTACTTCTCTTTGAATCCTTATATTCTACCCTATATCCTTCTCCGATATATAGACGGTTAAACGCTTTATTAATTTCTATTGAAAAAGCCTCCTGTGCTGCTTTATGTAGGACATTTATTATTCTTTGATGTTCTTGTTCAATGCCTACAAGTGGTTAATAATGTTGCTTCAGTCTTTTTTTATAAAGATAGCCACCACGACTGTCTGTAATTAAATCAATTTTGCATCGTGGATATAGTGGATTGGTTTAGTATTGGTTATGTATTACCTACCTCAGCCTTGGTTCATTACAATATAGGTAAATTATTTCAGACAAAACCAAATGGTAATCCCATGGCGTCATTGACTCCTTCCATAGTCACTTGTTTCGTGGTAATAAAATTTATAACAGATTTTTAATTGTTTGTATTGTCCATATATATGATTCTGCTGGAAGATCTTGTTAATTTTAAAACTGTGCTGCTTACAAACCTCAATCAATATATCGCCTCTATCATTTACAGATGGATCTCGAAGTTGGCCGACTACTTCATCGTTATTATGTATTTCAACTTTCCTTTTGAAATCGCCCTGCAGAATTAGATTTTACTGTTTTTAGTGGTTGCTAGGTGAAGATTTGATGAATTATAAAAGACTTGCCTTAGAGGCACTGCTGTCTGTCTACTGAAGCTGATATTATGTAAAGAAAGATCGTTTCAGTTAAAATTACAAAAAACACACTCTACTGTACTTACGTAGATATTCCACTTATGGAATATACGATTTACTAAATGACAACAAACGCAAATTGACGTTCGGTTAAAACAACTGATGTGATACGTTCACACGGAACCCTTCAGCACCTATGAATGTAGCACAGTAAAATCGCCGTGAGCATGGAATGAATTAGGACTATTAAAAGCAAGTCCTATTCTGGAAACTTAAGGAATGAACATATTTTTTCTTGAAAGTAAGTAAAAGTTATGTATGTGTGCCACGAAATTACTAGGTCTATTGAACTGGCGAAGAAAAAATTGCTTCTTTAAAAAATAAATTAATTACGCTAACATTTTAGCGAATACTATCCATTAGAGGCATTTTTGATAAAATTTTAATGTCACTATAACCATCATTTCAGAATGAGTCGTATATGACTGCTTAGTCCTTTAATTCACAAAGATAGGCAACACATATTACTTTTGAGAGATTACGTCGATATGTAATTTCTAAAAACAAGCGCCCTAACATCTTGATAACAGGGTTTAAGAAATAATTGTTCTATCAATTATGGAGCACCATCCCTTCAAAAGACTTACAAAAACAATAGCTAAGGGGTCGCTCCTCTAAGAAAAATTGTATTGTCTATTCGAAGCAACCGAAAAGCTATACGACTAAGGAAACAAACAGTGGATTTATAAACACATCAAAAGCACACAAATTTCAGGGAGAGCTTTACCGTGGTCTTTAGAAAATCTCGATGTCACAACGTGCTATGATGAAACATTTCAAAGAACAGGCAAGACTTGAAAAGTTATTACTCAAGTATAAGCAGGCGTACGTAAGCAACATATTGCTATGAACACATTTTAAGCCTCTATGATTTTAATAGCAATTATTAACATTTTACTCATATCAAATATTATTTTATAAAATGTTCCAGAAATGTGCTAGATTTATTTTTGTAAATAGTATAGAATAACATTGGTCTTCATAATAATTTATAAAGCGGCATTAAAAATAGTGTTAGCCTTTATTTGAACAACATGTATTTAGAGACTTGGAAACAATGTAAAACAATGTAGGATCGAAAACAAACAATGGGAAAAAGGAAGCCAAGGTGAAAGGTGTTAATATGGATTTTCCCATAAATAATAGTTAATTTGTGAATAAATACCCTTTTCCCAATTCAGTGAGTTTTAAAATTGATTGTACATCCTGTGGGTAGGTATGCTGTAGTGAGATGCATTTATTCCTAGTATTTCTGCAGACGTTTGGAAAAGTGTTTGATCTGTACATCAAGTGTTAGCTAGTATTTCGGTGGCTGTTTTGGACATCATAGTAGATTAATTGGACCCCCTGAAAGCTAGAGACAGGCAGCGACCTTCATAGAAAGCAGTGGAGCCCTAGGTGTGGCCAACGGCGTGAGCTGGAAGCAGTGTTTTGCTGTCGCAGCGGTCAAGCTACAGGAGCCGTTCTGCGGCGCCGTTCAGCGGCTTGGAACGGCAGACTAACGGAGAAAGACAGAACCAACCATTGTGGGACTTGCTAGTACTCGAGTTAACCTCTAGTTTCTATTCTAAGAGCAACAGAAAGGTCAGAAAACGTGACCTTAAAAGATTAAATTTAGTGAATTGCTTGGTGGCGTCGATTTTATGAGCACTTCCCTGCGCAAGCGTCCTTTGAGTGTGTTTTGTTTGTGACGTGTATTTACTTACGGAAATTATTATCACTTATACAACGCTGTAATTACGAAATCACAGATAATTGTCGAGTATAACGAACTTGTTTTTTCGAATTGTGAGGTTGGAAATTAGTTTTCCCTTTAGTTAAATAATATCCTGTATGGTAGTATTAGTTAAATCACCATTTAAAGGTGTTTACTTTTAAATTATTAAAAATAGTACAACGATAATTAAATTGATAGCAAATGTATTTCTTATAATTTATATAAATGAAAATAATATTTGCTAGGATGTAGAGACCCGCCCCACATTTGAGATTATTAAACTCATTTATTTTATTTTAAATAAATAACAAATCCACAACAATATATTTTAGTATAAAACAAAAAGTTAACGTAAGCAACATAACACATAGACAACAATTCAGTGCGCAAAGAACATTAGGAAAGTTTTTCGAAACGATTTCATTTATTTACGATATTACTAATTCTACTTTGCATCCTTCTAAACTAGCCTTCGAACCAACTCACTCACCTGTCGCCCAGGACTAGGAACATTTTTCACCTTATGCCTTCAGCTGCCTCTCATCAGCTGAAAATCGTCTTCTCCTAAGTCAGTTCTTCATATATGGGAAGAAGACGATGTCACAAGGCGTAAGATTAGGGTTACAGTAAAGGTGTACCAGCACATTCAACCTAATTGTTGGCAAATGGACGTCTATTGACGTAATGTGGAAGGCAGTTGTATACCACTTAGCAGTTACCATAATCTTTATTTCTATTACTATGCCCTTCATAATTCTTCTTGCTTGTTATTCCCTGACCCGAATACTCTGATTGTAACTGGAGTTGTTTCATCTTCGAGCACCTACACCGTGATGACGTCGTAGTAATAAAGTCAATCTTCAGCGTTCTTCATCGTTCGTCTTCGGGCTTTGTTGCACCTCCTTTCTCCAGCATTTTCATTACTGCATCAATCACGCCTACTTTTTAGCCTACCTTTCGGTCTTCTTGTCATCGCCTTTGCTTTTCAGACTGTCTTTGGTATGTTTGCTGGTGGCATTCGCTCTAAATGGTTAAACCAATTGATGTGCTTTGTACGCATTTTTCCCATCTTAGTAAAGTCTTCAACCTTTTTCAGGTTTTTCGTCTCAGCTGTATATGTTGCATATTTAAGTCACTTACTGGATAACTTACTGACGAAGCTGTTCTGCTAAAAAAGAATTGGGAATTGAAGGTAATAGACGTTTCATCAAGAAGGATCTGATTGACAGTTGTGACATTTATACAGCGTAAAGCTTTTTCGTCTTTTTAAATCGTCCGGCTTCCTTTCTGCGTTTTGGATACCGGTGTCTGAACGTCGTAATTCTGGAATTCTTGAATTGGCTGATGTCATCCATGAAGGCCGATCTCGGAATACAGATCAATTGTAATGTGTTTTTGGGTCAATTATTCGAGTTACTGTTGCACCTGCAGCGATATGTTTTTGTTTTTGTTTTGTCGCGTATCAGCCAGCCTTAGCGGCTCTTTCTAATTGCAGCGTTCAAGCTATTCGTACTCACTTAGTATGTTATAAAGTTTCCGTAAGATTATGGGTTTATCGGTTGTACAAAAACTCTTTGGCGCCATCTTGGTAATTTTGAATATATTTTACTATTAATAAAAAATTAAAACAGCACGCCGTCTTCACTTTAGTTAGTCGGCCCTCCGATATTTTCAAGTAGACTGAAAGATCGTTCGGTACGATTTGAAGCTGTTAAGAGTCATCGAGAAGCTTTGGTTTGATGATGAGTCTTAGTATTTGCTGTTGTTAGTACGGTGTCGCGTTGGCGTTCGGCGATGGCTGATAATGAGACGAGAGCCGACCTGAAACAACAGATTTGTTCAGAGATAGGGCTTTCTACTGAACGTGCTGTTTCACCAATGTACACAGCAATGCAGCATGACTCTATATACACCTTTCGATGACATGGGGATCAATTTATGTTTGGGTGAGACAGGAACCTGTAGGCTTTTGCTCAGAGGTATGAACGCAGATATACATCTCTCCATCAATTGCCAAGTTCATACACAGATACTCAAATCTTCATGACCTGATCCTCCCGTAGCAATAGCATTTCTCCTTTATACCCAGCAAGTTACGTGTAGCCTGATCCCTTGATGAAGCCCTTTATAGAATTGGACGTACTTCTTCTATCTTAATAATGCCATAGTTCAATCTCGGAAGTCGTTCATTACGCAGCAATGCATCATACTTTCTGACGATATTCCCGTCATTTTTATGATATTTTTCTTACTTGGGCTACATTTGCTCATAATATTTAAATTTCCAGTTACACCTTCTTTATCGCATTTCCTATACATTTTTGTGTTTGATTAATTATCATACAGCCAAAACGTTTCTTCTTCGTCGATTATTGTTTGATTGGATATGATAGTATTAATATAAATTTCCTCTATGCATCCGGATGGTACAAAAAGCAGTTACCTTAAGGGGTTTTGATGTTTACACTTGTAATCGGTTCTGATCAGCATTGAACATTCGTTGCCAATTTTTCATACATAATGATCACTGTGAAAGGGAAGTTTATGTAAAATCTATAGTGTATCTGACACTAATTTTAAGACAACGCACGACTTTTCCCTTTTTTAAATACCCTGATCACTTTAAAGATCGCTGCCGTTGCCTTGTCTAATGTTCCTTAACCAAGATATTTTTCGCCTTTCACGATCTTTTCCTGCTGTCTATCTTGCCTTGCATGATAAAGTGAACTAATTCGTATTTCTCCCGGTGTCGCATAGTATGAGCAGAATATTGAAATTTGAGTTCCCTTTAAGTTCTGCGTCTTTGGCCCTTGTCGTCAACACCTTCTCATTAGTTTTCCTCTCTATCTATTTTATTCTGAGTGCTCTCCTATATACCCTCATCTCAAAACCAACAAATGTTTGAATGTTCAGTTTTTACTCTGTACAGAGTCCAGGGAAAACGTGGACTCTAACCATTCGCATAGGAAGGCCAGAATCAACAATTGTCTACATATTCAGAAAGGAACGATGTTGAGGATGTCGTAGATATCTTCTTTAATATCAACGTTATGGTCGTTATGGCGCGTAGAACCTAATGCTCATCTCGATGAATTTCCCTGCATTTCACTTCCAAGACAAAATACCTGCTTCTCTTCATTCATGGTCTGAAAATACTATTCTGAATAAAAGTTTGCGTCGTTGTTGAGTAATATAAGCAATAGTAGTCTTTGTGAACAAAATGTATTTGTTTCAAGTTTTTCATCTAGGACCAAGTGTTTATCAATGCACCCACGTATTCTAAAACTAGATTTTCAAGCCACATGTCACATAGAACTTTGTAATTCTAAGGCAGCTACCCACATGCATCATGTTTTCCTTCCATTTATTGCAACAGAATATTTCAGTTCAAGTATTAATCAAACCTGTATGATGTGCAGCTAAATGAATAATTTTACCATTCCACAAAACAGCAGCCCAAGTTCAAAGCACCGTTTAGCAGCCAATCCTGAATTACATAAAACATCTAATTCAATTGCTGTTTACAAGCCTGAAGTTGTAAATGCCGGGTCTGGTTATTGAATTTCTCAGCTCACTTCGAACTTCAAAAGACAGAGTGCGGAAGTGTGCGTGCGGCGCGCCCGGGGGCGGCCTCTGGCGGCGCGCCGTCGAACTTCTAATCAGCCTCACCTGCGTGTCGACAAAGATAATGAGCTGCTCGCCGAATTGCACTAGATTACTAATTAAACGTAAACCGAATTAATTACAGGCTTTATGCGGAAGGGGCGTTCCAGTTATCTGCAAGATACTGAGTAGCGCTCGGTTTACTATTGCGCTTAGTAGCGGATTGGGGGATTAATTTGTAGATCAGCTGCCTGCTAATGACGGAGGCATTGAAATGCCGGAATTTTGAAAACACAGCCTCCAGTCAGCTGGCACTGAGCCGTATCGATTTTCCTATGCCGTGGCGGCAGTGGAAAATTCGGAAATGGGGTGCTCATCGTCGATGGATATCTTAAGTGGGATTAGGTCAGTACAATATCAAATCATAGATTCAATAAAGTTAAAAAAATAAGGGGAAGCCCTAATAAAAATTAAAAATATAAATGAAACTGACTAAGACAGTTGAAATGCTGAATTATTGCAATAGGCAGACATTAAAACCAAATCCAGATTTCTGAGATTGGTGCCAATTTTTAGAAAAGAAAGAAAATTATAGGGGCATCTCACTGTTAAACATCGCAGGCGAAGTCTATTAAAAATGTACACTGACGCCTATAATTGGCCTAACGGCTGTTGGCTGAGTGCGAAATAAAATAAAAAATATATATATCACATAAATTTACTAAAGACACAGGTTTTTGAAAAGGTATTTTCACGAATACATAATAGAAAATAAATACAATTAAATAAAGTGATTCGGTATTCAGAAAAATAATGTGGAAAGTATTACTAGAAGAAAGAATTCCACTACTAAAATAGCAGAGCCATTGTAGATTTGGGACTAAGGCGGGCTTCACCTTATCGCTTATTCCTTCTAATATTTATATTGATGACGTGTTAAAGTAACTTTTACAACCACAACCTAAATAAACACAAATTCCCAATGAGCCTACTCTCTGCTGGTAAACAAGTAATAATAAATTATGAATAGCGATAACACGCTAGCGAAAGCCATTTATGAATTAGCTAAAGTTGTAGAAAGCTACAATTTAGAAGTATCAACACAATAAACAAAACTAATCAGATTTACACGAGAAAGACCACTCCGTTCAAAAATAATATTTGTCGAGAAAGTTTCGTATTAAGTAAATTGCATCATCAATCGACTTATGAAGGACAAGACTTTGCCCAAATCATATAATATAGGTATTGCGATGGTTCTGTGCTTCGGCTACTATTTATAGGAGGAGATAGCCACCCGTATCGACATTTGCTGGCTTAATAGTAGCTTCTGATTAATAAATAAAGCTAACATTAGAATAATTAATTCAGAATTGGAGTAAATTTCTACAATTTCTTCTTGTTTTCTGTTCGTTCTCATAACATAGCACTTGCTCCGACGAAGCAATAACTGCATGCACAGGTAGCTATACCACCTGAATAACACACTGCATGTATGAAAAAGGGGTTATGACTATAATAGAAAGTTAACACGAAGGAAGATGTAAATAAGCAACTAAAAGAAGCCAATCAGCTGATTATGCAAGGTAAAACCTCAATGTTGGAAGATGGCAACGGTAGTGACTGTTAGCACAGAACTATTTACTTACCGAAAATGTTTACTTTGAACAGAAAGAGTCGTTACGTATTTATTTCAATCATAGAAAGGCCTGTGCCAACCTGAATGAAAGTTCTCATGATAAAAAAAAACATGAAAACTGAGCTACTATAACAGTTATTATCAAAACATGGTTCATATGCCGGACAATTTAATAATTCAAAAAGTATATCGCTATCTATATTTAGAGGTAAAATGAGTTATTGGTTGAAGAGAATAAATATTTGAGTAAGGATATGGAGAAGGTAATTTCGAAAACAAACAAAATTTATATCAATAAAATTAATTCGCATATCCGTACATCTCAGTATTATATTGATGTTCTTTATGTAATTAAGTAATAAATCAATAAATAATTTGAGCGACCACAACACAGCTAGTTTTAATTTTATTGCCTCTCTCAGCTAGGATAATTAAAAATATGATTCTTTAATTTATGTTTAACTACAATAAAAGGTATGTTGCTTTCTATATTTTATTCATTAGCAACTTATTAAAACCTTTGCACCGGCTAGCTGTTGAGACTCGTGTGTCTACAGGGTTAGGTTGTTGCACTTTAGATGCATTTAACCATTGTATGGCAAATGCTTGATTCTACTAACGAATGACAGAGAACCTCAAATATTTGACTGCAAACGAAGCAAACACAGAAAATTTAGCGTATTTTGAACACAAATTAACCAAAAATTAATCACTTCACCTCAGGTAAAGTATGCAATGCATTCCAAATAATCAAGTACGTTAGGATAAACTGGAATATGTGTTCAAGTGAAAAGGAACGCCAACCCGCATTTCTTTTCCTGCTGTCTCGCCAATTGTTGCTTCCAGTCTTCGCAAACAGACGCAAAACTTGTATTTTTCTCCAGAAACGGTTTTAACTGCTCTTGCCTGTCTCTGGACCAAGCCTTCCCCAGGTGCTGCACTTTGCTGTCCGCTTCTCGCAGCTCTGTCTTGTTGAATCTGGCTCGACAGATGACCTTGCACTGGTCACGGTAGGAAGGGACGCCAAGTTCCTACCTGCCTCCTGGCAATATTTTAGCGGCTGCTGCCTTCTTATAGACCACAAACAAGGCCTCATCTAGGCGCTGTACTCCGCTTTCTGCTTCCGCAGCCAAATATTGGCTCGAAAGGCGATCACATAAAGCCGAAGCTCCAGGTCCAATTTACTCTTTAACTGCACTACGGAACATTTTCAAATTAACCCCAGCTGGCTTCAACATAATGGCAAATAAATAAAACTCACAACTGGGTACAAATTATATACTTTTATCGACAAAATTAATCAAAATCGTTGAGCCAAACAATATATAAGTCTTTAGCTTGGCTTCCCCAAAGGACATGATTGAGAATTGTTTTTAGTAAGTTTACAATCTTTGATCTTAATTTCTAATTGCTTTTGTAAATGACATTCAGGACACTCTAACCACACTTTGGTTGCACTTTTGCAGTAAAAAACACTTATTTACACGCTCTTAGCACTTTCTTGTAGTCTTAATTACTCAGGTTGCTTTTTAATATTCTCTTTGCATCTTTGTGCCTTCTTGCAATGTTTTAGAACCCTTTAGCTGCCTTATCGATTGTTGGCATTTGGATATGACTTAAAACGCTGTATTAAACCTCTGTTACGCTTCGAAACACGTTTGTACTTAAGCCATTTCATTATCGTGTCATGAGGTTACTGAATTAATCTGCCAGTCACTATAAGTTAGCTATATTTACGATATCGAGCACACATTTGAATACAAGCTAAACGCAACCCTTACAATACTGTCCTATTAAATTTTTAGCCTCTGTTAATTAATTATAGTTATTGCTAATCATGTTTCATGTAATTATCAACGTTTACTAGTGACTTTTATTGTCGCAATAAACACAACACCAATTTTGGGCTTATGCCAATCTTTTATTAGCATTTGTACGTTATCAATACAACCAGAATGGTTGTAAGCATCATACCATTACAGTATATTATATATTATTATACCTACAAGGAGCATATATATTCTAAAACAGATAAGTCAACTGCATAGATGGAACTACCTAAAGGGCACTGAATATAAAGCCATAAACAAAACATTAATCAAATTTTATAAAGCAACGTACGTTTCATGCGGTATATATGGTAGTCAATGGTGGACAATAACCAAAGAATAAAGGATGGAAAAATGGAATAAGAGGTCTTTAAGTAGAGTAGGAATGGCAAGTTACAAATATAATAACCTAATTAAAAGGACGAAGTATTAAAAGAATATCTGAGTAATTTGAAAGCCGACCTTTAAAGAAGAAAATCCACCACGATACTCAGCAAAATATGGCTGTATAGAGCAAAAGGCAAGAGGTCATTAAGCAGACCAAGCAAAATATGGGCGACAATCAGAACAGGCATTAGCACTTAATAAGGAAGAAACGAACAAAGAGCTCATTGGCGGTTGACTAGGAAACCGGTATTAATGACAATATCAAACATATTCAACTAGATAATCAGGAAACTTGTGGCGATTGTTTGAAGCTGGACAAAAACTTGAGTTTTCAATTGAATAATTTGCTTAAGGCATAAAAAGGTTGGAGTTAAGCAATACAGGCAACAACCAAAGATTCTGATATACTATGCAAAAGTTAAGTAATATACACTGTATTATAATTTTCTCCAAGTCGAATTTTTATATTACTTCAGTCATGGGGTAATTCGATATTTGCGTGTATAAAAGCATTTAAACCTATTGTTGCTTACTGTGCGTGATACCTCCTTGTATCTGGATTAATTTTCTTATTAATTTCTACCTGTATGATACTAATGTTTTGATAATATCCGGCATTGACCACAAAGGAGCTGGCCTTTCACCAGGCGAGGCGTTTTGTGATTCACTTTAATTTATGTTACAATGAATTGCCATGCATTACGAAAAGGTCAGGCAACGGAACAGTTTAAATTAGCGAGCTTATTATTGGGCCATTTCAAATTGAATTGCATGAGTTACAAATTCCACCTTCTTCTAAACTACATCGGTCTCAAAAATGCACAAACTATTCAAAATTTAGTTTCTAAACAATTTAGCTGGTATACAAACATTTGATGAAAAAAGAACAACGAAGTGCGTCGATATGATATCTAGCGGTTACCAACTCCTTGAAACTATCGTGGGAACAGTTTTGCTAGCGCAAAATTAATTTAATGTGTCATTGAACACAATCTATAAACAAAAAATTATGCTCCTTTTATCAAAATTTTCACGTTATAGCTAAAGATTAATATTTTTACTAAAATAATCCTAACATTTAAAATAATAAAATACGAAGTTTTTTAAATCTCATGTTGTAAAAATCGCCTTTACAAAATTCTTTGCATTGTAGTTGGCTTAGTGGATTTATACTTGCAAGACATAGCAATGGTCCTTCTATTGCCCCTGTTGTTGTGTTATTTTTTATACTTATTTGCCCTTTTACTGCCGGTTAGCTCAGTTTGCAACAAGAGAACCCTTATATTTTTTCCTGAGTCGAGGTTATGGATATTCAATGTAACAAAGCTCCGGAAGTGGACTTACTATAGCTCAAAACCTAAAATTATATGCTCTAACTTCTCTCTAAATAACAGCCAATCTGCTCACAATCAGTGTAAGGCTAAAATATTTGCTTCAATTTCATGCAAATAAAACATAGAATCAAATTGGACTACCTTCATAAAATAAATGGCCCTGAATGAAAATTAGTCTGCTCGCGGATTTCGCTAAACTTTGCGACGTAGTCGGATACTCCAGCGATGAGCAGACGCTTGGCGTCACATATCACCAAACTAGCTCTCGGCCAGCCTTAAAAACGTCACCTGAACGCGAGGTGATGCACGGCGATGCAATTTGCTAATTGCACAGATTTCAAATTAGGAGACTACCAACTTTTATTAATTACGTGCAGGTACGCAATTCAATTATTTCCCACTTGTATGCCTTCCCACAACTTAAAAACGAGTACCGCTCTGTAGAAGTTTTTTAGCTCATGCTGTAGATACTGTCGACTGTATTCACAAATGTTGGTCATTCAGAGCCCTCAAAATTATGCAGGTAACTAAATCGGAATACTAGCTCTTGAATTCGGGATAAGATTTCAACGCTTAGCACTAACATTAAATTTCTTGGCCGTGGCCTAATTCGGTCGCACAAAATGACCGAAGTGGACATTACAAGTGCCACATATGATTGTCGTGGCTGACGATCAGCAGCCACTGGACTCCTCAATTCTCCTTTCATTCTTTCACATATAATTTTTGTTAGGCAGAAATTTTATAAGTGGTATATTTGGCTCAGTAAACCATGTGTTTATTCTTGTAGCTGTATGACACACAGCACTGCGTTGTTGAATGGCAGCAGACGGTATCAAACATTTCTCCATAATGTCTTTACATTTTATTGCCTTCACAATACCATCAATAAATGTAAGAAATCAACACTTTGTGACATGCACCCCTAAATTATTAGAGAGGCTGTAAATTTACATTGTCATTTTTAAGCATCTTGAATGAAACGCCTCATTATTTTTCCTGATTACTCGTGTATCCCGAACCTAAAGATCAGGATTTTGAACCCCAATTACAGAATTTTTTACGCTCTTTTGCCCACGTTGCCCTTTTCTGCTTTGCTGATTAGTAACACGTTGGTTTTCTTGAGCCTAAATCAATTACAATTAAAAATAGATATCAATAGTAAAGAAAATGTTACCTTATAAAATTTAAAGCCTCAGTTTTTGTGTAAGGCAAGTTACTTGGGAGAATATCGATACATTTCATAGTGATGATAAAAAAGTTTAAAAAGCCGTAATTTTGAGCATTTGTGCTACTATTCGGAAATTTCTCAGCCACTACTAAATGTAATCTCCACTTATCACCTATTTTGTCAGCGACGGATAAGGATAAGCTTCAACCAACCGCATAAGAAGCTAGAGATACTAATGATAATAGTAATAGCAATAATGTTTATTGCCCAATACTTCCCCAAATAGTAGTAAATAGAATATGGCATGCGACAAGTTATATTACTAAATAGTTTAGGAGTTTATTGTATATTATGAGTGCAAAAAATTACTTAAAAATAGCAAAGAAGGCACACACCAGTGGATATTAAGCGTTCCACTTTCTCTTACGTTAGAGATGACCTACATGCGTTTTATGCTACAGGAAAAGATGTCACATCCATTGCAGGCTAATTTATAATCTGTACACATCGATCCAATTTTAGATTTTAGTTATATATTTGTCCTATAATGTTGAATATAAAAAGAGGTGTGATTTCTACTGAATAGTCTAGGAACATAATGATTCAATTTCTTAAGTAAATAAGCGCAGTCAGTTAAGTAGTGCAGCAATTTAAATAAAAACGTGTTATCCTTAAAAGGTAAACAATTATTCGTTGGCTAATCTCTCAAGAAACCAAACGGCTTGAACAAACTTGCCGACCGCGATTAGCGACAATTACGACTGCGCTACTATGTGTCCCATACTGGGCTAACTTAGGAATGCCAACACAAATAATTGACAGTAACTGGACAACAAATTACAAGCTGCTGAGCGGTCGTTACTCGCCTTCTTGCAATACTTCGGGAAGATCAATATATGACTTACGCAATCCGAAATGCGGCGGCACAAAATTAGCGATCGGATGAGCCGTAATTCATTAGTTCACAGATCATAGTGTGCGTAATTGTTACATAATTTTAGTTTAAAATAAAACTTGACAGCTGCTTATCGAGGATCCAAGCGTGCTGAGAAATGTGATAATCAAAGCGTAGCAAGGTCGCACAGATAGCGGCGGCAACAGCTGGGGCCGAAACCTCTGAACTGGTTGCCCGGAACTGGTTTCCCGGATGGACTGATCAACGGACGTCGAAGGGTAGATGCAGGCACAGTGTACGAATCCGCCAGATAATGCGAGAAGAAAATAATCTCTCTTAATTTTTGTCCAAACGACACAATACTCCTCTCGACAGCGGGGTCTCAAACTTCCAAAAATACAAAACTGAAGGCCCGTGCAGCGGCAGGACAAAAAGGCACCAATGCAAGCACCAAACCACTTCGGCGTTCCGCGAGGTGAAGGAGACGCTCTGAAAACAAAAGAATGCGACCATCGAGAGCGCTCCGGCTGCCTTCGTCGGTCAATCTAGGTGAAGGAAAAGCGTACAGATGATGATAACAAGTTAGTTAATAAAGTTAATATGTAGTATTATAATAAAGTTTGATTGCAGCCATCTCTATGAAACCTGAACCAGTAGTAGGAACGTTTAGTTTTTAGTTTGTCATTATGTATTATTAGTTCTAAAAATTAAAACTCTTTGTTATTAGTTTGTAATTTGTTTTTATATCGTATACGAGCATACCTGGTGATAATGAAACTACTACCCACGGCTCTCACCGACTCTCTGAACAATTCTAAATAACTTTTGTCTAACATACCCTATGTCTAAAATTAATAGTTTTTGAAATAGAGCCGCTTAAAAATATGCCGTAATTCCTATTTGTTTGTATTTTACAGAAAATCGGAGTAGGCCAGGACAGAGGTTGTTATGGTTTTAAAAACAATTGATTTTTGACAAGTATTTTCTACCCTATCGACATACCGAATTGCACATTTCTATCTCAATCCGTTTCGAAATTCCGCCGTGGGTAGTAGTTTCATTGTCACCCGTTATACAGTAAGGAGACTGAACCGCCAATGGTGTTATTGGGCATGCCCCGTTTTATTGGTGTAAATAAATAAGTAAATAACTCGCGCCACAGAAATTTCAAATTATAGAAGGCGCAAACCCAGCGTTGAAGAACTAAGAGTGCAGAAAAATTGTAACAAACGTTGATCCTACTTTTACTCTTCTCGAGCCAAATGAGTCGATTGTGAAAGTTTGGAGCAAAATGTTATATAAAAATTATTTGTCAGGATAGACTTTGGTTAAATATGTTCAAGGACTAGCCTATGATATTCGTAAAAAAGTTGCCGTACTAGAATATCATACTCTAATCTTGAACAAGCGAGTGAAAAATAAAATGTTTTTAAAACTAGTTCATTGGTAAAGTTTCTACTATTTCTCATGAGGAAACGTAATCACCTTTTGGCCAAAATAGTAATGTCGTGCAAATAGGAATTCGCTGTCTAAATAAATACCCAAGTCCTCATTTACTTAGATGTTAATGCTATTTAATTCAGTTGTTTTCCGATAGAAATAAAAGTAAATAGAGTAATGCTGTAAATCGGCTTCTTAATACAAAAAATACCTTAAGCAATTTTACAATTGTATTGTGTCTTGATGATAATCCTAGATAGTTGAATTTAAACCTCCAAACATATTGTTTAGGGATCATAGCTCTCCGTAGTAAATCTACTATAGAAATCAAAGAGCTTTGCAGTGCAAGTATGCCTTAAGAAATAAAAGAGCTTATTTATAAAGCATATAAACATCTTCCGCCGATTAGCCATTAGATTTGAAAACTATAATAAACTGGTCTTCTGAAAGCATGAAAGGAAATTTTACTAAACCATAAATTTAGCTATAAAATTTGTATATTTACTTGGTAGAGAAATGAATGATTAAAAATATCTACATTGCATAATATACAAAATCTGTATATGTTTTTTCTTTAAAATTACGTTTTAGAATGGACAAGAGAAACTCGTAAATTTTAATTTTACTAGATGCTGCTACAGAAAAATTACAAATTAAATTGCCCTCCTTTATTACCAGCTAGGTCAATAGCAATGCAATCTACCCAGCATTTGTATACACAGGAATATTAAATCACGCACTAAAAATTATTTCTAATGCCCTTTACACAACGAACGCGCAAAAGCCTGCTTTATACTAGTTATTCATATTAACCATAATTAAATCGCACCTTCAAAAACTTATCCTGTTAAGTACGCACAGAATGATATGATTAAATCACTGGCAGATAGCTGCTAAACGCCGCCTATGTGCTGACAACCTACTGCGCTTATTACACTCAGTCACAGTACGCAATAAACACAAGAAATTCCACTTTTGTTCCTCTTGACGAAAGATTAATCACGATGTTAGTCATGATGGCGACTCATGCATCGCGAATAGTTTTATAAAATCACCCCCACGTAGTGATGAATAACGAATGCCAGTTGGGAACTACCTAGACTTGGGTTTCCACAGCTTGGCCCGGCGACGCTCTCAATATTGCGTCACTAGATGTCGCGGCGGCTTACTTTGTTGGATTTTTGACCATCACATAGCAAATAGCAGTATTTGCAGCAGCTCGCCAACTGTACGGCCAATCGGAGGCTACTTGAATGCCCTTCTTGGCCATCCAAATTTACCAGCAGGCGTTGAGACTTCTCTTTTATCTGGCGCTGTGCCCAGTTTCCAGAATTAAGTCGCACGGCGTTCGCTGGTGCTCGCACAAGAAACACCTTTTCTAGCCGACATGTCGACGTCTCTTAAGCTCCAAGCCAATACCTTAATATTACAAACCTAGTTTTATGGATTTTGTAGCAGCTTAAAGTTTATATTTTTACTCACTTTTAGAGCAGGAAAGTAAATTTCATACCCCCTAACGCTTAATTATTTGGATATCTGAGTTATTTTCCTGGTTTAATTATCGATAATATAAAGTAACTTGAAACCATCGTTTTCGCTAAGTTTAAAACTAGAAATAGTGAACACAAACCTTAACGTGTTTTATCTTTCAGCCTGCTAGGTTTTAATTCTCTCTTTTTAATAATGAAAATTCAGAACTTGTTTTATTGCAAAGCATTAATAAGAATCCAAGGAGTTTGAAAAATTCTAATGATTTTTGTAATAATGCAATATTTCGTTTAAACTCACAAATTTAATATTTATGGCAAGAAACAGCTTAAACAACGAAGCAAGCCTTAATGTGGTTAAATTGCAAAGTTAATGTTTGGCGATATTATAAACTTACGCCTTAAATTTCAAATGAAGCAGAACAATCAATAGTTAATTTAATAAGAGCTGAAAGGGTTTGCAAGGCGGTTTATGAGAATCGCATTACCTTGGCCCAACTGGCAAACTTTTAATTGGATACGCAGCTTTCTGTACTGCATTTCCTTTTTAATTAAGGGAAATAGAGGATTGAATATTTCCTGAAATTACTCAACTTCCGCAGTGGTAATATTTTCTTGGCTTTCCGAATTTAGCATTGTTGGAAAATTATTAATACTGTAATAAATAAAAAGGGCTAAAAACCTTTTTCAACCTATGTAGTAGGAAAAGCTTCAGGAGCCCGATTTACAGATTTATACTGGCGATCGCCCTACAGAATTTGCTTTGCATTCTACCGTTTGCTATTAGAATTCAGTTCAGTCGGTTAATTCGTAACGCAAGGAAAGCATTAGGCGGATATAGAATTTAAAACTACCAAAAGTACATAAAAACTAAAACCAGCAGAACAGTAAATGATTAAACACACAATTCCAATAATAATAATAAAATTTTTGCCGAATACTTAGCTGAAACATTTGCAACTACAGTAGTAGATAATTACACAAGTTTTTCTCAAGCAGTAAAAGGGCACCTTGAAGCAGATTTTTTTGAAACGCCGGATTAAATAACTCTACGTCACCAACACGGGTGAAAACATTCATCAAGCCTGTATTTGAGTTGAATTGAGCAATAGTTAATTTACCTTCAACAACTGACTTGCCTTGAATTAGACATTTTTATAAAGTATTGACGAAATTGTGATTCTGGGGTTCAGTCATCCGCGATGCATCTCCATTGGTTAGATGTTACCACAGCTACTTTGCGAATATCGTGCTACCGGTAGTTATTGTTTGAGGATAAAATAGGAAGCTAAAAGTGAGTTAATTTCGGATCATGAGATCGAACAGATGCAATTTTAATGTGTTTTCCTTCTAAGTCTAAGTTCCACTTCACTATCATTACACGTCGTTTTCTTTTAATAAAGCCCCTGACATTGTATCCAACGTTATTTAAAAAAAAATATATAACAAAGCTGTCACACATACATCAATATTTAAAATATATTATATTGTATAGTTTTCCCTAATAGAATTCTCATAGCCTGTAAGTGGCCTTTGTCTAAATCGTACTTGTTCTTTTTGCTGCAATAATATGGCTTCTTGTTAAAATTTTAGAAAACGTTTCTTTTTTATAGCGCTTTACGATTTCTATTCCTCTGTCCGCATACTAGTTTTGCTTAGCTCGTAGTTGTCTAAGTTCTTCTTCTATATTTTCTACTATTTTCCGACTCGTAGTGTGGTTCTTGTGATTCTATTCATAAGCATTTGATTTGGTGAGCCTAAGCTTCCATGTTGTAGTGTTTCTCAGTAATTGATTAGAGCAAATTGAACTTCTTAGTTATTTTTAATAAATTTTTTTATGTTCTCAAACCAAGCGTTTAGAAATTGGATTACTTTCGTTGTTGTTGATGTTTTCTCACTTTCTCTCTCTCCACCTTCCATTAGTCGTTGTCTGCCAATGGTCAGATAAAGGCTCCCTTAAAATTTCTCCACACGACTCTATGCTGCGCTACGTAGTACCAGTTCGGGCTTCCTATCTTCTTTAGATCGTCTCTCCATCTCTGCTGCAGTCGACCAGGGCCTTCACCATATACATTTTTCCACCATCTGTTATTTCTTCAAATTGGGTGGACCGCCCAGTTCCACTTTCAAAGATGTCCTTCACTGATGTTCTTTCTCTTAATTCATATTATGTGTATAATTTACTTTGTGAATACACTCGCTTTCATGTCATATGTCGTAGTCTATCGAATGTACTGGTTGTATAACTCTATCTTTATACATTTTCATATCCATTATGTCCGCATTTGACGTCCAGTCTTGCCTTATTCTTTTTTCTATTTCCATTTGTTGATTCTCTTTACTCAGTAATAGTACTTGTTCAAGATGTATTGCCATTGCTATTGCAGTAATAATAGGTATTTTTAAATTAATTTAAATTATATAAAATATAAGCCACTGTTGGCAATGTTATTAAAATAAAATTGAGACTGATTAAAATGTAATTCTCTTTCTCATTTAATCAAAATAATATGGTAGTATGCCCTTTTGTATTTTATTCGTCTGCAAATTAAATATAATTTGATAGCTAGCTCGTAAAGCAAGAAAACTCTTTGGTCCCAGGCGGATTCCCCTAATAAATTTATCGCCACTGGCAACAATTTTAGTTCAACTGCGCGATTGCTGAAATGTAATGCTGTCAAAATGATCACAGTTCGGTTTTATTTGCAGGCTGCATTGTGATTTGATTTTTTAATAAATGGAGTTTATGAACATTCGTCAAGGTATCTATTTGAATTTACGCGCTCTTGGCTGCACTAAATATCTTTTGTTTTCAGAAAATAACGCAGGCAAACACAAGCAATTGTTTTGGAAAAGCGTCCTTTTACTCGCATAACCTCAAACTTGGAATCCACTTGATATGCGAACAACACCTTCTCTGTGGCCGTGAAATATTTAGATTTTGATCAGTAATGTCTCCTTTATGATGCACGTGCTTTCCCCGGGTCTAGCCGCATTAATTTTAGGTTAAATGGGTACCTGGTATGTGTCGTAAACTTCTGCTGGCTGGAACGACGCCGTTGATGTTGTGGCGCTGCTATGGGCCCCCTTGTGATGAAACCTCTCGTAGACGGTCGTACAAAGCTGCCCTACACCCTCGAATGCAGATCTCGTAGCTCCAATGGAATCTTTGGTTGCACGCAGACTTGAAAATCTTGAGCTGAATCGGCTGCGACCTTTTCGGAATGGGCCCCCTCGTGAACCTTCTTACTTTTGGTATCGGAATTTGTTGCAAATAGTACCACACAAACTGGATAATGCACTGATTAAAACGGTATACTTTTTGTATTAAAATAATCTGGTTTATTACGTAAAATTCAATTTTAAAGAGGAGCACAATTTACAGCATTAATCTAATTAATTTATTAACTGGTTCTCTCTCAAATCCGTTATAAACAATTGGTAACTATAACTAAACACAATAGATATTAACCAAAGTCGATTACAGTACTTTTTAACATAAAATTGTTTACCAATAGACATGTTTACAAATTGCCTAAAGCTAAAAATCATGTCTGTTAATTATTAATGTCTTATTTGCGCCACTCACATGCGTGTTTGCATTGATTAGTTTTAAGAGTTCACTTTCTTTTCACATTTGTTTCATATCCTCCTGTGTGATTTTCATTCCAAATTTTTAAATGTCTGCTTTTCCCCGCTATTCTTGGTATTACAGCTTTATCTTACAATTGTCAATTCCTTTTTTTATAATTTGCTCTTTGCAACATATGATAATATAATTCGGGCTTCCTGTACCTTATTTAAGATTGTTCATAAATGTTTCCTGGTTGTTTATTTGAATTCTACGTTACCATACCATACACTTAGCAAACCTTTCTGTGACAAATCAATTCTATCGGTTCGGCTTTAATTCTGCACAAACCTAGTTAATCAATTTTGAAATGTCGATTTCAACCTGTGTACAACGAGCCTTGTCCCTTGCGTTCCTTATTTAAATCCTTTCTTTAATACAATCATCTCAATCTTTCTCAAAATATTACTGACTGATATTTGAGTTTATAGTCTCGCAGCTAAATAAAACACCCCTACTCCGTGCTTTGATTAAATTTTAATATTGTACTGCAATCGGGGCAGAGCCGTAGGGCTTCAGACCACTGCAGTATGTATGTATGATTCTTCTTGTTTTACCACATTCCTTTAAGTTTGGATATTTTGTATATCTATACCTGCATTGGTAATATATTTTTCATTTCGCTAAATTTATTTCTAAGCCGACGCATATTGATGTTTTGTCATTTATCATTTCTGCAAGTTTATCTCGTCTAGTTTTCACATAAAATTACGTGTTCACGTTTCTCCATAGATAATACACATACAATCAACGCTTGCATCTCGCTTACGCGCGGAATGAAGAAAAGGCGAACCCATCCAGGGATGCTCAACGTCGCGAGACCCAGAGCTTGACGCAATCCTACCGAAACCCCCTGGAAAATTGTTCATATAAGCAGGGCCACAAAAGTATAAAACGATACCGTCTCGCTTCCAGTTGAATCTAAGGGCCCAACGTTTCTTAAATACCTAGAATCCTCTTCAAACCGTTTCTTTGGAGGTAGACATTTGCCTGTCCCAGAAATCATCCCTATACCCGATAAACTACTGGAGGGAGACGCTTACGTGCCCCAGCAGATTATATTTCCGAGAGAACCGTTAAAACTGTTTCTTTAGAGGCGGTTGTTGACATGCCCCAGAAATACTGCCAAATTTACCTGCAACCCGATTTCCTATCTGAAGTCAGGGGTCCGACACTATTACACGAAACGCGATAGAAGATTCACTTACAAAGAAGTTAAAACGAATGCACCTTTGGAGTCGTTCGTCATGTCATTTCCAAGAAATAGGTAAATAAGGATCCTGCGGTCTCACCTTGCTTCCTGCTTCGGCCAGGTACGAATTTGGCTTTTGCGTCACTCTGGGCTCTTTGCAAGGTGGCCGCAGCAGTGATCCAACGCCAGAACCGCCTGATTTACCTCCCCCTCCTCCCGAGAAGAACGACAACCCGGCTAGTCGTCGAAACTTTGCAAAATTAGTTTGAAACTGAAAGATAACTACAGCCATTTGCAGGGACCTTTAATTTCAGATTCGGTTTCGATTATTGAAATCGAGAGGCATACCAAGTTCTGGTTCATGTATAGTAGATGGCAGATCTCCCACAATCAACGGCCAGCATACATAGTTCAGAATAGAATTTTATTTATACATCCAATATTGTACATACGTTATTACATTGAACCTAGTTCAAGGGTTAACTAAATATTTAGAACAATATAAACTGGTTTTCTATTGTATTCTATATTTATATACATAAGTTGAGGATCGGACTCTGAGCATCTGATCTACCCGGCACAGATTTAAAACAAATTGCTTAAACACTAGAGTAAAATTTCCGTGGCATTACAATATTATAACAACATCGTCGGCGAATCTTAAATGGTTCAGTTTTTAACCAATATGCTGTACCTTTATTTTTACATCTGAGTTGTTTTGCATACATCTGCAAGTACCAACGTGTATCTTACATAAAAGAGAGAAAAAAAGGAAAATAACAGATGTACATGATGTATGGTTTACGTAACATAATTATGTTATGTTACAGTAAGAGCACTAAAATAAATTTTTAGTTATTGCGCGGTTACAGGATGGGGCTTTTGACAAAGTGGAAGAACCAACCTATGCTATTGTAAATTTTAAAAATACGTGTTTTGAAACTTGTATCCAAAACGGAGAATAAGTTTTAGTTATACTCAGCAGACTCAAAAGTTAGTTGTTATATTTGTACAGATTTTTACTGTTAATTCGTATATAGCAACTTAATGTAAATTACTATTAGAACAATTTAACGAAAAGCATTAAAAATGCCCAGTTGCAAGGAAATAATAGTCATATATTACAGCGATCAGATAAAATTAACAGCTTTTCGCGAAAACTGGACCTTTGATCAAACAAGATAAACAGTGAAGACACAGAAATGTTAATTTAAAAAGTTTATTAACGATAACAAACCAAGCCATATAAATGTGTCATTTTTAAATGCATCGAACGCCATTTAAAAACGTTATCTAAGAATTTTAAACGTTACTTCTATGAAGATGATAGTCTTCTGACCAAATATGAGTGGATAACAAACCCGTTTGGATTTACACCTACAGATTTATCGCTGGGAGAAGAAAAACAAAAATTTTCGTCGACAACCATTGTTTGTCAAGTTTTGGATTAACTGGCAAAATGAATTTTTAGCGTTATTCGAAAGAGATATGCAGATTATATTGTCATTTCCTATATTTTATCTGTGTGAAGTTGGTTCCTCTGCAGTAGCTTGCATGAAATCGAAGTACAGAAACCGACTCGACATTGAACGTCAACTAAGGGTACCGATTATTCATTTAGAACCAAACTTGAACAAGTTGTGCAGTTCAAAACAGGCTCATTTAAGTCACTAGTTTATTGAAATAAACTGCTAGTTGTTAGTTGTTAGTAAGTTCTATGCAGTTTTAGATTGTACTCGTAAGTTCATCTATACATATACAGGGTGAGTTTTTTTTCGTTATCACTATAGGGATCTCGGAAACCGTGAAAGATAAAAGGTTGGTTAAATGGAGAAAGAATTGCAGTTTTATGAGCTTATTCGAGATGTGCTTTTGTTTCTCTGAAAAAATTCAAGGCCTACTAGATACAAGCAAAATATTAAAATTACTTAATTTCTTAAAGTCGGTCTAGCGCCCTAGAAACCTAGAACCTAGAAACGTATTTCAGGATTTTACCCTAATCAACCCCTAAAGGTGCAAATACAGATTCGGGGTGAATTAAAGAACCCTTCTTATCTCCTATGTTTATTGAGTTATAAAATGCTTTTTTGGAATATAGATGAATTTTTAAAATATTTAAAAAGTGATTTAAGGGATTTTGAAAAATTTACCCCTAAGGGGGTGAAAAGGGGTAAACTGGTAAACTGTGTTTTTACGAATTTCTCAATATATTTTAGACCCGATAAGATCGACTTGGTGTTTGCTTGCATAGGTATCCCAAGGTAAATGTCTAACAATATATTTCAGGATTTTTCCCTAATCAACCCTTAAAGGTGCAAATCTGCATTTGAGGTGAATTATAGAACCCCTTGTATCTTCTGTATTTGTTCAGTTTTTAGGTTCTTTTTTAAATTTCACCCCTAAAGCGGTAAAAAAGGAAAAATGCAAAGGGGTATGGGGATAAAATTATTATTTTAGGATAAATTGTGCTGAAAAAATTTTTTGAAATTTTACCCCTAAGGGGTGAAAAGGAGTAAAGTGTGTTTTCACGAATTTCTCAATATCTCTAAGAATAAAATAGGAGAATTTCTGAAATTCCATCTCCAAGTGTTGGAAATGGTTATCCTAATAAAATTTATGAATACAACATTTAATAAGTAGGTATATACGTATATTTTTGATTTTATCTCATTGTTATACTAAAACTATAGTTTGATCAATCTATACAAGGGGAATGACAATTACATGCACATTTCCAGGGGGTACGTAAAGAATAAAATAGTTAAGGAGAATTTTTTCCGGAAGAATATTGTTTCCTTTTTACCTACAATATTACTTTTCAGTCTTTGTTAGTTTAGCGTATTTACTGAGGGGGAGGGGGACTCCAGAATTAATTTAAGATTTAGAAGAAGAAACAAACATTTTTAGTCCGTAAGAAGAACGGGCATCTTGCTAGTATGCTATATGCAATATCTTGTAAAAAATAATAATATTCTAAAGTTAAACATTAAGTTAACTCAAGGTGTTTTGTATTAGCTTATTAGTTGCAATATAGTAGTTTGTGTCACCAGTTTGGGAAACGCTGCAGTGCTTCTGTCAGTTTTATTTGTTTCAGAATATTATATTGTATTTTTTGCCTTATTCTATCAGGAGTCTTCCTAAATTTTATTTATTTCACATGATTTCTTTTCTGCATATTTTCTCGCAGTTGTTCTCATTATGTTTACTATCCATTAACTTATTGCATCAATGTTTCCTTTGTTGTAATTAGTATCATGTACAATTCTTTAACGCATTCCTATAATCTTGGCTTTTCTCTGCTAGTGTTGGTATGTATTTTCTTGCAATGTTTTTTAAATAATGGTTGAATATTCTATCCTGCATAAATTCTTTCCTTTGTTTTCACCATTCGATGATCTGTTCTTTTCGTCTTCCGTTTTTATGTTTTCCAGTCGGTGTGATGCACGTGCATCTACTCTTCCCTTTCTTCTCAAAGAATGTGTTCATGATGTACGGAATCGCATCTATCTGTGTTGTTAATTGTATTTTTGGGCGCTAAATTTAAAGATAATCTAAAATTGTCAACGATATTGATAACCAGTAATACATACCGGGTGTCTTAAAAAAAATTACATTTGGTATGCTTTGCAATACCAATAACGATCTAGCAGCACATAAAAATTCACATGCAAACAAAATTGAAGACCTACTAGATGTAATTCTTTTTTTAAAACACCCGGTAAATGCATTACGACAAAATTTCCTTTATAAAATTCAATATTTAGTACATGGTTTTAACCTTTAAAAATTGCTGCGATTGTATACAATAACTATCGTTAATTATCTTATCATATAAACAGATACTGTACCTGCATGCTTCTGGTTAAATACATTCACTGTGCTGCCGGTACTTCTAAATTGCTATCTAACGGCAATAGCACACATTTTACTCCTCAATTTTTTCAGCGTCACCTAACGGCATGCAACAAAAGCAGCACACTTTCTTTGTTATTTTTTTTATTTGCAAGTTGCGAGTGCAAAATAGGTATAATTGCAACAGATGCTAGAAAGTAATTTTATAAGAAACGCTAATTCAGCTAAAATGTCTTACAAGTAAACACAATAAATTCGAATGTCCAAGCAGAATAACATTAACAATATGAACAACATTAATGTATCTCGATATTTAGATAAAACAAAAATCTATCTAGAAGAGGTATTCGAAGTTGGCCGATGAGTACAAGAATCAGATTTAAAATGTAACCTATCAAAAACTAGACAAGAGTAAAACAGATTCACTGTATTGCATTTTGGATGATAGATCGGCGCATGTTTTGTATAAACCGCAGTCTAAATGTGTTGTGGTTATTCATAAAGTACTATCATTCGAAGCAGTTGAGCAAACCTCCTACATTTTCTTAGAAGAAAATGCAAATGCAAGAACGGTCAGTAATGAAACCTTTACGGTTAAACTGTAAGAAACGTTATCCAATGAATATTTTAGATAACGGGGGCGTGAGGATTTAGGTGACGCCGCACCATTAGTATAATCGAACTAGAGCTTAGTGGGGATACAACTTGTTACAGCATACATTTTCAGTCGTTATCTAAGGACAAAGTTATGGCACGAGAGTCTTTCAAAATGTATAGCGCTCATGCCGCAACATTTTCGTAACATTTTGTGGTTGACTGATCTAAGAACACGAATGCCCTCTGGTTTAAAATATTCTTCCACTCATTATTTCATTACAGGAATCTGATTAAGAATTAGATAACCATAACGGTTCTGATTTTGATTGTCCTGAGGAAATATATATTTCGTATGATTTTATACGGAAAACCATAAAACAACACAACTAAAAAAGAAAAGAAAAACAATTAGAAGTGATAGAAACAATAAAGATATGAAAGTACTACCCAACCTCCACACATAACTCAAGTATTGTCACTAAATGATAAAGACGGGGCCAAATTAAAAAAGAAAACGGCTTATGAAGGGAAGTGGAACGATTCTAGATTTTTCGAGATCACGGTCGAACATGCTGAGTACCACACGTGAATAAAGATATTAAAGGTAAATTTTAAATATATCCCAGATATTGCACAATGAGAAATAGATGACCTACTGAAACAAATTAAGAACAAAAAAGCGCCGGCAAAGATAACGGTACAAAAGAAGTGATCCAAATAGAAGGACAGATGTTAAAGGAAAGTATAGAGACCTAACACGCTAAAGTTCCTGAATGTTGGAATAATGAGCCATATTTTGTGCAGCATATATAGAATTAAGAAGTAAATTTCTGCTAATCCTAGTAGGTTCAGCATTCACACACCAAATGCCTTATATTTGGTGGAAGGATGTTTGATAGGATTGGTAGCCATGACAACGGGATAGTTTTTAATGTGACCTTTATAAGTGTAACTGCTTGATTCAGCTGTGTGTTTATATTTGCCTAGAATTGCTTATAAGTTAGCACACTATTAACCAACAGTCTTTCCAGACCGTTTCATATGTTTGGCTATAATCCACATAATCCACAAGATCTCCTGGTGCCTTAAGCTCGTTTTTTAAACTATTTTGTATTGGTATAGAAAGTGATAAGACTTGATCGTAACAAATTTCTCCGGGAACAATTCCAGCGTATTGAATATAAACTGCTTTATAAATCAATTGAGGTATTCCGTTAAGTATAGTTTTCTCCAATATCCTGTAACATACGCTCAATAATGCAATCAGTAAACTTTATGGCTAGTTATTAATTGTGTATGACTGATCTAGAGACATTGGCAATCTTCTGAATAAAAATATTCATCCACGTATTATTTCATTAGAGGAATCTGACTAGAAATGAGAAACCAGTAATTCTGATTTCGAATTTTTGCTTTAAATATATTTGTAATATTTATTAAGACTGATAATTCTCTCAGTAGGTTTTGCTACTATTGCAAGATATCCCATTAGAATAATTTATAAAAATAAAATAATGCAAGCCAAGTTAACAGAAATGCAGCTCGAATAGCTAAAATAGTAATTTTGACATGGAATAGCAATTAATTACTTCGATTTGATAAAACTTCGATCTAAAATACAACATCTAAAAACTAACAGTGATTCGTTGACGTAAATTTGTCCTTAAGGACACTGAAAAAAAAGATAGCGTCCCTACAGCTCCATCGATAAACGAAAAAAATCCGTGCTTGCCAGGAAGGCACCCCTTAAATTTTATAAGGGCTCAATTTGTCCGCCTGTCGCTGAATGAAATATCGCGCAGCTTTGCTCCTGCAGACGCCACAAGGCCGTTCTACAGGTGCTTCCTCCTTCCTCTCACACTACTTGTTAAAAGGGTGTCCCGCGGCACGATAAGGTTGTTCGGCAGCCTTTCCTTCAAAGGTGTGATTATCCGGAGGTGTTCTGGAGCGTCCCAAACGCGAGTCTGCAGGTCTACAAACACCACCCGGCCGGGCAAACGGATTGCAGGATCGTTCTCGCCCTCTCGCCGTTCTGTTTTACCAGGGGCGGCAATTTGCCGTATCCGGAAAATACCGCCCGAAATCCGGACCCTAAACGAGCCGGAGGAATTCGGATACAGAATTCTGATCAGAGCACATGTTGAGTGGCAATCGAGCCGGAAAAATTCTTAGGATTCCGGAAGTGTCGAACCCGGCTTTTAATTTGTGGGCCGCTGAGGGTGATGGCTGCTATATTTAGGAACGAGCTCGATAAATCCGAGTGGTTTTTACACCTTGGAGCCATTGATGGGACCAATAAGTTGCCGAGTTTATTTTCGCTGCAGCGAAGTAGTGGGCGAGGCCACTCACTATGCTACACTTGTGAGATGATGCTTTCGATTGGGAGAATCACAGTTTCAGAAATCGAAGATTATTTCGTTTATGTGACATTCAGATATACGTACCTGAGACTAGTTTAGATCTATTTCGTTTATATTGGTTAGAAAACTAATATATTGTTATAGTTAAGGCTTCACTTTGTTTTGCCTATAAGTTTATGTTTATAATTAAATTTTAGTCAATTTAAATTGCCCTATATATTTAATTTGGATATTCAAAATTATTTTTCCGGCTAGCTCCTGAGAATCAGAGTGGATCCCTTTTATCTAGATTGCTTATTCTGAAATTTGATGTTCTGATTTTAATTGTAACAATTCAAAAACTTCTGTCAAACAGTACGTCAAAGCAACTTTGAAAATACAAATACTTATAGTCGACGTCAAGCTATTTGGTTTTGACCTTCTACAGCTGAAAGTTGTAATACCTTGTAATCCACTTAAAGGGGCTCACAGAACATAAATTTACAGAACCGGCTTTAAACATTTTATTTTTGTTTGATAAGTTTACAATTTTAACATTACAGACAGTTAAGTAATTATTTATATATGGGGCACAATTATTACATTAATAAAATTACAAATTAATAAAAAATAATAATAAAATAGACAATTTATAATTTAAATTATTGTTCACTTGCACATAGTTGTTCTAACTGGTCAAAGTAGTCTCCATTACTGTCACTATCTTCTAAATCTAAAGTTATTACCACCTGTTGATGGAGAGTACCTGCATTTATGTAACTATTTTCTATGTCGATTACGTGACGCGTACAGTTTTCCCAAAGTTCCAGAGAAATATTACCTACTTCCAGTTGTACAAGTTTAACCACTTCGCTGTCCGAGTCGGGTGAACTATTATGTCGCCGAATATTTTTCTTTAGTTGGCTCCATATCATTTCAAGCGGATTAAATATGTAGTAATACGGCGGTAAACGTAATACCGTATGACCCTTCTTTTTGGCCAAAGAATCAATATAGAATTCTTTAGGAAAAGTTCTTGTTTTTAGCACCTCTACTAATTGTGGCTTCGTGTAGCTTTCTTCAAAAAACATGTCACTTTTTCGCAAAAAATTTTGTATATCTTCTTTTAAACTACCTGCATTTGGCGCTTTATTGATTTGCCTGGAATGGTAGATGGCATTGTCTAACACTATGACGGAATTACCCGGCAATTTTGGCAATAAATGCTTTTCGAACCACGACTCGAACAATTCCGCTGTCATATCTTCATGATAATCTAGAGATGCATCTTTAATATGTTTAGCCGATATGAGAGGGTCACAGGGAATCCAGCCTCGATCGGAGCCTGCATGCAACAAAATTAGCCGCTTCCCTCTTGCAGGGGGCACATTCATAGAGCATTTACTGGGATCGTCTACCCAACCTTTACAAACAACATCGTGTGTATCATACCTCGTCTCATCTAAGTAGCATATGTATCTACTCTCCTCTCTGTATTTTTTGATTGCCGCCAAATATTCGCGTCTCCAGATCTGTAACCTCTTGGATTCCATAATCGCTTGACGTTTGTTGATGGTTTTATAGTTAGAACCGATATTTTTATTAAATCGTTCCAGTGTTCTGTTAGAACAATTTAATCCGGTGTCGTCATTAATCAGCTTTTCACGCAACGATGATATTGTTGGTACTTTATTCTGGTTGTACATTTCATATATTTTTCGCCGAATTAAATCCTCGTCGTGCGCGTCCAGTTTTCTCATAACACCGCAATGGGATCGCTTTTTACGCTGTAGTCCGTAGGCGTTGTTTATAATTCTTCCTACCGTCGTGTAGGGGACTTTAGTCAGAAATGCTGTTTTTGTTAACGCTTGCTCCTCTTCGGTTACCCGTTATAAACGTCGATCACAATTTGTTTAGCATCCGAAGACAAGTGTGTACACTCTCGTTTTTCACCATTATTTTCTAGGTTTACAGCGACTCCGTCGTTGTTGTCTGTATCACTCCACGGTCTCCACATTTTAAACTCTTGATTTGTTTCACTACGCTTTTGAAACTCAACTAAAGGTAATTTTAAGAATACTTATATTACGAGAGACATTGCAATTATGGGAGTAATTATACAAGTAATTAAAATTGTTGAAATATATGTCAATTGTTCACAATAGAAACGAGTAATGACAATTTAACATCCATCCCCTGGTAATAAGCCTGTTGTAGCCGTGTCCGAAAACTTAAGGACTATAAACCCATAACCAAATAGCTTGACGTCGACTATAATCGTTACATTAGTTATATAACATTCTCAAATAGTAAGTACTTCCTTAATAATTAATTAACTTTTACCTAATCTTTATTTTATTTCAGTTCTTATTTAATACCTAAACTCATTTACTTTTATTTGAACTTATCACTGTCCTCGGCAGAAACCAATTCGTCCTACTCTGCTACTGATCACAACCGCTCCACTCAAAACCACGGTGAAAGCCTCCACTGACAACAAAACTGTCAAAATGCCCAGAATCAAGATCCGGATTAATCCAGGAAAACCTAGTTTGCATAAGTAATCAGCCCATACAGCGCTCTCACAGCATAGATCCAAATAGACCCCAGTTGTAGTTGTTTCTCTTCAATATTGTGTCAAAACCACTCTCCTCAAGTACGCCACAGCTCAGCACCAAGAATGCCGACCAAGGGCAAGACACCAGACCTCAATTGATAAGCCCCATAAACATGCTCACTCTGCCAACGACATCCCTGCGACTCTTCTTCCGTGTAAATAGCTCGTTGTAATCCAACTCAATCGACGCACAATGTCAAATGTAATTCTACAATAAACTTAATTCAGTATTTCTGTCTTTTTATTTTCTTCTGTAGATTAGCACTACTTCAGTTTAGTATTCTCACCGTATTCTTAATCTTCCTCCATTTAGTATGCTTATTTTCTTATTTTTAACATTTCCTTTTATTTCACCACGCGAATTTTGTATTAATTGCAACCCTTTTATACTCCAAACATTTTTAAACTTTTTAAAAAGGGTTTATTTTAATAATTTCTAGTTACAAAAATCGATAACATCTTTTCATTTTAAAATTTTTTATATCAATAATAAAAATAAACTACTTAACGATATTGCTTATTTTTTCAATCCAACATCCTATAAAAGCTTTATTTTGATTTCTACCCACCATGTGCAATCTATCTCGAAAAAGTATTTGTCATCATTTTCCAATTTCATATTTAGATAATAAATTAAATTAGAATCCGTCTGCTTCTCAATCAGCCTCATATTATTAAATTACTAGCAGTCCAGTGAGACAAATGTCTCATTTAATAAAACAAAGAGGACCGTTTTGCAAATAGAACGCGTATTAAATAAAAACTGTACCCAGACCTGGAAGGTGTCAAAGTGGTTGCCTAACCGATCGACGTTTTAAGGCGCAGAGGGTCGCAGCTCCGTTTGGCTGCTGAAACAGTTTTTATTTAATACGCGTTCTATTTGAAAAACGGCATTTTTTGTGATTTCTCGAAAACCGGAAGTGTCACGTGACTGAAATTCGGTTCCTGACCTGACATGATCATTCCAAACATATAACTTTTTTCTCTATCTCTTACGGTTTGGCTGCTGAAACAGCGTCCCGGACAGACAAAACCGCGTCCCAGACAGACAAAACTGCGTCCCAGACAGACACGTCTATTAGATAAAGGATAAATTCTACTTTCTTTCATTAACTAAATGCATACTAATAATTTAAATACCCAATTCATATTCAAATTGATCTTTATAATATTTAATTACTGAAGTCTTTTAATCCCATTTTAAACTGATTTTTATATCCCTGTACCCATATCATAACATATTCCTCAAAATTTAAAAAAAGAAAATCATTAATTATTTTATTATTTATAATTTTCTTTTTAACATAAACAAGCAGTAATCACTTTTAACTTTGTTAAACAGCTTAACAATATTTATAATTATTTATTCAAAATAAAACATTAACAAATCTATTTACAGGTAACAACTTTTAAAACATTTTACTCCATTTGTACTGTATATGGATAAATCCTTTTATTTTACTTTCTCTTTCATTTATTAGTTTATAGGTGTTACTACCATTAAATATCTTATGATTTTTATTATAAGGTCCTTTACATGCTCATAAAAGCTTAGCACATATTTTCTCTTTCGTATTTGCTACAAATTGCTACAATTACTAAGTCTCCTATTTTAAATTGTACAGGTTTTAATATTTTCTTATTTTGCTTCTCCTCGTATCGATCTTGAATTTTCTTTAATCTTTATCTTGTTCTTTCTAACAACTGCATTATTTCAATGTTACACTGTTCTTTTCTCCAAGGTCTAGCTGGTATTACTTGTTTACATAAAGTAACTGGACTAATCTCCGTTGCTGTATTTGGAACATTATTAATAAAACTTTCAACTTCAGGCATTGTACCGACTTACTATGATTTCCTTGTGTTAAAATTCTTAAGTATGTGATCACCTATTTGATGTATCTTTCTGCAATATTACTTTGTTAATATTTTCTTGTCCCATATTCTACTTGATAAACCATCACTCGTTTGTGGAGATTCATATTGTGGTTTTGTAATCTGATTAATTCTGCTTGCATCAAGACATAAACGAAGTGAACCATCACGTTTCTTAACTACTACTAATGGATTAATAAAATTGCTTTTTGAATATTCAATTACTCCATCTTTTACCATTTTCTGTATTTCATTTTTAACTTGTGCTTTTAGTGCCAATGGTATTGGATATGATTTACTGTTAAAACTCTGTGATTCATTAACTTGCAACCTGTGAATGTAGTTTTCTGCTTGACCTACTTTTTCATTAATAATCTCTATATTTCTGTTAATTATTTCTAATACTCTGCCCTTAAAATGTAGATTTTTCTCACCTAATTTCAAATCATTCAACAATACCCCTCTGTCAGTATAATTACCTTTAAATTCAATATTGTATTATTATTAATTATTATACCATCATTCCATTCTATCGCGTCTCCAGTAATCTTGACTTGGCAACACTTATTTTCTTGGCAGCTACCTTTGGGTTCTGTATAAGATTTAATTAAACCTTTTAGATGAATGCATTTATGCTCCCCATCTATTTTTATTTCTAATTGTTGAATCACGTCTATTCCCAATACAATATCTACACTCAGAGCATTTACCATGAACAATCTAACAACACTTTCCCATTTATCAATAATTATTTTAATATTTAACATTCTGTTGGTAGTTGAAATTTTTCTTTTTGTTGCAGATAACAAATATATATTATTAATTTTAATTATGTTTTTATGTAAGACATTTAAATGTTTTAGAATTATTTCCTCAATTATTAAAGAAGCCATTGCGCCACTATCTATTAATGCTGAATATTCACAACTGTTTAAACGGACTTTTATGAATGGTAATTTCGTGATGATTCCTATTTTTATTTAACTGTATTTAATAAAAACAAAAATTAAAACTACCATTTAACATATTTACAAGCCGAGTTTATGAATGTTATCTTAATATTCCTTCCATGTTATCTTCAGCGGCCTTTTTAACATCCTTAGCTGCTTTAGCTGCTTGTTTTAATTTTTTTAGTTCAGCTCTAAGGCTCGCTACTTCCTTTCGTTTCAAATTGGCCCTCAATCTTCGTTTAATCATTTCCTTCTTTATCCTCTTCTTATGTTTGTCGACATCCTGTAATTGAATTTTCTTTATAAAATTCAGCATGTCTTCCTGGATATTTATTACTATTCTTGTTGATTATTAAAACTGTTCCTCCCGATACTTCAATTTTATTTAATGTTAATAAACTTATAGCATTTTCATTGATATTCATTCGTTTTATAATTCTACAATTTATGTACAGGTGTCTTCTCTGAATCCCTGTTTAAAATGGTCAGTAATATCAGTTTTATGCTTACACCAATATTCCCCCTCTCTTCTTTCAATATTAAAATCAACAGTTTGTGTTCCATTTTTAGTACTTTCTTGTTCTAACTCTTCCAAGGTAAATTTCTCTGTCTGTAGTGATTGTTTCACCTCCTCATTCTTTTCCTTAGAATCACCTTTCTTACTTATCCAACTATCCAACTTCTGATTTATTTTACCTAATTGAAATTTTAGTTCTTGTTTATATTCTACTAGAATTTTGTTAAATTTTTCCCTTAACTTGTTCAAGGAATCTTCCATCTTATCTGCATGGAATTTTTGCTCTTGCAACTTTTCTGCAGTATTTTGAATGGCTGCCTGCAATCTGCTTTCCCTTTCTTCTGCATCCTTCTTGATTGATTCTTGCCATCTTCTTTCCCTCTCCTCAGCATCTCTCCTATTTTCCTGCATCAACTTCTCCGCAGTATCATGTACATTTCTCGGGATTGATATTTCTAATCTGCTTTCCTTTTCTGCTGCATCTTTCTGTAACCTGTTATCCCTTTCCTCTGCCTTTTTCTCCATTTGTAACATCATTGTTTGCAAAAACTGTTCTAAATGCCCATCTCTTCTTGTTTGTTCTTCTACCTGTACTCTTACCTGATCTCCTTCCATTTCTACCTAAGCACCACTCGCACTCGCACTTCCTGTTCCTCCCCTTTTTACTCCCTTTTACTATAAAGGAAGTATTGGATTCACCCCAAAAATTCGAAATTGAGTTTTCAACGGATCTTCACGTTTTAGAGTCCCCTGAACCCAAAAAACATATTTTTTTTCATTGGTCTGTCTGTGTGTGTGTCTGTCTGTGTGTCTGTCTGTGAACAGAATATCTCAAAAACGAAAAGAGGTATGGCGTTGAAACTTCATATATAAGTTTTGTGTACTATGTAGATGAGACAGCAAGCTTTTGAAGAAAATCGCATAACCGGAAGTAGGTGTTTACCCTTGTGATTTTTCAGTTTTTTTCGATTTTTTCAAAAACGGCTCTAACGATTTTTTTTAAACTTTACATTTTTCTTACATTTTTAATGTGTATTGATGTGAGATAGGTGATTTTCCAGTTGAATACTTCTAAAGTGGGTTTCTTTTGTTTTTTTTTCTATTTTTTTTATTAACTCCTATTTTAAATAAAACACCCGGTATATTATTACATTTTTGAATTCACCTTAAAATTCTAGAGAAAATTTGTCTCTTCAACTAACACTCGATTTTGTACCGTTTTTGTAGAATTTGTAATTTTTGAAAATTTTTAACAAATGGTTAAAAATTAAAAATGAAATTTTTGATTAATTATAAGATCACTGTAAAAGGAAGTTGTGTGAGTGTATCACACCAGATTTTTCCTCTTCTGTCCTTTATCAGCCAATTCATTTAATTTTATCTCAATACGTGTTTACCGTTATTATGACCTTTTATCAAAATATAAAACTATTTATTCTGTCCTACAATTATTAACCATGAACCTGCTTACCATCTCTATTTAATTATTAATGCTTGTCTTCTGGTTTTTAAATGAAGTATTAACTTTGAGTTTTCAGTTGTATTTTAACCTTTTTCAAATATGCTAAGTTTCTTTACAGTTGTGCCCCTCTAATAAGTCTTATTTAAGCTGATTTTATGAGCCCCACGGGGTTTATTAATTTAAAATGTCAAAAAATCAAAGTTTGCCCGTTTTTGGGCCTCCATAAATATGATATGGTTAAGGCTCCACTTTGTTTTGCCTATAAGTTTATTTTTATAATTAAATTTTAGTCAATTTAAATTGCCCTATTTATTTAAATTGGATATTCAAAATTCTAGCACCTGAAAATCAGAGTGGATTCCTTTTATCTAGATTGCTTATTCTGAAATATGATGTTCCGATTTTAATTATGACAATTCAAAAACTTCTGTCAAATGGTACGTTAAAGCAACTTTGAAAATTCAATCACAAATACTTAATCGTTACTTTAGTTATATTACAATCTCAAATAGTAAGTACTTCCTTAATAATGAATTCACTTTTAATATTTATTTTATTTCAGTTCTTATTTAATACCTAAATTCATTTACCTTTTATTTGAACCTATCATTGTCCTCGGCAGAAACCAATTCGGCCTACTCTGCTACTGATCACAACCGCTCCACTCAAATCCACGGTAAAAGCCTCCACTGACAACAAAAATGTCAAAATGCCCAGAATCAGGAGCTGACTTAACCCCGGAAAAACTAGTTTGCATAAGGAATCAGTCCATACAGCTCCCTCACAATACGGATCCAAACAGAGCCCAGTTGTAGTTGATTCTCTTCAATTTGGAATCCAAACCACTCTCCTAAAGTACGCCACAGCTCAACACCAAGAATTCCGACCAAGGACAAGACGCCAGACCTCAATTGACAAGCCCCATAAACATGCTCACTCTGCTAACGACTTTCCTATGACTCTCCTTCCGAGTAAATAGCTCGTTGTAATCCAACTCAATCGACACACAATGTCAAATGTAATTTCACAATAAACTTAATTCAGTATTTCTTTCTTTTTATTTTCTTCTGTAGATTAGCACTGCTTTAGTTTAGTATTCTCACCATACTCTTAATCTTTCTACATTTAGTATGCTCATCTTCTTATTTTTAACATTTCCCTTTATTTCACTACGCGAATTTTGTATTAACTGCAATCCTTCGATACTCCAAACATTTTTAAACTTTTTAAAAAGGGTTTATTTTAATAATTTCTAGTTACAAAAATCGATTACATCTTTTCATTTTCAAATTTGCTATATCAATAATAAAAGCATACTCTTTAACGATATTGCTTATTTTTTTCATCCAACACTGTATAAAAGTAGTATTTTGATTTTTAACCACTATATGTAATAGTCTATCTCGAAAAAGTATTTGTCATCATTTTCCAATTTCATATTTAGATATTAAATTAAATTAGAATCCTTCTGTTTCTCAAATTTAAATACCCAATTCATATTTAAATTGATCTTTATAATAGTTAATTATTGTAGTCTTTTAATCCTATTTTAAACTAATTTTTATACCCCTGTACCCATATCATAAATATGTATTTTACCAAATGTAGATCTTCAATCTTCAATTTTAACTAAAAAGAAGTGATAGAAGTATCATCAAAAACCAAGAAAATAGACAAAGCAAACTTTCACAAAACAGAGAACTAATCGGAAATCCTTGTACGTCGAAAAAATGAGAAGTCATGTAGAAAAAAGGTATATGAACGACAAGTGATCGCATATAAGCTATTAAAATACTAAAACAAAAGAAAAAAGACGTAGCACAAACACATATAATAGAAAAAGAGAATAAATTGACCATTACAGAAGAAAAGGGATTACCCCGAACAAATTGATGTAAACTCTAAAGAAATTGCTGAATTTAAAAAGGTTCAGAAACTACACAAAATAAAAAATAATTAAGTAATATGATGGTATTAGCTTTTATTGTTAACCAGCCAATTATATTAATTTACGTAGTGCTCTATGTTTGAGCTTTTATAATAACGATTACCGCATTTCTTTTGTTATGAAGAATATATTTGTACCCGTAAATTATTTACTGTGCTCTGACTCATATATATCATGTAGCGTCATGCATAAATTATAATTCTTTAATCTTATTTTCAAATTTTAAATTGGGCATTTAATTACGGCGTGTCGATAATACAAATCTTCACTTAACTGTATTTTAGCAAAGATGCACAGTTATATGATAGATTTATTTAGCTTCCTATGAATACTAACTTGCATTAGCTTTCCAACAACGTTGATCACTTTTTTGTAGGTTTTATCTTCGTTCAAATGGGTCCTCAGAACCCAGAAGTGATCCACAGGTAACCCCTGACGATGCCTGCACAGCTAGAACGGGGTTCGGCGGCTGTCTTCGTTGAAGCGGCACCTCCTTCAGGTTCAACACAGGTGCCTTGTAGATGCAACCGTGCTCAGAAGCCGCGCTGGGGTGACGTCAAACGTCCTTCGCATGTATTACGAAGACCACACTCTCTACATTCATTTACCGTTACTGACCTCTGTTTGGCTACGGCCATTGTAGGCATATATCCAATGAATAATACGCCAGTTTGGCAAATACAAGCAGTTTTTTATTTGGGGAAACAATTAGCTGATTTATATCTTAAAAATCTCGAAGGCAACCAGTAAATTATTATTTCATACAATGAGCTGATAAATTACATTATCTGGATATGATACATACATTTCACTTTCACCTATATTGAAAAACAAGAAAGAGCTAACACACAGAATTATAGAGAGGTGAACTTAATAAGTACCTATCTCCTTTGATCGTTTATTTATGAGTTTCGTTAATGTATACATAATCGTTCATTAGTAACCCTTATTAATGCATGATTTTTTATTTTCTAAAATCGTTTATTAACGACTGCTATTAATGCATGATTTTCTATTAATAAACCATTTTAGTATAGGAAATCAAAGTTACCATGAATGTCAAAACCTTTAAGTGTCAATTTTTTTTATGAAATAATATAAAATTGTCTCCAATTTAATAATATACGATTAACGAAAAAAATATTGTAACTAACTCGTGTGTTAATCGGCCGTTAATAATCTCAATAATTAACGTGTTCGCTAGCGTTTACTCGTTAAAATATTATAATCGAGATATTTTAATCTCGATTATTAATCGCTCTCATTAAAACACTTGTTTGTGAAATAACTATTACAAAACATGCCGTAAAATTGCAAATATTACCAGTCAAGTTATCGCGTACATATTCTGTACTTCTTGAAGATCGGGCACATTAATGAAAAGCCAGGTCTTGTGCTCCAATACAAAAAAAGAGAAGTTAATCTAAAGGCTCAGTTTGTTTTCCTACGAAAAAAGCTACGAAAAAGCTTACAAGCAAGTAAGCAGACAAGAGAACTTTGTGGCATCAGTTACATATAAAGAAAATATAAGCCTATATATGGTAAATGGCCTCAGCTGTTATAAATAACGGAAGAAAACTCATTCAAACTGTGAACCAAGTTCAAGCCTCTCATTCTAAGCCAGAAAATCTGGTTTCAAACGTCAATAACTGCAACGGCAACAAAAATCTTGTGCTGACTGCATTGTGACTCCCCAATCTGACTTTGACAACCGTGACTTTAATGCTCAAAAGTTCTTCAAAGGGGAGAAGCCGATACCTCTGTAGTGGGGTGTTTCCAACAAGGCTAATCACGACGCAATCGGTCTTAAGCCGTTAAGGAGTTTTATTTATAGAGGCCCAGGGGATTAGATAAAACAATATGAAGATACAAAGAAAAAAGCAAAACAATGCCATTCCTAGGAACAAACTTCGTGGAGATCAGAACAAGTGGTATATTTTCAATTGTTAGGCCGCACGATGTTACTAACGGCGAAAACAAAGTTACTATGAAGGTATATGCGCAACTAAGAAGGACGAAAAAGCTAAACGGTGAGAGAAACTCAGTTTAAATTGTAAAAATAATGGAAATCCACACATAACGATATGGTTGCAAATATGGCTACAAGCAAAAAGGCTCCCAAACTATCCAATCATTAAAAACAAAATGTCTGAAATTTCTTTACATGGGAATTCCCGCTTACAACATATAGCCATCCGAAAAGTTACTTGAACTAGCTCCGTGGGAAGGAATGGGCCAGAAGCTGAAAGAGGAGGAGCTCGTTTGCGATACTTAAAATAATTACATCTGGTAAGATACAGATATAACTTTGTGTTGATTTAATGGGGGCCGCCTGATATTTCTGCCGATAAACTAGGTGAATTTTACCAGCAAAATGTTCTCTCGACGACGGGGGATGTGCGTGTTTAGCGCCCAGATCTTACCTACCTTGCGTCGTTCAAGAAGGTATTTTACTGTATTTTATTTCACCAAAAATTACACAGTTAAAAATCCGAGAAGAATTACTAAACGTTCATTATTCCTACCGCCTATATAAGCAGTTCACGATCTTTTTGGGTCAGGTGAGGCTATGACCATCTAGTAATTTTGTTGACAGTACCTCTGTGGCAACTAAACTCCTAAAGGAAATTGACACTTTTTGTGTTAGGTTAGATTGTTTTCAGTTTAAGGTTATATTTTCTGAATACGTACATTGTTGCCGGATCTCTCTCTAGTCTCGACATCAACTCGTGTTCTTTTAGATCTGGTCTGTCCTTTTAAAATTGGAAGTAGCATCGTTTAATGGAAATTTTTTGTTGTAACAAAATTATTTTGGGCATTTTGAATTTTCCTTTGACGGAAATTAAAATTATTTTTACACACTTGATAAAGCATTTATTTTCTTACGAATATTAAAATAATAAATCTGGCAATGCGGCAGCAAGAAAATGTCGAACAGACACTGACAGAAAAAAAAAGTTGCGTCCGCTACATCACCGAATCAGTTAGTCCAACATGAAAAGAAAAAATCATAGCCAACTCTGTCCCAAAAAGGCCGTGAAAGGATTATAGGTATAAATGTTGAGACCACAACACATCACACTTAAATTACTTACGTGTATGATGCCACGACATTTTATGGGTAATTAAAAGAAACTACCGGAAAGAGAAATGACTATCACAATGAGCGATTCTAACGCCAAGATAGAAGATACAACTCAAGAAACTGATAAGAGCAGAACAGTGGGGCGATTTGGACTAGGCTCCCGAAACCCATGGGGTGAACGTCTGATACACTTTTGTGCAGAGAGTAACCTGTTTATATGCAATTCTGCATTCCAACACCATCCCAGAAAACTCTACACATGGCGTTCCCCGGACAGAAACCATGGAAATCAACTAGATTATATCCTGTTATCCATAAAGTGGAGATCTATGAAAGATTCCAAGATCTATCCAGGAAGAGATTGCGGAAGTGACCATCAATTTCTTGCAGACCAACTAAAAATAAAACTGAAGAAACGTCCAACACCGAAAAACGCACGAAACCGTTGGTATCTGAAAGATGACATACTTTACAAAAATGAACCCTATAGAGGCCCATAGAGGAAACGGGGGTAGATATAATGTATACAATATGTCAACGAATATGGAAGAGCTGCAAATGGTCTAACGACTGGACATCGTCAGCATATATATATTCCTTTTCATAAGAGGCCTAGAGACTAATGCCAAAATTATAGAACAATATCACTCATGATATGTTTTATCGGACTTTTTCCACCGTCTCAGGTGTTTACCACACGACGTTTCGGGAGTTTCTGATCTACTCCCGTCCTCAGGTGTCTATGGTTAGTCCTGAGAAGGACTGATTTTTGTACATCTTTTCACGTACACCCGTGCCTACCCCGGGGTTTAAACCTGGGACCACTGATCGCTGTGATTACGAGTCTGTCACTTTTACCACTAGGCCACCAGCGCGGTTATATAATTTAGGTATAAACTTATATATACGCTACCGCTATACATACAGCGCTATCAGAATCCTTCAGTTCACAGAAAGGTGTCAGACAAGGCTGTATATTGAGCACCATACTATTCAACACATACGAAGAATGGATTATTAGGAAGGCTACAGAAAACTAGGAGGGCGGCCTTCTCGTGGGTGGCAAAAAATATTTAACCTGCGATATGGTGATGACACCACACTTCTTGCAACAAACGAAAAGAATTAGTGTATTTAATCCAAAGAATAGATGTAGTCAGTGAAGAGGCAGGACTAAAAGGCAACAGACATGAAACACAAATTATGATTATAGATAGACCAAGCAACAACCAGCCAGCCGTCAACCAGATCAACAGCATTCAAATTGTACAAAAGTTCAATTATCTACAGAGATTGCTGACAAATACAGGTAGATACTCAGAAGAAATACAAAGAATATCCGGAATGGTAAAATCTACAATGGCACAACTTACGCGAGTATGACAAAGCCATGACATTCTTGTAGAAACAAGGAAATGCCTAGTAAAATGGCTCGTATTTTCAATATTCATATACGCATCAGAATGCTGGACAATAAAGAAAACCGACCTATATAAAATAGACAGATTCGAGATGATCTACTGGAGGATACCATGGACGGCTAGAAGAACCAATGCCTTAATATTTAAAGAACTTAAAATTTAACAGAGATTGAGTACAACAATAAAGCGACGAATACTAAAATACTTTGGATACAACATAAAAAAAGACGGCATAGAAAAACTGATGCTACAAGGCAAAGTTAATGGCCCCAGAAGAAGGGGAAGATTGCTCACTCGATATACTGACCTCATCACAAAAACAACTAACACTACCTTGACACAGTGCATGAGAATGGCGGAAGATAGAGACGAATGGAGAACAACAACAGAATTAGTTGCTGATTCATAAAATCACGATACTCGTTACGGGTGACCTATGGAGAATAAGAATGATGCGATGAATGCTGCACAAGCTAAGGAAGCCAGTTGTGGTGACCTAGTGACAAGTCATCCTCAACGGGGATGCAATCAAAATGTGGGTTTACATGCAACTAGTCCCACCATATTCAAAATTGCTGAAAAAATAAAGTAGGTTTACGTAGCTAAAGTATTAACGTGTGGGTTGACGTGAGAATCGTCTATACAGACTGGCTACAAAAAATTAAGCGCAGATCAGTGAAAGGTTTCGAAGATGCGGTACAGGACCGAGATGAAATTCCCCGGCACGCAACAAGAAGGAAATACAACTTCAGAGATAAGGCTATGTCTTCGGAGCTTTTTGATGCACCCTGTTCACTTCGTGCTTGCGTCCTTTAGGCTATGATTAGCTCATACAAAGAAGATCAACGTATTGCCGTTCTTCCCGTGCATGAAAGGCAGTGGCAAAGTGAATTCTTCAAAGCAACCTAACAATTTGTTAAAGGTTATACAAGAGAAGGACAAATTAGAAATACATATGTTTAATAGCAATTCAATACCAAAAAAATGTAAAGAAATTAGACTACGTGAACAGAATTTCCAATAACCGTATACAGAAGCAAGCCCTAAAATAGGAGCACGCCAAGCAGAAGAATGACCTACATTGTTGAAACATATTTTGGAGATCCACGGAACGTTGATGGAAATTGACAATACTTATTTCCTCAGTGTCTAGCAGATTTCCATAAAAACATTTAGGCAGATCGATTATAATTTAATAGATTTGATACGATCTGTTCGTAAAATAGATAGCTTTACGAAAAATATGTCGACGTATAAAGCGAACCATCGATAATGGCTAGAAATCTCTCACAATTACACCATATGTCTTCATATGGCACATTTTTCATCTTAGAGTAGTTGTCGTAATATTTAGAAAACGGATTTACAAATGCTCTGTACTATCTTATAACGTTTGCACGGTTAAGACTTCGGCTAGCTCAGAGTGGGGTGAAACGCAATCCCGTTACAGCCTTAGATTCGATGAAAAACTCGGGACACTGAGCACCCAAGAAACAATCTCGAAGCACAATGAGAGGCAGACGCTACTATCTAAACAACCTACCGTTGAGGGCCTCTCTTATAATCCCAATTAAAAAAGGCAAAAATATCCATATGTGAGGAAAATAAGTAAAACTAAATAATTTTAAGTATGGACGACATGGACGTCCAGTTAAATACATAAACGCCAATAGAGATTCGCAGATATATTATTATAAATGTGTACGTCATTCCACATGTAGCAATCAAGAGGATTTGATTAGGTAACCGATCTTGGAACTTATACTAGTGAAATTACCCGTTCACTATTCTTGACGAATAGGAAATACTCTATAAACTCAGCCAGTCATTCAGAAAATAAGATTTTGTAAATAATAGACGGCGATTCACTGATTATAAAATTACAATCAGTTGAAGTTAATAAGCAAGTGATAGTTGCTTACCAGCAATAAAATTGCAATCGAGGAAATGAATATGCTATAAAATTAGATTGAACTAAAAATTTCTAATGAATAACCTCCACAAAAAAAACGTATTTCCACAAACTATGAGAATCCATATCGCATGGGAAAACGCAAGGGTGGCAGCTGCATCCACATATGCTCAACAAATAGAAGACAAACCACCTTGATTCCTAAGCGTCGACCATTTGCATCGTAAGACAGTAAAGAATCGCAATCTGCTAGTATGTAACAGTGCTACCAGGTGTTGTTGTTTGTTATAGCGCGAAATGCATAGTGCAGCAGATGGGGAAAATGGCGATGGGCGGTTCTTTGAAAGTAACTTGATGAATACTGTGGTTATTCCGACAAAAACCCAAGGAATGAAAAGGGTTAGGGATTTAGGTCCGCCGGCAAACGTTTACTTCCAAATACTATTGCATCCTGACTTAAACAGACGAATGCAGTAACTCGATTCTGCACTAGATTAAAGGCGATTTTACGGGCTATAATCGTTTTCAAAGCATCACCATAAGGAACCACGAAGAATGCTCCTTGCAGCATCGGGAGTAAAACTAAGATTCTCCACAGTTAAGAAATTAAGAAGGATTTAAAGAATGGGAATACTAATGGCAAATTCAAAATTACAAGACGAACGCGAATATCAAATTCAAATATTACCAGAAACTGCATAGAGAACCTAATATACATAGCGAAGGTCAAAGTTACTGAATGTATTATAAAAGGTGGAAAAAAGTATTTTAAGACCTCTAAAATCTGAATAAAAAGGAGCGTTTAGATAAAGCTGTATTCTTAAATGACTCATGGTTTTAATCTCTCTGCTTTGTGAATTCGCAACTTACGAGACTGTGTTCAGCAAGAAGTCCCCACTTCTTTCATGTAACAACCTTCCATCTTTAGAAAATTGGTGTATGATTAATAAAGAACTATTGCACTTATTTTTTTTATGCGAAAAGATGTTGGAAGGCAATTCTACAACTCTTTCCATACGTCTTACTCGATTAACTGCATAGCGAATTTGTCAATAAGAGGGTACTAGGCCTTATACAGTGGAACCAACTACTATACTTACAACTATTCTTCGATTACTGCATAATTAATAACAACACTTAAAATAACTTTCATGTACGGTTACGCGATTTAATGCATTTAGAAACTGATGTATAACCCAATATTTAAAACACGGTTACTGATGACCTGAAAGAATTAAAAAAAAAACAGGAGCTGTATGAAGAACTGAATACTTCAGAAAACTTACAAAATGCCTTTGATAGTATTAAAAAACAGCTCGGTTATGTGTTAAAAGAGATAATTAAGGTTATGCAGACATGAATTACTAAATGGTAAGATATATGCTTAGTAGTCATGGCCAAGTTCAATCCAAGTACAAAAAATACCCCTTAAACGACTTCGAACCAATTGCCTATGTAAAAGTTTTGGTTTGAGGACAGACTGATAGGAAAGGGAGAACCCCAGTTGCGTTAAGGAAAATGCGTGATTAGCTAATTAGCACTACGTAACTATCAGCAGGGGCGTAACTAGGTATAGGCTAAGTAGGCCCCCGCCTACAGGCGCAAGCAGCAAGGGGTCCCAAAATGGCACTGAAAAAAAGAACTTCTTTCGTAACTAATAAAAGAAAAAAATAAAATTAATTTGTAATATTAACGATTTTAGTCTAAATAATGCGAATTGCGCCCAAACTGGTCGATACATTACATTGCCTTGCAAAGGGAATGTTATACAGGGTGTTATAGAAATGCGTGCAAATATTTTAACCCGTAATAGAACTCACTAAACTGAACAACTTCTCCATTTATCATTTTTTCGAAAACGCCCCCAAAACTGAGTTAAAATTCAAAACAGTTTTACTCTAAAAATGCATACCCGCCTATGGAATAATATTTTAATTTAAACGCACACTGATAAAACCTATAGTTCACATCTGGTCACCAACGTTCCTTATCAATTGAGGTAGGTAAGTTATTGACCGCATGTTTTTTGTGCAAGAACTTTACAGTTTTAATATACCGTGTGTCGTTCACCTTTAACTTTGATTTGCTGACCAAGCGACTCGTCAAATTTAGGGGAGATAAATTATTGAAAAAATATGCGATTAAATTAAAAACCATAAATAGAAAAGTTGTTCATTTTGGTGAGCTCTATCACTGGTTAAAATATTTGCACTAATTTCCATAACACCCT